>CM066044.1:24477087-24844379 GCA_033557465.1 Ichthyophis bannanicus
CCAATGCGCCCTTTGTGTGAAGATAATGCATTTATGTCCTCTATGGCTGTCAGGGACTCTATTGTTTTGCTGCTGAATGGCCCTGCATTTTTGACCGCCACGCCCCCCACCCCCCCCCCCCTAAAGCTACTGCCTAGATTTGCTCTAAATGGTTGGGCACAGGCTCATGAATTCCAATGCTGAGTTTTCATGTCCCGATCTTGATATAAACCACTTTGGTCGTATTTTTTGTTGTTCTTTAGAAAAGTGGCCTGAAGGTTATGAGTGCATTGCCTCGTTTATGAACATTCATTTTTTGTAAAGGAGTTTAGAAAAGGTGTTCCATGAATTTGGATATTATTTCAAAATAGCTTGGCGCGAACACATTCTACAGTGGTGTGCCCAAAAGTCATGGAATCACTTGTAAATTTGATGTTTTTTTCAACTTCGTACGACCGTTATATCTTAATTTCCTGTTACTCCAGCATTGGCTTTTTCTGGGTATCTCATGATAATTGTGATAGATTCCAGCCTATTAGGGTCAACTTTTTAGTATTGGTTTGGCACCACTTATTTTCTGAGTTTGTTCTCTCATAGTTGTCTGCCCATCGTTGATAGATTTTCTGCCCTGAAAATCACGTAATTTACATCATTGGCCAAAAAATATATTATGGTAAGTATGACTTTTAAAATATTATGGAACTGCACGCCAGGGTTTACTTCAAAATTAAAGTATGTGGCCTTGCAAAAGCGCCATTTTTAGTGTAGTCAGTGATGCGCGCCTTGGATAGTGATGGCGCCACCCTTAGTTATTGATCACCTGACTGCACCTTCGTCGGCATGACAAGCGGAGTGATCGTATGGAGACCACGCGAGCCTTCCAAGAACTAGCCAATGAGTGACTCAATCAGCTCACGCCTTTATTGTCAGATGCCGTCTTGGATATTTACAAGGCGCATACTTTGAAAATGCCACAGCCCCGTTCTCGATTGCGATTCCGATCTGGAGACATGAGCAGGCCAGATCATTGAATTGCATGTTGTTACCGCCTGCATTCCAGCTGATCACATTGTTCTGGAGTGCAGGCAGCGGTGCATTGATCATCTTGAGAACAGGAACTGGCCAGAGAAACAGCTGATGTGGTGTGCTGATGGAACCATGCACATTTGCAGTGTATGGTGATTGTACTTGGCCCTGTTACCATTCCATCGATGATGTGAAGACGTCCAACGCAGCTGGAAAACATGCAGCCCAGGAACATGCACCCTTCAAAGGATGCGTCACAGTGAGGTTGAGACACTCAGGCTTTGAATTCCTCTCCAGGAAAATCTCATCAAATAGGTGTGGGCCTGGGTTACCAAACAGGCAGAAGGTGCTTTCATCGCTGAATAGCACCTTTTCCCACATTTCAGTTGACCAGATTGAGTGCTTTCTCGCCCACACGAGACGGGTGCGCCTTTGTATGTCAGTCATCAGTGGCTTATTCCGTGCTTTGCAGCCATGGAAACCAAGCGACAGGCACCGGCGACGAACTGTTGATGAGCTGACACTGACCTAACTCTTGTCTGACCACTCTCAAAGTAGCATGAGGAGAGGTCAACTTGTTGATTAGTCAGTGAAATGCATCATAGTCTCGCGGTCCTGGGCGTGCATGTTGATGCAAACGTGGACGGACTTGAACGAGGCTTGTCCACCACTGAACCTGGTTTCTTTCTTCTTCTGTACAAACTTAAACAACAGCGACTTTTGACTGCAGGGCCAACTGTTCTTGGCTATTCTGATGGCTTGAAAATCCTTCCTCGCTCATAAAGGGCACATGAACACGCTCCTCCACAACGTCAGCGTCCAAGTCATCTTCATGATCGATCCAGAAAGCACACTGAAATTCAAAAATTCCGCGCGTTTTTATACGCGGCACAGTTGGGGCTAGAATATCTGCATGTGATTGGTTAGTGGTGAAAAACAGCCTCCTGATTGGTCAGAAATAACGTGGTGCATATTACGATACATCTCAATCCAGTTTTGACGCAGGATCCACAAAAATCACAGTAGCTATTCTCCCAGTGTCTTGTAAAGTATTTAAATTGGAAGCAAGGAATGCAAAAATGTCAACTCTATAATAGCCAAATGTATTCCTGTTTAACGAGGGTAGAGAAAGATGAATATGCTGGAGGCTAACGCAAAATTTACAAAAAAAATGGTTAGAAAGTAACGAATAACGCAAAAACTCACAAGTGATTTCCAGACTTTTGGCACACCATCCTGTTAGGTTCGTAACCCCCATCACTGTTCCCTCTAAGCTGTGCGCATGTAGCGCGCGCACACCACCTCGCCAAGCGAGCGCACATACTTTACAAACAACAGCGCACCAAAAATTAAGGTTCTGATTCTGAATAGAAAAACCAACACAGACGTCTCCCTTTAAAATTTATTAAAACTTGTGAATTGTAATTACTCGAAATTTTCATGCTTCATTTAGTAATGTCTATTTTCATTTTTAATTTGATTAAAATTCAATGTGGTGTACATCACTGTATTCTGATGTGTAGTCAAATTTTCTAAAGTATTATAACTCCGAGTGTTCGTTTATGTGGCGCACAAAATTTAACCTGCCTTCAAAAGCTTGCACAGCTGATATTTTATGCGGCACACAGCCTACAGAAAATAAATTAGAGGGAACATTGACCCCATGCCTCTAAATCACTAACTAAGCATGGTTTAAGGATGGTAAGGACTAAAAGAGGTTGACAACTTTTTTCTTGAAGATCAATAACAGCCTGCTACTATTTATCATTCTTTGACAGTTCAATCTGCTCGTTTTTAAGGAGAAACGTAATACCAGTATACTGCTGCTACCTACTGTACTAATAGTGAGGTCCCAGCAAACCACACTGTACAGGTGTACTAGTTAGTCTGTTTTTTTGTCCTTTCAGAAAGACAGTTCAAAATGCAGTCAGAGTTCTCTGATCAAACCCCTCATGCAAAAACTATTTCAACACCAGGCACTGGAAGGTTCGTGTTAGCCGTGATCCAGACTACCAGGAGCAGTCAGTCAGTATGGTAATGGGAAGTCCGTGCGATATGCTGGGTCTGTCTCATTTAGCCCAACGTCTTTTTGATGAATACTCCTCAGGTAATTTTTATTACTCAGAGTAGGTTTTTAAGAATGTAGTCTCCTCTGTTTCCCCCATCAGCATATTTCTTCAGAAAATTTAGAATAATTAATGCTGTAATTGATGTATACTTGATTTTGCCTGGTTCAGAGACAAAGGGCCCCTCTTACTTAATGCATTTTTAAGCGCTGCAACTGACAGCCGAGCGAGAACATGTAAAACATGCGAGCATGTCAGCCACTGCACATTAAAACATATGGTAACTCGGTTCATTGGCGGGATGGGATGGGAAAGGGGCAGAATGCGCGCATGGAGAGCACATTACCACTACACCAGCGACAGTTGCTGCTTGCTCAGTGGCACTGTGGGTCTAATGATTGTTAATGGAAGATATTAGGTGAACCCGCATTTATTGGAGCCACATGTTCGGGTAGTTGCTGGGGAGGAAAACATGCTAATCACACCCCTGACCAGCTAATGCAATGCAATGTGTGCCTTCGAGTCAGTTCCGGACTCCTGGCTGACCCAGAAGCTCCTGGGGATTTTTTGTCAGTGTCACCGGCAGTAGATTGCCAAGCCTTTCTTCCGAGGCAATGGGAGGGTTAAGTGATTTGCCAAGGCCCACAAGGATTGTTAGTGGGAAGGCAATCGAAACCCTGGTTGCTTGGTACTAAGCCAGATGTTCTAACCACCTAGGCTACTCCTCCACTCCATGCGGAGGCTTTAAACTTTCATATGCCAAACAAAATGGACGTTAATTGCCAAAGCCTTAGCAAACCTTTAGTAAAAAGGGGGCCTAAAATCTGTTTGCCAAAACTATGTGATGTGTATGTTTACAATTTAAAAATGGCTTCTATAAAGTACATTATATGTAAGTTGTCCATAAAAAGAAGTAGAATGTTTTCTCAGTTTATCGGGGTTCCGAAAATTTTTTTTTTTTTTTTATAAAAATCATTTTTATTGAAAAAACAAGGCCATCCATCAAACAAGGAACAGTCTATAAAGCCCAACAAATACATAGAACACAGAACCTGGGATGAGTTACCCGGGCAGGGTTGTGTTTATCCTTCCGCCCGCGGACAGACAGCCAGAATGTACCAATCCATCAAACACAAACTATCATTTTTCCCAATAAAAGTTCCACCCCCACCCCCCCAACCCCTACCCCCACCCCCTTTGCCAGCCACGGCCCCTGCTCCTCACCTAATCCACTCACCAGCAATACCCTCCACTTCCCACTTAATTGAGGTCGATCCTACTCCTATCTAATAGTGCGCTTGAAAGCACTTCATTGCGAGTAGTAGGCCGTAAGGTCTGGATATAAGATTCCCAGTGTCAGCAAGAAAGGATGTCCAGGCGGTTCTAAACCCTTCCTGATCGCCCCCTTGCTTCTCAAACAGACATCGCTGGTGAAAACTGTTTACGCACATTCCAGAAGGAGGTGTGGGAGTAGGCTCCCGCCAACTGCGAAAGTAGCGGGAAACCTTCCCCACCAAAACAAGCTTTCCTAAGTAAGAGGGCGCTCCCATCTCCCCTTCGGGTGGAGTGGTGCCAAGTTGATTTTTCCTTTAAAAAGGGGCACCACAACAGACCCCGTCCAAGCTTACCCGCTGACGTAACACTCCACTCATGTAATTCCGAAATCTGCATCCAATATCTGCCGAACCTTCGCACAGCACCACCACAGTGGCCTAAATCGGCCCGTTGTCAGCATTTACATTTCGGACAACTCCCATACCAGTGGGAGATGGCTACGAAGAGCTCGTCTCGGGGGAAAAACTGGCACACGCAAAATGCATGGAATCTGTATCTCTTCCAACGGGCCCCATTCTCACCAGCTCCCCAAACATGGCTCAAGGCCTCGTAAAATTTGCACCCGGTACCACCGACGGACCACGCTCTCTCCTCCCCGGTATAGTCTATGGAAGGCGTCCACCTCTCAATACGTTGCTTCAAACCCAGCTATGGACGGCCCAGAGAGGCCGCCCCGACGGTTCGAAAAACAAACTCGAGTATTTGCACTGGCCGTTCAACCACCAGCCCAGTCCGTGGGGAGCGATGCGACTTCATACGTGGGAGACCTGGGCATATGCAAAGGCAATGTCGGATGGCTTAGTTCATACTCTCTACCATAGAACCGGAAAAGGTTTACACCTCCACTCACGATCAAAGACATGTCCTAGATTCCGAATCCCCTTCTGTTCCCAGAGCCGAAATGAGGGCGCATCCGTCCTGGGGTAAAATGAACGTTCCCATGTATACGGTAACCAACTTGGAAACCTCCGGGGGCGCCCCCACCATTTTATTTAGTTGTTGCCACGCACACCGAGGCCGGCCGTATCAGCACACTATGATTTACCCATCCTGGTAAGTCGGAACCCCGCCAGGTTGTTAGGGCCGCCCAAATAAGGCCTGTGGGGCCACCAAGGCCTCCTTACGCCTCCGTGGGGTATTAGTCGTCCGTCTCTCCCAGCCAGTCCCTTAGATGCCGCGCCTGGACAGGCCAGGGCATAGAGCTGTAAAATCAGGGATGCCGATTCCCCCAATCTCTCCACCTCCTCTGCAAGCGACATAGGGGGATACGATGCCCGTGCCCCTTTCCACAAAAAGCCCGGAAAAAGACATTCAGATCCACGTGCAGAGATCGCGTTTTTCTTCGGCCCAAACGGGAAGCGTTTGTAACCAATAAAGGATACGCGGGAAAATTACCATGCTCAGGGGCCGCCGCTCTACCTAAACAGAACAGACAAGGGAAAAAAGGGGCCCCGCCTGCAATTGTACTCGAGTTTTAGACACGATCTTTCGAGTCACGTTCGGCCGATATAATTGCTTGGGATCTTTAGTCAGAGAAATACCAGGTAAATGAAGGAGGGCATCTGCCCACCGAAGGGGGAAAAAAAAAAGGAGTTTCCCCAAGCGCACGGAGCGGTTGCCCACCCACAATCTAGCGCCTCAGGACTGGCCATATTAATGCGGAGGCCCGCGAAGCTTCCAAAACAAGAGAACTCCTCCAATAACCTCGGGAGGGAGGTTGCGGGGCCGACACGTGGACCAACATATCATCGGCAAAAAGCCGCTATGTTAAACCCATTTTGGGGTCCCACGCGTACCCCTGCGATTCCAGCCGAATGCTTCAATCTTCCGCTACCCAGGGGGTCTAAAGACAGGACAAAAAGTAAAGGGGAGAGTGGACACCCCTGCCGGGTGCCTCTTGTCCAAACCAAAGGCTTCGACAGGAAACCCGTTACACAGACACTCGCCGTAGGCTGAGCATACGCAGCTCCACCATCCCGCCAGGAAAAGGACTCCCCAAGTCCATTGATGTTCGGTGTTTTAAAAAGAGACTTCAAAATAACCGACAACCCACCCGGTCGAAGGCTTTCCTCAGCATCAAAGCTGACCAAAAGCGAGGGAAATACCATGTCGATGGACACACTCCAGGGACGCCAAAATTCTCCAGTAGTTGTTCCGCACAGAATACCAGCCCTTCACCAATCCCACTTGGGACTCATGCACCAGGTCTCCCAGAACCCGGCGAGTCGCAACGCTAGAACACTTTAGCTAATAGATCTTCAAATCAAAATTAAGGAAGTGAGATAGGTCGGTAAGGACCTTCGCGTACGTAAACTATTCTTTAAACGGGTTTGGGGAATGAAAAATAATATGTTGCATGGTTCACGCCCCCACGTTAAACGTCCCATCGCACGCCAGCCGCTGATGGTAGAACTCTCCATCAACAGTGGCGGTACCACAAATCCCCTAAGGCAACTTATAAAATCTCGGCACCCTAGCCCAATCCGGCCCCGGCCGCACGACAGCCAAACTCGCCTGTTGGCTGACCAAAGAAAACTTCCTCCGTCGTAACCGGCACCTCCAAGCGCGCTCTCTGTTCTTCATCAAGGCGGGGCAAACAATGCCACTTCTCTCAAATTACTCTTCCATAGCGGTACCCAGGGTCCGACCCCGCGAATACAGCTTCTGATAAAACTGGCGAAAAATCTGGACAATTTCCCGGTTCCCTGACTGCAGGCTACCCTGCGCCATCTCGCAGGGCCACCCAACGTTCTAGTCCCCCCCCTACCACGAAGACACCTAGCCCAGTAATTTTCACGATTTGTCCCCGAAGCGGGTAGAGTGATACTATTATTTAGTCATTTATTATTTAAAACAGGTTATTTATATTACCGCTCTTTCCCTAGTATCAAAGTGCGGTTTACATGGAACAGTAAAGTTAATTGGTATGTAATATACCAAGTCAGTTTTAAAGTAGAACAGATAATGATAAAATTTCACAAGGAATGTTGGTAACAGTAAAGGTATAAACATATTTAGAACATAATATACATTGTTAGTTTAAATCTATAATCATCATGTGAATGATGAGTGTGGTATGGTTAATAGTGTATTAGTTGATATTTATTTTGAAAAATAGAGTATGTAATAATAATGTATAAATGTTAGCCTGTATCTATTTGAGTATTCTGTTCTTGAGGGTGTTGTATTGTGGAGTCTGTAATATTGAATAAGTGCGTTTGTTAACTTTTTTCTAAATTCCTTTATATCAGATAGCAGTAGCGGGAATTGTTGTCAGGTAGATTGTTCCATAAGAATTGGAGCAGAGTGTGTGTGAGGAAAGCTCTCTTCTTGGTTTGTTTTCTGGATTTTGTGAAATCTTTTGGTATTGTTTAAGGTAATTTAAAGTTCTGCTTCTTTGGGATAGTTTATCGACTGTCTATATTAATCAGTGTATTGAGTGCCGATGGTGCAAAGATTATTTATAAGTTTTCATATGTAGTGACAAGAATTTATATTTGATTCCGGGAGGTAAATAGGTAGCCAAGAAGTTCAGCCAAAATTGGTTTTTGTTAAACATGTTCAAGTGGGCTTATATTCATAATCATCCCTGGGCAGCTTATGTTCTTAATTATTTGTATCTTTAATTTTTGTTTTGAAATCATATTTTGTTTTGATAATGCCATTTAAAGGTATTGTGTTTGCATAATCAAAAATGTGGGGTGATGATAGCATGAATTATCATTTAAATAAAGTCTTGTAGATGAATCAATGGTCTTAAGTGTTTTTGAGTGTTTTGAGTTTGTAATGTTTTTTAGTTAGATAATTTTATATGGTAGAATCCATATTTAGATTATTGTTCAAGTATTACACCTAAATATTTTATTTCTTTTTTGTTATTTAATTTCATGCCAGTATCTAGTGTGATCGGTTGTTTGGGCGTTATGTATGTTTGATTTTTTAGTGATTGAATAAATATATCAGTTTTAGTAAAGTTGATAAGTAGATTTTGTTCTTTGAGCCATTCAGTTAGTTCATTTTGAAACATTCTGTTATTTTTTGAAGAGGGGGGTGTGGGATTTTTCAAATGGAGAGGTAGAACATTATATCATCAAGCGTAGATCATGATTAAGTAAACATTGTGACGTTTTTTTAAAGATGTTACAAAACCTGGTTGTAAGTAAAATATTAAATAATAGCGCACGATAATGCAGAACCCTGCGGGAGACCCTGAGTTTGTTTGAAGGGTGTTAGAAATTTGGTTGTGTGGATTCTTAACTGTTTTGAGAGTTCTGTTTTGATAGATATGATTTGAAACCCAATTATAAACAGTAGATGTAATTTCGCAATTTGTTGACAGTCTGTTTAAACATTGTTAAGTGATTAACACTGTCAAATGCAGCTGATATGGTCAAGGAAAACAATGAATAAAGGCTTGTTTAGGATTATCAATACCTCGTCATATTGTGTTCATAAAAGGATCGTTAGCAAGGTTTCTACTCCATGGAACAAAGGGGTCTCTAAAGCCATATTGATGTTCATTCAAGGGAGGTTTAATGTGTCTAATAAAAGTCTTGTAATATTGAATTGTGTACCAATTTTTTTTCACATACGTTTGGCCATAAAAGGAATACTTGAATGGGTCTGTATGATTTTTGTGGGGACTAACTTTATCTAATGTGTGTTATTTTTAAGTATAGGCTTGTATTTGAACGTGTTTGACGAGATGGTGAGTAAAGTAGCCTTTTTGTAAGGATAGGTTCACTAAGGTCACCCCAGGTAGAATGGAAAGAAGAGAGTATTGAGAAAGTCTTCTTTTATCCAATCAACTGGGCCATGGAATCAAGGTCATGAGGTTGTTGCTATTAATGTTAGTTATTGTAGTTCTTGAGAGTAGATTTGGATATTAATTGAAGTTTGGTCCCAGAGTTAGTCAAATGTAGCTTGCTTTGTTTGTGTTTTGTGAATTTGTCGGGTGAGTAATATGTAGAGGTGTTATTTGTAGCTTTGTTTTTATTGATATATGTATTGAGGCTAATTCTTTGAGTGGGGAGATATCAGTATTGATGATTGTTCACTCAGAATTTAGCTGTTTTGTTTGTTAGTTTTTGTACTATCCAGAATAGTCTCTTGGGCGATCTAGTGGGTCTTCTTGAGAGTATATTAGAATAATAATATTTGTTTGAGAGTTGTTTTGGGTTTTTATAAAACTTGTTTAGTTTATATAAATTTGTAGTGTATTAAGTGTAGTTCTCATGATTATTAATGATTTTGATTGTCCTCCATTTCCTTTCCCTCTTTTCTTCAGTTGTCTTGTTTCATGTTTTGATAGATATATTTAACCATGGAGCATGTTCTTTTTATCAATTTTAGTGTTGTTTATATTGTTGGTGGTGATTGTTTTGGATTACTTTCAGCTGGACTGTAGAGATCTATAATTGTTCCAGTTTTTGACATAGATTCTTCAAGATTTGTGGCGTTTAACTGTGTTAGTTGTGGTATTATTTGATCTTAGGAAATTCTTCTTCATTGAATTATTTTCTGAATCTAGTAGTTTGAGGAACGTTGGTGGTCTTTTAGTTTGATTGTTGTAGGTGATGGTTATATTGGAATTTTAGAAGATAGTGTGTCAGACCAGGTGACTGGAATGTTTTATAGGGATTCAGAGTTATATAGGTAGTTTAGAGAGTTTGGAAGGAAGACAATGTCAAGAGTTTTTCCTTGATTGTGTGTTTGTTCAGATATTATTTTGTGAAAGTACAAATTATTTATCATATCTAAGAATTGATTAGAGAGATTGTTGGGTATTGAATGAAGATTAAAGTATAACATAATTATTACAGGATTTGAATCTGTGGATTATGCTAGTAATTCAATTAAATTGTAAATTTTATCCTATGTTGTATTCTGGCGGTCGATATTAATGATATAGTTGTGTTTTAATTTTTATGGTGAGTATGTCAACATTATCTATATTATTAGATGATATTAATTTTGCATTGAGGTTTTTCTTTATTATTATAAGTACTCCTCCTCCTTTTTTTAGTGTTCTGTGAGTATGGAAGATCTCATATTCAGGTGTCTTTAATTGGTTTAAGAATACTGAGTCAGTATCTTTGAGCCAGGTCTCTGTTATACAAAGGATATCAGGTTTATCATCATTGATAATGTCTACAAAAATTGGTAGTTTGTTTTTCATAGATCTTGCATTAATGAGTTGGCAGGTGAGAATTGTGTATTTCTGTGTCTGAGGTGAGTGTGGTGTGTTGCCTATTTTTGTTGTTGTTATATATAAAAGTCTAGATTGTCTAGATCTAAGGTTGGTTCCAATTATGAATGGGTGTATTAAGTTATCATGTTTTGATATTCTTTGTATTATTGGAATTGGTCTATTATTCTTATCTATGGATTTTATTAGGTGATCAGTGTAAGGATTGTGATACTTATAAGTATAGCATTGATGGGAGAAAGGAATTGTTTATGCATTTTTGGTTTGTATTTAGATTTACTTTTTATGTTTTAACTAGTAATAGGTTCAATAAATAGAATAGTGCTAGTGATTAATATAATACATAAAGGATTTCTTGGCCCGTTGGTGGAGCAGTTCGTTAAGAGCTGATTGGGATTCCCATAGCGCCTTCTTATTGGCCGCTGATGGGGTACTAGCCTGCCGGCGCTGAGCGTGGCAGACCTGTGTTTCAAGGCGAATAATCTGTTTTGCTATTAATTTTCGCTTACGGGCCACAAACCCTATTATATCGCCCCGTAAAACCACTTTAGCCATTTCCCATAGTAGTTCCGGGTTGCTACGATGCTGTTCATTGTGAACGGCAAATTCCTGCCATTTCTGCCTAAGGAATGAAGAAAAATCCGCATCACGGTAGAGTTCAACCGGGAATCGCCAAATACGAGGCGGCGGGGTAGCATCACTCCACTCTAGATCCACCCATATTATAGCATGGTCGGAAATTTCAAAAGGGCCAATCTGCGCATCCTGTACATAAGCAAAGAGTCTTTCCGATATTAGCACGTAATCAATGCGGGCACTCGTGCCATGCGCTCTGGATTGGTGGGTAAAATCCCGCTCCCCCGGGTGCAAGAGTTGCCAGGGATCCGTCAATTGTAGCCGCCGTCGCAAGTGTTGCAAGGCCTTAGTGCCCTGCCTGTGTGTCCTCCTATCCCCGTCCCCCGATACGTCCAATGCAGGGTCTAAGACACCGTTAAGGTCCCCGGCCAGAATCAATGGAGCATCTGGCAGCTGCTCTACCCGCGAACCCAAACGGGCATAGAGGGCCCGATCCACTACATTTGGGCTGTAGAGATTACCTAGTATTACGGGCTTCCCTTCTAAAATCCTGTACAGCAGTATATATCGCCCATCCGGATCAACATAGATCTCCTCCTTAGTAAACCGGAGTCTCTTGTGTATCAAAATGACCACTCCACCCTTCCTACCCTGCGCAGGGGCCCCCCATTCTTGTCCCACCCAGTCTCTTTTAAGTTTAGCATGTTCCTCTGTACTCTGGTGGGTCTCTTGCAACATGGCTTTGTCGCAGTGATGTCTCGCTAAGGCCTGCAGTACCTTATATCGCTTGATAGGGCTGCCTATACCACAGACGTTCCAGGATAAGATCTTCACGTCTGTAGGTAGCAGAAGTTAGTTGGCCCGTCACTGACAGCATACTCGGGATAGATCTCCCCAGCCTGAGATCCTCCCTTCCTTCCCCTAGGGGATTCCTTGCCTTCTTCCTTTAGTATTCTCCAGGGCTGCATCCCCCATCCCTCCCCTTACCACCCCCACCCTCCCCACCCTCTGCCCCCCCCCATCTCTATCCCCAATCTCTATCCCCCACCCCCCCCCCTATCCTACTCGCCATCCCCGAATTCCTCCTCAATCCCATATTGATCACTAGAATGTGAACGGGACCCCCTCCCTCCCATTTAAGCTTTCCTTACGCATGCGACCCCTTCACACAAGGCCTCTGTCCTGTCCCCTACTAGGTGCTCTCCAACTCTTGCGGGCTGCGTGCGCAAAATTTCAGCTGTGTAATTTTATAGGGAGCCTAAGCACTGCAGGTCACTCAATATTGCTCTGAGTCATACGCTCCCAATTGACTACCCATCCACCTGCAGCATGTACATCTGTCGATGCACACTAGCAAAGGCTATGTCCATGCTGTAAGTGTATGTATGTAAGTGTATGTACTCGCACGGCGAGGCACGCACACGTGCACTCACCTTCCGCCGCGTGAGAGTATTGCTCCCAGGCTATGGCTTCCCTATCCCTTCTCCCTCCCCTACCCCCCTGTCCCATCTAGGGGGGTCACACCCCTCCCTCTAGAAGCCCAGCCGCCTGACTCCCATCTATCCTCGTGCTGCATATACCCACTACCCTCCAACCCCCCACCCCCCCTCATATACTTTTCTCTGCTCACCAGGTAATAACAGAACAATGGTGGATTAACAATCAAACAAATCCCTAACATAATAAAGCCCCAACTGCATGCCGCCGCCCATCTCGCAGCTAGGCCAGTCCCGATTCGGGTCTTATAGCCTCTGAACGCTGTCCTCAAGGCCCCGAGGGAACTCGCGGGGTGACTGTGAAGGCCTCCTCTTGGCACAGGGCTCCTTGCAGCTTCGCAGATAGCGGGTCTTACGGCCGCGAGCTCTGGTAGCAATAGCAGTCAAACAACACCCCCGGAGCCTCACAGACAGAGCAAACAGAACAGGCCCTAGGGCGCCGGTAAACCCGCCCGTCCACTGCATTAGAGCAACATAGTCACCTGAGAGGTCCGGGAGTCCAGTAACCGCCATCCGCCCTCAATAATCCAACTTTCATGGGCGGGATATCCTCCAGCTCCTCCGTAGGCAAGCCAGCTCAGAGGTTAGGTCCAAGTTCGTAGGGCATTCCGCTTTTACGCCCGATTAAAAGGCAGTGCCTCCCTTCTCACACCGGATAGTCCCGTAGCAAGCACTCCCATGCCGCCGCTATGGCGCCCGTTCTCGGTTATTCGCCGTCAGTGTTGCCAGCAACTGATCCACATATAAGCTTGCCTCCGCAGCTGCATCAAACACGCGGTGAGTTCCCTGGTGTAGCACATGTAGCTTGGCGGGGTATTGCACGTGGAACCGCACATTTGCCTCTATCAAACGCTGACATATTGGGGCATACGCTTTGCGGCGCTGGCTCAGCGCGGCCGAATAGTCCGGCGTTATGCGGATCGTCATGTTCCCACGCTCCACAACACCTTTTTGTCGCGCTGCTTTCAGTATGGCTTCTTTCTGCGTGTAATACAGATATCGGGCTAGGACCACTCTGGGTCGTGCACTTGATGTTTGCGGTTTCGGCCCCACTCTATGGGCCCTGTCCACAACTATGGGGGCATCCCCCTCTTCATTTTCCATTAGCGAGGCGGACAAATTTTCCACATAGGTTCGGAGGTCTTTATCAAGGACGGATTCGGCAATGCCCAGCAAGCGTAGATTATTGCGTCTGGATCTGTTTTCCAGATCATCGAGCTTCAGTGCATGGGCTTTGGTTTCGGTCTGTAGCGCACTCAGTTCGCGCTTCAGAGTCTCCACCTCCTCGGCCTGCGCTATTCGGTCGTCTGCCTCCTGCACCCTAGTACCTAGGGCGGTTAGCGAACCTTGTATTGTGTCCATTTTGGTATGCAGGGTTTCAAACTGTATGGAGAGTGCCGCTGTGACCGCAGCCGAGATTTCTTCGGTCATTGTGGGGGAAGCCGCTGTACTCGCTTTCGTCGGCGATTCCGCCATTTTTGGCTGCCCTACAGTCCGATCTTTCTCACGCCTCCCCGCCTTCGCTGATGTTGCCACTCACAATTCTCCCAGAAGTAGTTCATGACTCCTTCACCACTCCCTAGGAGCTGGCAGCTAGTGATTTTATCCGCAATTCACGGCCATAGAATAACGGTAGGTGGAGGGGGGCCAGGAGCTAAGGTGACTCACGTCTTCCCCAGCTCACCACACCACGTGATCTCTCCAAAATTTTATTTTTCCTGATTTGGCTAGAGATACCCAGAAAAGGCAGAGAGATTTTTTGGCCTTCTGTCAGAGTCACCACTCTGGGTGTGCAATTTAATTAAAATATCCTTGTAAATGGGTTGTGTTGTATCAGTCTAAGCAATTTGTGTTTTTTGAACCCCAGCAACTTGTGCAATTTCTTTTAGAGTAGGGAAATTGAGGGGTGGGTATGAGTTTCTGTACCGGCTGCCATGTATGCAAACTATGCTCTTATGATTTCTTCATTTCTAGGGATATGGTGGGTTTCCCTCATGTAACCTTTTGTTTTTTCTAATTGGGTCCTTATTGTGGTTTTGTATTTTGTGGGTTAAACCAATTTGGTATAATTTATTTAAGTTAATTTTTTCTTCTATTTGAATTCTTTTTCTGTAATTCGTATTCGGATTTGTTTTCTGAATAATTTTGTTAAAATCTATAAATAAAATTTTTTTAAAAAGGAAGTAGAATACACACTTATTCTAAGACACACTATCGTTTGCTAGAAAATGAAGTGTGTGTTACTCTGTCTACTTTGAGGAAAGTAATTGTGCCATCATTGACATAAGATTTCTTTTCCTATTTATATTCATCAATAGTGTGATTTGTTCATAAATGTGCTCTGCCTAATGTTTTGGGATGGTTATTATACCATTATAGAGATCTGTAAAATAATTAAGAGACTAACATATGAATATTTTGGGGGGGGGGGAAGATTCTAAAAAAATATTTATTTTGGCTGTTAGAAACTGCCAGGCTTGCATGTATTTGAAGAGTTTGCTTGTAGGTGTCCCATGCCTTTGTTGCCCGCTCCCTCTCCTGGAGTTGCTGTTGCAAGGCAACGGTGTTTAATGTAGATGCCTGTGCTGCTATGCTTGCTGGACAGAAGAGAAATGGTACAGGTTGACTTTTTTTGTGATATGCAGCATTGTTATAGAAATAGGAAATGTAAAAAGACAGATTTTAGTATAAGTTCTTACGTAACTTAAAGTTCAGCATTTTAAAGAATTAACTTTTTCTGAAATAACCTTAAATCAAACCATGCAGTAAAAATTAAACTGAATCTTCAAATGTGATTTTTATTTGAAATAAGTACTGAGCATTGGGCTAGGTATACTAAGAGCCCCTTATACTAAAGCCCACTAAGGACTGCAGTTAACAAGTGCACAACCTCCACATTAGTTGCCGAGGGCATGGCCAGTATGTTCCGGCAGCTGATGCGTGATGGGCAGTGAAGCCACTCTGGCGTGCACAACGCCCATAGAGGAGGAGTTAAGTGAACTCGCATTAAGAACCGCACTACTGCTGAGCATGCAACAGTTTGCCCTGGCACTAGCAGCAGTGCACTCCCCATTTCCTTCCCCATCCTGCGAGCACGGTGGCGGACATGCTCACGTTTTCGTTTTCCCAACTGCCAATTGCCACATGTTAACCAACTAGTAAAAGCTTCCCTAAGTATTCTTCCCATAGGCACAAAGGGGCTGATAGATTAAAGATGGCATAAATGCTAGGCCATTTAGGAAATAAATTGTGCACATATATACACACTATCTTTGGCATGCAGACATTTTCAAGGTTAATTTGCATGTGTATGTTATAAAGCCTATGTAAAGATGGGTTTACTTGTGTTCATATAGGCTCTCTGAGGGCAATTTTACAACAGGACACCTAGGTTAAGTGGGCTGGAAAGTGTCTGTTGTGCACCTATGTGTCTTTATTAAATGCTAGTATAAATTCTGCAGAGATTGCATCTTTATTGCAGGAGAAGACATTATATCTGCTCAAGATTATTGAAGTACGAACGTCAATAAACATATTTTATAATCTATGCATATACTTTGTGATTTTGCCCATGCTTCATTTAGACCGTGCCCCTGGCAGCACCATCAGTAAAAGTATGCGCCTACTTGCCTTTG
Source organism: Ichthyophis bannanicus (assembly GCA_033557465.1). Lineage (NCBI taxonomy): Eukaryota > Metazoa > Chordata > Amphibia > Gymnophiona > Ichthyophiidae > Ichthyophis > Ichthyophis bannanicus. The sequence goes on from CM066044.1 coordinate 24,493,409, forward strand.
CATGTACCTTTACACCTGACACAATTTTGTAAGATCAAAAAACAATCTGAGCCAAGTATTTAATCGAAAGATGAACCAAAAACTATTCTTGCTTTTCTGAGACCAATGCTTGATTTTATGGAATGTTTGCAGCAGTCTTAGCTCTGCATTGAGGTCTCTCTTCATCATATTTTATTAATTGGTGGTGGTCACGATACATTACCCGATATATGGTGAAGTATAGTTTTTGGCTTGTAATTTTATGCATGTATATACCACATATGGAATGGAGAAGTAGCCTAATGGTTAGAGTACTGGCTTGGTAACTAAGATCAGGGTTTGATTCCTTTTAGCACTCCTTGTGGCCTTGGGCAAGTCACTTAACCCTCCATTGCCTTGGAAGAAAGGCCTGGCATTCTACTTCTGGTCATACTGCCAAGAAAACCCAAGAGATGCGAGATCACCAGGAGTCATTACTGACTCGAAAACACACATTGCATTGCCACATAGCCTAAAATTTACTTTATAAAATTGCACCCCCCCCCTTCTTAGATTATAAAATATGTTTATTGATGTTCGTACTTCAATAATCTTGAGCAGGTGTAATGTTGGCTCTTGCAATATAGACGCAATCTTTGCAGGATTTATACTAGCATTTAATAAAGAGACATAGGTGCAAAACAGACACTTTGGGGGATGTTTACTAAAGTGCGGTAATCGTGAATAATGCGCGTAAAGTACGTTTAACGATCGTTTGCACGTCCGAACGCGCGTTCTGACGTGCGAACGATCGTTAAACGTACTTTACGCGCGTTAACCTCTGCGGCGTGTTAAAACAGCGCAGAAGGTGGAGAGTGGGCGGAGAGAAGGGGTCAATGGGCGGAGAGTGGGCGGGGAGAGGCTCCCCTCACACTAACGCACTGAATTCCTGAGCTCAATTCCAAGGCGAATGAAAACCTGTCGTTAAAGGCATATTAAAGGGAAGAGAAACCATTTCCGTCAGCAATGTACAGCAAAACCGGGGAAACCCACAAAACGTGAGCAGTGTGATACTTGTGCACAGAACAAAATTTCACACAAAACGTTAAAAATGACCACAAGAAACATTGTAAAAAGCATAATTCAGCTGGGCAACAAGGAACAACACTCCCTGGAAAGCACCAAAAAAAAGAAATGATGTTTGGAAGGGTCTACGCTCCGCAGACCCTTTCAAAGATCATTTCATTGTAATGAAGCTGTCCTGGGAGTGTTGTGTAATGTTGCCCAATGATATCATTGTTGCCCAGCTTGGTTATGGGTGTGTGCCCCTTTTTTTGAGGTCTTTTCTGAGGTTTATGTGCACCTTTGTCTCTATACAAGGTAAATGAGCCCACAGTAAACTTGTGCAGAGCAGGGTTTCTGACTCGTCAGGCCGGTTTAACTAACTCCAGGGACTGCACTGTCTCTGTGGCCACAGTGTGGTGCAACAGACACAGCCAGTGCCTGTAAGACCAGAGGGTCACAGGTTCAAATCCCAGCTGGGGCTCCTGTCAACCCAGTCTCCATAGTTTTACCCACCACTAAACAGTGATAGTAAAGACACCCTTTATTGCAGAGAACATACGCATGGTTCATACACCTATATTTTACCACACCAAACACAGACACCAGAAACAGGCGCATTACCCAGAGCAGAGTCTAGCAAATGCAGTCCTGGAGGGCCCCACACCATTCAGGTCCCATGCTGCCTCTAATAAAGATGCCTGTGCTGCATATCTATGCACCACCCCCATGGTATGCAGATGTAGCTCATGCATATTTATGAGGGACAGCATGAAAACCCGAACAGTGTTTGGAACACCAGGACCGGAGTTGGGGAACTCTGCCGTAAAGCAGCAGCCAACAGGGCCAGACACACCCACACACACACCCACAGGCCCCATTGGCCAATGCCTCCTGGAGAAGCAGGACATTGGGCCCTGCCTGTATCTCCCAATACTAGCAGTTGCATACCTTAGCAATGCCACCCTACACTTGGGTATATGGTACACAGCTATCAAACGTTTCCTGTGATAACTGGCAGATATCAATTCCTACGTTAAGCACAGTTTGCTCAGTGAGCTCCACCAAAACAAGCATTCTGATGTCTGCGGTGTGTGCTGCAGGTCTGGTCTCTGACAGTGCTTACCACCCTGGGGAGTGACCCCCTACAGTCTTGCGTACCATATCCATGCCTGAACTGTGCCCAGGACTGGTGTGGTGGGTATGGCTGCTGAACACCTCTATAGTTGCACAATGCTGGCATAGGTGTGGGGGTGGCTGTCTGTCAATCCAGTGTGTGGTGGCTGCAAACACCTTCCACAGCCCACACTGCCAGCACTGTTGCCAGTATTGGCCTGCCAATGTGCATAATGAGGAGCAAGGTACCATGGGTATAGCCCAGACAGGGTGGCCTGGCCAGGATGCATCTGCACAGGGCATAGGGCACTGGCTGGGACATTTTAGTGCCCGGCCACCACCTACACAGACAGGGTGACCTCAGTATGTCCTGCTGGGAGATCACTCTCACCCTGACTGTGCAGTGACGACAGCATGGCTAGGCACCCCCATAGTGCTATATAGTATTTCTCTCATGTGATAGATATGGGTTTCCTTTTGGGGCCCAGTCACTGATTTATCTGCTTGCTGTGTATGCTGACATCCCAGTTCTGGGTGCATGCATCTCCACTGGGCACATGCATTATGGACTAACTAGCAGACTGTTTGCAGCTGGTATGTGTCTTGATGGAGTGGCTTGTAGGGTGCAGTGGCTGATGGCTTGCTGCAGGAGAATATCAGATAGTGGTGGGGTGCAGCTTACCATATCCAGGCATAATGTCTGTCTGCGTACAGAGCTGCATTGCCTGCCCTGTGGGGTGTCTGTTCCTCACCAGAACTGGGGTTGATGTTCCTCTCTACTGCCACCTTTGCAGGGAGGTAGAATGTGCATCTATTGTTAGGGGACCCTGTTTGCCACCCTTGGCACTGGGGGGGGGGGTCCATGGGGGGCTACACCTGACTGCAAGGTGTTTGTGCAGAAACTACCTATCTCACACATTAACACTGCTTTGGACCTGCGCCATGGCCTCTTTCAGCCATGGACGGTGCTGTGGACCTGGTGCTGGGCGCCTCACTGCACCCTCAGGGTGAGCACAGTACCTGCACAATGTGACGGTGTGTAGCTACTCTGTGCCAGTACAACACACGGTCAGTACCCCCTACCAGGCCGAGGTGCTGTGGGGGTGCACATGGTCACTTCCCCCTACCAGGCCGAGGTGCTGTGGGGGTGCATTCCCCATGGTGTGTATCTGTGGACAGCTGATTTGCATGTGCAGTGCATCATGGGTGTGACTGGCACGATCCAACCCTGGGAAGATCCAGCGCCTGCTCACAGGCTCTGATAAACCATAGGCCATCACACGTACATCTGTTAGCATAATGCATAGGTGCAAGACACCCTAAAATGTCTGTACTATAAGGTGCCCACGCTGGTAAAAACACACGTACCCACGCACGATTGTACGCACGCACCAATGCACGTAGCTACACACGGGGCTACGCCCGTAACAACGCACACAGCCACGCACGCACCAACGTACCTGGCTATGCGCACTGCGAGAGTGTGTTTCAGTAACCACTACTGAACGTAAAGAAAAACATGCCTCCTCATTCCCTATGTGATGTACAGGGTGATGCTTGGGACAACCTTCTGCGTTAGGCACACTGGAGACTCGAACCCATGCTGCCTGTAAGAGCGGTGAGTACACTAACCATTGTGCTACAGCTCTGTTTCAGTGATTTGTGTCTGTACGCCTTCATACGATTAACGCGCCACGGCGCCCTGTAACGCTCGTTAGTGTTTGGAACGTGCGTTAGTGGTTACGATGTCCCGCCCATGTCCTTTTCTGGCTTTCCTTTCACTAACGCGGCTCCTAACGCGATTTGCACTAACGCAGTTTAGTAAACATACCCCTTTGTATACAGTTTATTCATGTATCGGGAGGGCAGCTTTAGAAAAGTCTATTTCTGAGAATAATACACTGTTTTACCTATGGAAATATCTTTTAAAATTGTTCTCTTGGGAGGTTGTTTTTATAAAGGTATACAAGTCGCAACATTTGCACATCCAAAAACCAATCACTTGTATAAATAAATAAATATAAGAAATCTGTGCTACAATGATCAACTTTTCCATTGGATGTTGGCTAGGCTACTCTGCCATTTGTCCCAACAGCCCCTACTTTCATTATCTCTTTCAAGTTTTTCTTTCCCCTCTATGGTCTTCTATTCAGTTTCCACAATCACGCCATACTCATTACAGTCCATTCCCCTCCCTTGCTTCTCTTCTTTTCTACCTGTATATTGGACATTAACGTCCAAACAATTACTGCAGCAATTCATCCACTCCTTTTTCACTGTACACTTTTATATGTAATTGACTCAAAATAGACCATCTCCCACACAGCTCCTAGCCAGCATTCCATTGGAGGCTTTTCCTCATTGACATAGAATTTTAGAATGATTTTAATTAATAAATATTGCTGCCTCCAAAAGTCTAATCTTTGTGTGAAGAGAAACATTTCTGCTCTTAAGAATTTTGTCTAGGTCCTTCGTAGTCATGCTGCCAAGAGCAATGCATCGTTGGATTTCTTGACCGCTTGTCTTTTCTTTGTTGATTATTGATCCAAGCAGATTAAAAGTTGTCCTCTATTTCTATTTCTTCTCCATCAACGATGAACTTATTGATTTTTGCTAGTTGTCAGGATCTTTGTCTTCTTCACTTTAAGGTGCAGGCCCATTTTAAGGGTGTTCCTTGATTTTTGAGAAGCAAATGTTCAGATCATCTTCACTTTCAGCCAGTAAGGCGGAATCATCAGCATCTCAAAGCTTGTTGAGAGTCTTCCACCAATTTTCACAGCTTGGTTGTCTTCATACAGTCCTACCGGACTTCTCTGATGATTTGTTCTGCTTATAAATTAAAAAGGTAGGGGGAAAGAATGCAACTTAGTTATACACCTTTGCTGATTTTAAATCATTTTGTTTCTGCTTATTCAATTTGAACTATTGCTTCTTGGTCAGTGTAAAGGTTGTGCATGAGTACTATCAGGTGATCTGGTATACCCATGCTTCTTAATATGACCCAGAGTTTCTCATGATTTACACAGTCAAAGACCTTTGCTGTAGTAAATAAAACACATATAGATATCCTTTTGGTATTCTTTTGTCTTTTCAAGGATCCATCTCATATCTGCGATGATGTGTCCCATTCTTCGCCCTTTCCTAAACTCTACTTGCACTTCAGGCAGTTCTTGTTCTAGGTATGGTTGTAACAGTCTCCACTGAATAATCTTGAATAGAATCTTGCTGGCATGTGGGATCAGAGCAATTGTGCGATAATTTCTACAGTCAGTGGGATCACTCTTTCTTCAGTACTAACACAGATCTTTTCCAGCCAGTTGGATATAATGTTGTCTTCCAAATTTTCTTGTAAGTTTGGTAACAGATGCATCTGTTTGCTGTAATAGTTATTTTTATACAGTCTTTCTACTAGTCAAGACAGTTCACATGTAACTCAGTGCAAAGAACAATGAAATTTGAACAGTAGGGTACACATTACAGTAAACATGTAGTTTTAACAAATATCAGCAACAGACAGATTAACATTTAACTATTTGGAAACATAGGCCATGTGGTCTTTTTCTGCCGTCATGTTTCAATGTTTCTATCTACATTGTGTTATTGGGTTATGGATGAAACTTAGGGAGCTGTTCCTAATACTTAAATGGGAATGCTATCAAGACCCAGTGCTTTGATCTTTGATAATGCTTTCAATGCTTCTTCAACTTCTTTTTATTACCAATGGTTCCTGATCATAAGGTACAGGTTGAAATGACTGTTGGTCCACTTGATCTTTAAGGTATAGTGACTCTTTGTATTCTTTACACTTTTCCTTGATCTTCTCAGAATCATTCAGCATGGATCCTTGAGCATATTTTAGCATTCCAATTTGAGACTGGAATTTTCTCTTTAACTCTCACAGCTTTAGAAAAGTTAATCTTCCTCTAATAGTTTCCTCTAATAGTTTTTGATTCTATTTCATTGCATGTATCGCTGTAGTACTTCTCCTTGTCTTGTCTTGCAGCACATTGGAAATTTTCATTAAGTTCTATGATTATATCTTTCTCCTCTGATTTTAGCTTCTCTGTTTCTGGGAAATTTTCAGAATTTCTTCGGTCGTCCATTTTGGCTGGTTTTATTTTGTTGTTTTTTTGCCTTTTGTAGAGACTTCTCACTTTCTTCAATCACAAGTTTCTTGATGTCATCTCATAACTTCTGGTGCTCTGTCATTTGTATCCAAAGCAGAAAATCTATTTCGTAGGTAGTCTTTAAATTTCGGTAGTGTATTCTCAAGGTCATATTTTGCTAAATTCATGAGTACCTTGCTCTTTTTCAGCTTTAGCTTGAATTTGTATACTAATAGTTGGTAATCTGTACCACAGTCAGCTCCAGGTTTTATCTTTGTTGATGTTGTTGAGTTTTTCCATGGGTGAAGAAGAAGTTTGAGATGAATGGTCTTGCAGAATTCAACGATCTAATCAGTCTTTCTCCATCTTCATTTCGGTTGCCAAGTCCATATTTTCCAGCCACTGCCTTCTTTGTTGCCAACGTTTGCATTCCAGTCACCCATGACTATCAGAATATCTTGTTTGCATGTTCTGCCAATTTTAGCTCATACTTGTTCATAAAACTGATCAACCTCTTCCTCTTCTACAGCTGCTGTTGAGGTATATATCTGAATAATAATTGCATTGATGGGTATTCTGGTAGACAAATAGAAATTAAGCGTTCATTGCTTGCACTGCATCTCATTACAGTTTTATTTTATTAAGCAATGCTTATATATTGTTTTTCACAAGGTTAAAGCAGTGTACATTCAGGTACGGTATATATTTCCCTTTTCTTTGAAGGGCTCACAATCTGTGTTTTGTAAGTGAGGCAGCAGAGGGTTAAGTGGCTTGCCCAAGGCCACAAGGAGCACCTGTGGGACTAGAAGCCCCAGTTCCTCTGGCCCAGGTTTGCTGTCCTCTAGTGGGATTCGAACCTCCGGCCCGAGGCAACTTGCCCTAACCACTAGACCACTCCTCCTTTCTCTTGCAAGTTTTTTTCTTAATTCTAAATGCAACACCATTTCTTCTTGTCTTTCATTTCCAGCATAGTATACCGTGTGATCATCGGATATGAAGTGCTTAGTGCCAGTCCATTTCAGTTCAGTTACACCCAACAGTTGAGATATTCATGTCCTATTTCATTCTTGACCTCCTCCAACTTCCCTTGGTTCAAGTTTCGTATGTTCCAATATGTAAGACATCTTTGCAGCATCTGACTCTCATTTCATGGGTAGCTACATCAGCCGTCCCGAGTGCTTTGTTCCAACCACATCATAAATGCTGGCTTTACTCTTTTTTTTTTCTTCTTTTTTTTTTTTATATATATATTTATGATGTGGTTCTGTATAGTATATAAGGCAAAATATTTTATTCCAAATAAAGTCCAGTTGAATGGCATGATTGTGCTGAAACATTGCACTATGCGTGTTCTGTGCCCTGTATGGTCTCGGTACTGCGACGCTCCTGCCTGGGCCCTAGAGCTTACAGGCAGGAGTGGCCTTATTTAATGTCCCTTATGGATAAAGGTGGTACTGAACCCTCTGAATGCTGGGATTCGTAGTACACTTGTTTTTTCCTTTAGGGATGAAAGTTGTAGTTGTGACTCGAGTGATAAGGCTTGCAAGAAATTTATTTGTTGTGGGGATATTTTCAACGCATTACAATTCAAAGGTGTATAACGTAAAGGTGCAACTTTCAACATAAAGGTGAAATCAGGAGGTCAGGAAAACAACTGAAATCAAATAGCTTCAACTCAGCTTTACACAGTCACGGTAGCTTCTACTCAGCTTTGCCTCGTGTGGTTGCTTGGGATTATTGCAGCCTCACAGTAACGGCTGTTCTCCTCACAGCGTGGCTTTACAGAACACAGGTGAAAACAATTTGTGAACTTTCACGGCGAGGCAACAGGTATAGCAAACTTTTTGTATTCTTCTCATACAAGCTCCAGATGCTTCTTTACAGTGTTACTCTCTAAAACATAAAGAGCAATCCATTGCACAAGGATCATAACTCAAGGTAGGCACATCATTATCTATCTGCATACATTCATCGGGGCTAAGGCAATTGTTCTCTTCATCAGGTTTCTTATGTTTCCCTGACTTTAGCTCCAGAAATTGCTGAAACTCTTTTAGAAGCAATTCAGCCTGTAGCTGCTCTTTAGCTGCTTGATAGTCTCCGGTAAGGGTCACACCTTTCCCCCACTCACTATCTGCTCCTGTTGCAGAGTTTTGCTTAGGGAGGTCAGCACAATAAAAGGGTTTCTCCAGCAAGGCATTAAAATTAGGAAATTCAGCTTTACCTTTATCAGAGACTTTGGCATAAGAACAGGCACCTTTCTTCCAGGACTCTCTCCTCTCTAGAAACTCAGGAGCCTTATGGCTAGTTCTTCTGCTAGGGGAATTTCTCTCAGAAAAACTTCTTTCCTGTTTTGGTTCCTGGCTTTTATAGCACTGCTCGCCACCAGACAAAATACCTTTTCTCCAAGAGCTGGGTTTGCTAGCCTTCCCACGTTTAGGCTCTACCGTGTAGTAAGGATCTCCTTGAGAGTATATTGGGCTCCAAGGCTTACTGTTCCAGGGTTCTGCCTTCTCCCAGGGTTCTAGCGTTTTTTTTCCCCTTTGATTCCAAGTTCCTCCTGAAGACCAACGTGCACTGGAAGCTGCTTCTCGTCTGCTTCGTTTCTTGCTGCTCTCCTTGTCAGCCTTGCTGCCTGCCTTGCCAGCCTTGCTGCCTCCTCTGTCAATCCTGTCGGAGGATTTAAAAATGGCTTCATTTCCCGGCACTTCCTGTCGTTCCCCTGGGTGTGCCCAATCAGTGCTGAAGCCTAACTCCTCCCCTGGGCTGGGGCTTGTCTTCAGCTCAGCCGATAACTGTGTTTTTTCCAAGTCAGTTTTGGAAATCCTGTGTGTGTCATCCCTTCTATCAGGATTTTCCCCTATCTCCATTTCCTCTGGAGGGGAGTCTTCACCACAGTACAAACAGTCTGCAAGACAGGTGTTGCAGAAGAGACAAAGCTGAAACAGCTGAGCTATAAGTCTCATATAAAGCCTTGAGTAGGAACTAGCAAGGCATCATCTTTCCATCCAAGGTTGAGTGCCCCTTCTCAGGCTTTCCATTTCTGTTCTATGCTTTTATGCTAATAATGTTTGTGCACTACTGAATACAGTATTTTTTTTTCGTATATATATATGTTTTGTGTCCATGTTCACTTTAGATTTGTGCTAAAAGTTGTGATGTGTGTTAGTGCATAGTTTCCAAGGTGGTATTTCTAGCCCAATGTATTACTTCAGGCTCATCACATTTAAGGAACCTTTATACTAAAGGTTTCTCCTATGTTGTGTCTGTGGAAAAACATTCTTTGGGTCCCTTTTACTAAAACCCACTAAGGATTTTCAAATAACGCACTAAATGCATGTTATTTGCAGAGCCTCCACATTGGCTTTCAGGGGTATGACCAGTATGTTCCAGCAGCTAATGCGCAATGGGCAACTAAAGTATGCTCTCCGCTATGGCGAATTCACTTAATAACTCCCTTAGAGGGGTTGTTAGGTGCTCCCATGTTAAGAGCCGTGTTGTGCGGCGCTCCTGCCCGGCCTTGGGGCTAAAGACAGGAGCGGCGGTCTGATGCTTCGTGAGGAAGGAGAGTAACCTGTATCCAGGGAATGCTGGGTATTGTAGTTCCTGCTCCTCTCGCTCCGAAATAATGAGTTGTAGTTATGGGGTTTCCAGTATATTTATTATAGTAAAGGATATTGTTCCATCACATGGCAAATAAATGCAAACAAAATAGGTGCTTCAAATGCTAACAGGAAAACTTAGGATAAAGGCAACTTAAAGTATAATTGCTGCTTTTCACTTCTAAGCAAATTACTCACTTTGCCCCAAGAGGTCAGTTAGTTTCACTGCAGCCTCTTTCAGCCACTGTTACCTTCACAGTGCTGGGGAAAATCAGGTGCACATAATTAGAGCTTTCTCAGCAAGGCAAAACAACAGCTCCATAGCATTCAATTCACATACGGTAAAAAGCAGTTTCCTTCAGCTTGGCATCTCTACACAGCAGACCATGCAATCCATGCTCTCACAATCTGGTAAGTCTATATTATCTTGTGTTAACTCTTCAAGCTGTATGGAATTACTGGCTTCTGGTAACACTGGCTGTCTTCTAGCTTGCAACTCTAAAAACTGCTTAAAACTCTGTAGGAGCAATTCAGCCTGCTGTTTGGGAGGTAGGGAATTGCTATCAGCTATACAACTTCCCTCTGGCTTAAGGCTGTTTATTTTCTCCTCTCTTAGATTAATTGTATCAGAGTAACTGCTAGTCTCTTTTGCTAATGTTTCACACACAGGAGAGCTAGCTTTATGTTCAGCCTGGAAACTTTGTGGCAATTCACTTACTTGTTGCCATGCCGTTCTGACTTCAGGTGGCTCCAACGTTCTCCAGCTGTTAGAATGTTTGTTGCTCTCTGGCTCAAACGGTACTTCACAGAATGATTGTTTTCTTTCTTGTGCCTGCCTTGAAGGCTTCCTTTCCCAGGGCTGTGCCTTCCAACGGTTGTCTAATTCAGGGCTAGGTCCTCTCTCCTTGGGACTTCTACTCACTGAATGGAACTTTGCAGGTCTCCTTCCAATGCCAGGTTCCCAAGTATCAGCATACTGTTTTCTGGACTTCCAATCATTCTTCCTCTTCTCCTTCTTTCTCCTCTCCTTCTCCTCATTCCTCTCAATCCCATTCCCCTTCTGACTAGCAAAGCCATGCTCTGGTTTAAAACCACGTTCTCTCCTGGACACCGCCCGTCCAAGGGCAGGGTGTGCCCAATCAGGACTGCAGGACTCCTCCCCTGGGCTGGTCTCCATGCTCAGCTCTGTGGAATAGAGTCTCTCTTTCTTCCTTGGTTTCTCAAATAGGCATAAATCCTGCTGAACCTCAGGATTTCCATCCGTTTCCATAGGCTCAGGAGGGCGCTGTTCACCACAGTTGCCATGGAATGCACATCAATAGCCCAGGCTCTCGCAGTAATGCGCTTTCCATGCTGCACTCTGCCTATTGCCTACGCTATCCTGCTATTGCTGCGTCTCTGGAACCATTCATGCTTTAGTGTCCCCAATGCCCTGTTACCGTGCATTCAAATATTTGTTAACCAGCTAGTGAGCTTTAATAAAAGGGGTCCTTAATTATAGCTGACATGGCCCTGTGTACTAAATATGGAGGCATATCTGCACCACCTTGCCTAATTTTAGACCATATATATGAAAATTTTTCTTAGTTTTCACAGCTACAAAATTGCCCGGCAGTAAATGAGCATAAAAAGTAGGTGTGGGGGGGAGGAGCCAAGGCAAGATGGCGACTACTGGCTGCTTTGTGTGAGAGCGTTTTTTTGCTTATGGGTCGAAAGCGTAAAGGGAAGGGAGGGTTGGTTACCTCTTTCCCCCCTCCCAGATCTCAACGCCGATTTCTGATGCTTTTGTTCAGCGCTCTGCTCAACAGCCTGCTGAAACTGGAGGAGGTGTTCGAGCTTTGAAGCTACCGGAGTCGGATAACTCGGTGGCTCTGTCGACTCCATCTGTCTCCCCAGTAAGCCCGCCGCCGAAAGTCTTATGGGGGCAGCCCCTGTCTGAAGAGTTCCTGCGGCTCCCGTTATCTCCAGAGCAGGAGAAAGTCGGCGGGTTGAGAGGTACAGGAACAGAGGGGCTGCCGGAACTGGAGTGTGAGGCTACGGGGCAGGATAGCCCTGTGGCTGCTTCGACGGTGAATGGTGGAAGATATCCGGGGCAGGGGACCCCTGAGCAGCAACGTGGTGACAGAATGTCTGGCGGGATGAGTGCTGTTATGTCAACGACGGATCTGAGTTCAGCATTTTCGCTTCAACGTCCGGTAAACTTCACGTTGGAAACTATCTGGCAAGCGATTGTATCCTGGGGGAAGTTTTAGTTCCACAGATGACATCTTTGGCACAAAAGGTTGAGAAGTCTGAGAATAATTTGAAAGTGATGGAGCATTCTATTATGGAACATCATTCGGAAGTTCTGGAGCTACAAAGAAAAGTGGTTACTATTGAAGAGCAGAATGAAGCATTTCGGAAGAACTTTTCTGCGGTACAGGTCAAGTTAGAATACTTGGATAATGCCTCTAGGGCTCATAATTTAAGATTGATAAACTTTCCGAGACTTGCAACGGTGTCTCCTAGAGAGATGTTTTCTCAGTATTTGAGAGATGTATTGGGGGTTTCCCCGGAATTAATGCTGCCATTTGTTAAAATTTACTATTTGCCTAGGCTAAATTAGAACCTGGTGTAGTTAATATTCGCGGAGAGCAAGATCAAGGAAATGTTTTGAATGTAACTGCTTTGTTAGAACAGTCAGATGAGGAAATTATTGTACCTTCTACATTGTTAATAACCTTTGCTTTATTATCAGATAAAGAATGGCTATTGAAACTTTTCTTTAGGAAACGCAATTTGGAGTTTAAGGGGTTATGAATACGTATTTACCCAGATCTGGCTAAAGACACTCAGCGCCGTCGCAGAGCTTTTCTTCTGCTGCGGCCTGGTGTCTTACAATTGGGGGGGCTTTTTTTCCTCAAGCATCCGTGCAAATGCATGGTGAAGTATAAATCTGTTTCTTATATATTTTATGAGCCCTCACAATTAACAGCTTTCATTTCCGCCAGGCAGTTAGAGGCCTCTATTGATGTTGCACCTGGGCTTTAAAAGATGTTAGCAGGTGTCTTTAGCCAGTAGTTTGATTTCTGTTCAATTTGGGTTGGGGTATTTCTTCTTCTTGGAGATTTTCCTCCCCCTCTCTTGTGATTTGTGGGCTGGTGTGAACTGATATGTTGTAAAATATTGCTTTTGATTCTTCATTTGTTTATTTTTCCTATATATCGGTACTATTTCTGCAAGATTGTGATGTAACATTCTTGTGTTTAATTTGAAAACTTTATAAATTAAAAAATTAAATTCAAAAAGTAGGTGCGCAGAATCATACTGCATAAAAGTGGATGCTTTACATAGAGGCATTCAGTGGGGGGGGGGGAGAATAGAAGAGTAACAACAGGACTGGCACTTAAATGCATATTCTATAAAATAGTTGAATATACACTTATTCTTACTGACACAAACATGCACATAATTATACCTCCCTTGGTACAGATATATGTACCCCTACTTTCCCTGGAGTGATTTTATAAAGGCACCATGTCTTTTTATTTTGCCTAGGCATCCTGCTTTAAAATTATCCTCTTTGTCTAAGGGGAAAATGTTTAGTACTTCTGGCTCATTATCTCCTTCTACCAGACTATTGTACCAGTTGATATTTTACTTGATGGTGTTGAGTGAATGTATCAACATAATTGGACATTATTTACAGAAATTAACAGTTTTGGTGGTCTTTTATAAAATACAACACAAGATCAGAATGTTTGCATTACATATCAAATTAGTATGTATGTGTGTCTTGTGGTGGCGAAGCTAGCCCAGTGCCTATGTAAATAGGGAAAACACTTGCAGTCTCCTCCAGTCAGAAGGAAAGTGCAGGGAATTGCCACTTTAAAAGTGCAGCTAAGAATGAAAAAAGTCTGTCTAAAGCTGCTGTCCTAAGGCCACGCCCCAGCTCCATGGTAACTGAGGGTGGCAATCTAAGACAGCTGGGGGCGGGGTGGAAAGATACAGGCGAGACCCACTCATATAAGCCCCAGAGAACAGGGAGGAGGAGAGCTGAGGGAATATCTTAATCGAGAGCTGAGTCTGATTCAGAGGCGGAGTCTGGGAAGGAACCTGAATCTGAGCATGAACATCAGCATTACACGAGGAAGAGAGACGGAAGGGCTAATCTATGCAGGAACCAGCATGGCCAAGGAAGTGGCAGTGAAACAGTGCTGAGGAGAATCCTAAAAGGAACTGCAAGTAAAGATTTTAGCCAGGAGTCTAGAGAAAGGTTCTCAGACACCAGTTTGAGGGAAGAGTATCCCCAAAGCCAGCTCCAGAGTTTGGACCGGTACCAGGGCTGTAGGAAGCCTGCAGTAGGTTTAAAAAAACCCGGAGGTTTAAGCCAGGAGAGATTGCTGGGAGTGACTCAATCATAAAGGCTTACCAGGAGACGCTGAGTCCAAGAATCTCACCTCAAGGAGGGCTGGTAAGAAAACCTCTTAACAGAGAAACCTTGAATGCTTTAAAACTGTTGAAACGTTTGGTAAAAGATCAGGAATTACCTTGCTTTGATAGCAGCTCTGAGTCCCGAGAGAGGTCTCGAGGGGGACAGCTGATTAGGTTGTTCAACGAAGCTGCAGAACCTGATTGCTCTGAATGTGAGTCAATGGAAGTTGGAGAAGGTGATAGTGAATTAAGTCAACCTGATCAAGAAATGGAATGTGATTTATCCATAAGGGTAAAAATGAGAATCTTCTGAGTTATAAGCTTGAAGAGATTCCAGTTTGTTTTATGTGCATGTATGTTCTGAAAAGGAAAGAAAGTTTTAATTAGTGTGACTGCTGTTTTAAAAGCAAGAGACTTGTTAAGGAGGAATGCCTAAGGTCTCTAGAGCACCTAATTAAAACCCTGATTAAGTTGAAACAAAGAAGAAAAGTTTATTACAGGAGTATTGCTGTCTGAAAGTCTTCAATGGACAATTAATTGCAAAAAGCACTGTGAACTGAAACCTTTATTTGGAAGAAAGCAATCATTGCCTTGTTGAAGCAAGCAAGGGCAATTGATATCTGTGGAAAGTTTACCAACCTTTTATTTCTTGTGGAAAAAGTCTTTACATGTGTTATGCCAAGCTTCCTTAGAAGTTCCTGTTAAACAAGGGAGGCGAATAAAATTTCCTGTGTTGCTTTCAAACCTCGGCTAAATCTCTTTATTACAACTACAATCAAATGCTCAAGGAACTACAACTCCCAGAGGCCTTTGCCCTAGGAGTACATATTAAATAAAATATTGAAAGTACAGCCCCCTTTCCTCGTCAGGCAACCGCCTAGGCGGGGGTAGGCGGCGACAGTCTGTATGCACATATATACATTTATGCACATATATACGTAATAGGTTGTGAGATGAATAATAAGAGAGTCTTCAGCTGTCCTGCATGAACCTGCTCTCAGGTGATCTCTGAAGCTAATCGGGATCAGGTGTGGCTAGTATTTTGGCTAGTAGCAGGATAGGGTAGGGAATGGGTAGAGTGCAGCATTGAAAGCACACTCGGGGGATGTAAACTCCCTACATGGAGGAAAGACCTGGCAATCTACTTTCAGTCACACCTTGCCAAGAAAACCCAGGCACTTAGTCTCCAGGAGTCAGCACTGGCTCTACAGCATACATTGCATTGTTTTGTATAGTACGAATTTCATGGCCCAAGTAAGGAAAGCTTCATTCCTTAGCGTCCCTCCAGTCTAGTCCCGAACCTCTGGGTTTGTGCATGTCCTCCCGCAGCCTGGAAACTGAGCATTTCACATTTCTGGTGACACCAGTACAAGTAGTCCAGGGCCCGCCTCCATTAACCAGTTCTCAGTCTCCAAGCAGCAGAAGGAGGTGTGAGTCCAGAGGCTCGGGACTCACTGGAGCAAGCAGTCAGTTAGATTATAGTTTGATAGTTTAAAATAAATAAATAAATAAAATAAAAAAAGAGAGAAAAGGGTGAGTGGCCCTTTAATTCGGCGATTTTGAATTTAGAGTGGACAGTGCTCTGAGGCTGACAGGAGGCTGCCCCCCTTCTCCCCCCTCTCTGCGGCGTGGTGCAATAGCGGGGCTGAGTGTGGGAGCTGAGTGGGGACTCTGGCTGTGATCCCATCAAAGGGTGCAGAGCCGGGGGAGTACTGCCGCCTGCCCGTGCTCAGCGAGGGAGAGGGCTGAGCGGCACGGCGGAAGGAGCAGGAGCTCCGGCAGTGGCTGGGAAGTGTGTGGGGCCTAGCGCGCTCAGTTTTGGGCATGGCTGGGAGCAGGGCAGTGAGGAAGGAGCCTCGGTTGGATCAGAAGTAAGTGATATGAATTTTCAATGCGCGGCAGTGTTTATTAGTTGGTAGCGGTGGTTTTCGGGTCCCGGAGGGCTGTTTGGGGCCGCGTGGCGTTTGCACGGGAAAGTGAAAGAGGTGACTTTTGACGGTCCTAGGGGTCTGCTGAGGTGGATTGGCAGGCTTTTAGGTTAGTTATAGGTAATTGCTGGTGGTTTAGTGTTTGGATTCCAATTCATTTAAAAAAAAAAGAGTTTTTGAGTTGATTGGCACTGTGTAACGGATCCATATGCCAGCTAGGCCTCAGTGCCTCCTGTGTGGGGTTCGTAGAGGCTCTGTCTCAGAGGCGGGGGTGTACAAAGGCTGTGCACATGAGGCTTCACTGGCGGAGATGCCTGAACAAGGTGGGGGAGAGAGCGGGAAGGAATCTGCAGAGGCTGTGGATCTCCGCTCCTCGCTGGAACTGGTTCAGGAGCTGGTGCCAGGGCCGCCTTTGGCCCCGGAGGTTGCCTTGCCCCAGACTTCAGTTCAGGGAGGTTTGGGGGTCATTTTTCCCCAGCAGGTTTTGTCCCTGCTGCAGCAGGCACTGGGGAGTTCCGGGAGTGGGAGCTCTGGGCCTGCGGATCACAGAGGGCGCGGTACCAAGAGGCCGGGGACTCCAGTAAGTGTAGCAGGGGACACTGTCCCAGTTAAGAAGGCGAAACTGAGGACGGAGGATACCGAGCAGGATTTGCTGGGAGAAGAGCTGCCAGAGGTTTTGGAGGACTCTGATATGGAAATGGAGTTAGAAGGAGAAATCACTGAACCAGAGGGCCAGGCGAGAGTTGTACGAGTGTTCAGAAGAGAGGAACTTTCGGCGCTTATCTCAGAGATGTTGAAAGCTTTGAATATGCCGACGGCAGGTCCAGCAGAGGATAGTTCTTTGGAAGATCCCTTGTTACAGGCTGTCCGTAAGTCTCAGCGGGCGTTTCCAGTTCATAGGGTTTTTAAGGAAATGATTCAGGAAGAGTGGGATATGCCGGAGGCAAGCATTAAGGGGGCCAGACTGATGGGCCGTTTGTATCCGCTAGGGCAGGGGTTCTCAAGCCTGTCCTCGGGACCCACCTAGCCAGTCGGGTTTTCAGGATAACCACAATGAATATGTATGAGAGAGATTTGCATACACTGCCTCCATTATATGCAAATCTCTCCCATGCATATTCATTGTGGTTATCCTGCAAACCCGACTGGCTAGGTGGGTCCCGAGGACAGGGTTGAGAACCCCTGCGCTAGGGGAACCGGATAAGGAGATTTTTAAATCACCCAAGGTGGATGCGGCGGTTTCGGCAGTGACTAAAAAGACGACTATCCTGGTGGAGGGAAGTGCGGCTCTTAAGGATGCGCAAGATAGGAGACTAGATAAGTTGCTTAGACAGGTATTTGAGGTGAATGTTCTGTCCATTCAGACTTCAATTTGTGGAGCATGGGTGACAAGGGCGTGCCTCAGGTGGTTTCAGAGATTGAAAGGGTTGCAAGTCGATGAGGCGGCCGAGGAGGCGGCTCAAATCAAATCAGGAGCGGCATACCTGGCGGATAGTGAGTATGATCTGATTCGGGGCCTCTTGAAGAGTATGGCATCAGTGGTAGCGGCAAGGAGATATCTTTTGGCTGCGTAATTGGGCAGCGGATGTGGCTTCAAAGGCGAGGTTGGGCAAACTGCCTTTTAAAGGGAAGCTCCTCTTTTTGGGGAGGAGTTATAAAAATTAGTAAAGGATTTAGGTGAGTCAAAGGGGGGCAGGTTGCCAGAGGACAAGCAGAAGCAGGGTCGTGATATACAGCCCTCTAAGAGTCAGCAGAGGGAGTTTAGGCGTTTTCGGCAATCACGGTTTGGTCAGTTTCAAAGAGGACGTTTCCAGTACAGGTCGGCAGGGTTTCGTGGGTTCCAGGGAGCGGGCAGAGGTTTTGGAGCTGCTTCCTCCCCGAATGTTAAGAAACCACAATGAAGTGAGGGGGGGTCCATTCAGGAATAGTTCCAGTGGGAGGTCGTTTAAGGGACTTTTTTCCTGTCTGGGCCCAAATTACGGCGGATCAGTGGGTGTTGGAAGTGGTGCAAAAAGGTTATGCGCTCAAATTCCAATGTCCAGTGTGCGATGCCTTTGTTCAGTCCCCGTGGAGCACAAGAGTAAAGAGAGCAGCAATTCAAGAGACCTTAGACAGGTTGATAGCCTTAAAGGCGGTGGTGCCAGTGCCGGCGGACCAATGCAGGTATGGTCGGTACTCCATATATTTTATGGTCCCAAAGAAATAAGGGACCTTAAGGCCGATTCTGGATCTCAAGCGGGTGAACAGATGTCTCGGGATGTCTCATTTTTGCATGGAAATGCTGAGGTCGGTCATAGTAGCAGTGAGGCAGGGAGAGTATCTTATGTCTTTAGATCTTTAGGAGGCCTATCTGCACATTCCGATCAGGAAGGAGCATCAACGCTTTCTCCGCTTTGCGGTGCCCATGGGCCATTTTCAGTTTCAGGCAATGCCATTTGGATTGGCAACTGCTCCAAGGACATTCACCAAGGTCATGGTTGTGGTGGTGGCGGCATTGCGCAAGGAGGGAGTGTTGGTGACCCTTATCTGGACGATTAGTTGATTCGGGCAAAATCGAAGGTCGAAAGCGAAGAGGCGACACGCAAAGTGGTGCATTTCCTGCAATCCCTAGGTTGGGTGGTAAATGTAGCAAAAAGCAAACTGGTGTCATCACAGGAGTTGGAGTATTTGGGAGCCCGCTTTGACATGAGCAGAGGCAGGGTGTATCTGCCGCAGCTAAGAATCAGGAAGTTAAGAATGTTGATCTGAGATTTCCTGAGGAGGAGAGCGCCCTTGGTTTGGCAGTATCTGCAACTCTTAGGGACGATGGTGGCTACAATAGATGTGGTTCAATGGGCCAGGGCTCACATGAGGTCACTACAGAGAGCGCTGCTTCGAAGGTGGTCTCATCAGTCCGATCAATTGTCACAGCGAATGGTCTGTCTGCCGGAGGCAAGACTGTCTCTGCAGTGGTGTCTGGTTCCGGGGTATGTGGAAAGAGGGATGCCTCTAGAAGCTCCGGATTGGATGGCGTTGACAGTGGATGCGAGTTTGTTCGGCTGGGGAGCACACTTCGAGGGACAGTACGCTCAAGGTCAGTGGAGCGAGTAAGAAAAGAGTTGGTCAATCAACAGATTGGAGTTGAGGGCGGTGACCTTAGCTCTGAAAGCGTTTCGGCGGCAGCTGCAAGGGAGTGCGATCCGGGTGCTGTCGGACAATGCCACAGCAGTGGCTTACATCAACCGGCAAGGAGGCACCAGCAGTGTGGCTCTGGAAGGAGAGGTGGAAGAACTCTTAGAGTGGGCTGAGTCACACCTGGAAGCGTTATCGGCAGCGCATGTAGCGGGAGTGGAGAATGTGACGGCCTTTTTTTTTTTTTTTTTTTTTTGAGTCGAGTCAAGGTGGACCCAGGAGAGTGGGTGCTCCATTCCGAAGTCTTCGACTTGCTGGTGCAAAGATGGGGTCGCCCGGTAATGGACTTAATGGCGACATTCGAGTCAGCAAGGGTAGAAAGGTTTTTCAGCAGAAGAAGAGAAAGGAGTCCGAGTGGTTGGATGCCCTGATGCAAGCCTGGCCGGAGAACAGTCTTCTGTATGTGTTTCTACCATGGGTGCTGATAGGTCAGGTGCTGCAGCGCATAGAGCGGCACCGAGGGCTGGTAATTCTGGTGGCGCCCCCGTGGAGCCTTGGCCGCGGAGGCCTTGGTATGCAGACTTGAGGTGAATTCTGGTGGAGCCCCCGTGGAGACTGCCGATCAGGAGGGATCTCCTAATGCAGGGGCTATTAAGGATGCCTCAGGTGGATCGCTTTTCGCTTACGGCTTGGCTCTTGAGAGGGCAAGGTTGATGTCCAAAAGGTATTCAGTCAAGGTGATTGCTACGTTGCTGAAGTCTAGACGTAGGTCCACTTCTATGGTGTACATCTGAGTTTGGCGATTATTTGAAGCCTGGTGCGAAGAGAGGTAGCTGAGGGCATTGTCTGCCACGGTTCCGCAAATCCTTATCCTTTTTTGCAGGATGGGTTTGATTAAAGGTTTATTGGTTTCTTCCCTTAGGGTGAAGTTGGCTGCGCTATCCTGTTTTCGGGGGAAGGTGTGAGGGATATCGCTTGGAACTCATCCAGATGTTAAGATTCTTAAGAGCGGGCATCGCTGTTGAGACCTCCCTGCAGGGCTGTGGTGCCAGGGTGGGATCTGAACGTGGTGTTAGAGGCGATGGTCAGAGAGTCATTTGAGCCACTGGCGAAGGCGACAATGAAGGACCTTACTCTGAAGGTAGTCTTCCTGGTGGCTATCTCTTCGGCAAGGAGGATCTCGGAATTACAGGCGTTGTCGTGTAGGGAGCCTTTTTTGTCCTTTGAGAGGAAGAAAGTGGTTCTCAGAACGGTTCCCTCTTTTTTGCCTAAGGTAGTGTCGGCCTTTCATGTAAATCAGGTAGTGTCTTTGCCTGTTTTTGAAAGGGCAAGTAAGGATTCGGATAAAAGGAGTTTACATCGCTTGGATGTTAGTAGAGCTCAGAAAAAGTACGTGCAGAGAACGGCGGCGTTCCGCAAAACACAGACTATTTGTGTTGTTTGGAGGAGCCAGAAGGGGTGAGCTGGCATTGAAGGCTTCTATTGCTAGGTGGATTAAGGAGGCGATTGCGTCCGCATATATGCTGAAGGGCAGAGTGGTGCTGTCGGGTTTGAAAGCTCATTTGACGAGGGCTCAGGCAGCGTCCTGGGCAGAGTTCAGTCTGGTTCCAGCGGTGGACATTTGTAGGGTGGCGACGTGGTCGTCCTTTCATACTTTTATCAAGCACTACAGGATTGATGTGCAGGTGGAAGGGGATTCTAGGTTTGGATCAGCAGTTCTTCAGGCTGGTCTGGCAGGCCCCTCCCGTTGAAGTATTACTGCTCTGTTACATACCCAGAGGTTCGGGACTAGATTGGAGGGACGCTAAGGAAGGTGAAATTAGACTTACCTGCTTATTGTAGTTCCTTTAGAAACTCCAGTCTAGTCCCGCATCCCTCCCTTAGGTTGCCTACCAGAATGTAGCCTGAAGCGCCAGGTGAGGAGGTAGGTGGGGGTGTGAGACAGGAGTGCACGAGCACAGCCCTTTGTTCTTAGGGGAGGAGTGATTGGGAGAAATGGTTGCAAGAGAGGTGTGGAAGTGTGGAAGACGGAGCACATCTATCAGGTACTCAGGCGTACGAGCTGTCCAGTATGGATGGGTGAAAAAAACAAAAAAACCCAAAATATATATAGATAGAGATATATATATATATATATATATATATATATATATATATAGATATAGATATATAGATATAGAGAGAGATATATAGAGATATAGATATAGATTTTTTTTCACCCATATATATATATAGAGAGAAATTTTCTATAGTTACTTTGAGTTCAGTGTTAAGGTTAATATTTAAGATCTGCTTACACTTATTGCTCTGGTGAGTCTGCTTTGTCAATAGATTACTGGTTAATGGAGGCAGGCCCTGGACTACTTATACTAGTGTCATCAGAAATGTGACATGCTCAGTCACCAGGCTGCGGAAGGACGTGCACAAACCCAGAGGTTCGGGACTAGACTGGAGTTACTAAAGCAAGAAACTACAATTAGCAGGTAAGTCTAATTTCACCTTTTTAGCTATGTTTGACTGGGAACGTGCTTAATATAGTGCAACTCAACAGGTGTACTTTGCTTCTAAAATGATTTGAAACTAAACTGCAAAATTTAGTATGAATTTTGTATTTAAAATTAAAACATTCCTGTAATTCCATTGTAGGATGTGCACTTCAGCTTTTTTGTAATGATGTGGATTCAGTGTCTTGTCAGCCAATTGGGTTGCAGTAAAGATGTGGTCTATGGTATAACATGGAGGCTCCACAGTGTCAGTATTCTCCTAACACAATACTGTGAAAAGCCCTGTTGAACAAAGTCAAGATATACTTAATTATCACACAACTGAATGTGTCTGTAGCAGACAATAACAAATGTTTTGTGAAATGCACCTGACTGCAGCTGGATTGAACAATAAAAATGTAGATGTTTAGTTTTCCTATTTGTCACGTTTGCTTGTGATTTTCATTCTATAAGGTGTAAGAAAAGAAAGAAAGCAAACAAATTTACATGTAGTTCTTTTTTAAGTGTGAGATGGCTGTTTTTCTTATTTTCATTTAGGTTCGGCAAGCGGTTTCAGCTGTGGTTGGAGACTGGCTGCTACAGCTAAGGGATAGGTATTCCTACTTCCACAAACTCATTCCTCTGCTACTAAGCAGCTTAAATGATGAAGTACCTGAAATTAGGTATGAAAGATGCATAAACAAACTGTCTCTCTTTCAATCCTTTTAAATTGACACATGAGAACAATGTTCTTCTGTGTCTTTTTTTCTGCTTGAAATGTGTATCAACAACTTATGAGCATTATCTGTGTACAGATTTTGTTTTGAGTCTAGGTTTTACTATAGGATAATTTCTCAGGAAGCTCAAGGAGTTTGTATAAAAAATTAAGCGAACCATTAAATGTTTGAATTTCATGGCTTATTACAGGCCTCTTATGCTAATTGTGTTAATTCCTCTGAAGTATATGTGAACGCTTTTTTTTTTTTTTTTAATTTTCTGTAAAAGCAGATATAGAAATGTCACAGCTGGCAAAAATGAAATATAACCAACTTTGAAAAATGTAAGAAAATATAAAATGTTAGTTTAAAAGTTATTATCCTGAATTTGTATGTAGAACACCTGGAGCTTTTATCCCCAGATAACTTGGTCACACCTGAAGAAAGGACCTGTGTGATCTTGCAAGCCCTTCTTCAACATTGTATCTGGATAATTTTTAAAAGATATCGTGATCTGTGAAGAATTCAGACTTTAAATACCCTGACACTTCAGATATCCATCCATAATAAATTTTATTAACCTTTTTATGGATGGAAATTAGCCAGAAGTCTTGGTTCTACATACTTTGGCACGTGCGTGTGTGTGTGTGTCCCCTTCCTTCCATGCCTGAGCTTTCAACCAGCTGAAACCTGTTCAGACCCCTGCTCATGAATATTTAAAATGGAATAAGGGGTCTAAAGCTGAGGTACCAGAGGACCTTTATTAATGTCCATTGGAGGCTTGTTCCTGATTAGGCCATACTACCACCTTCCTGAAAGCTGGTTATATGGAAGACCATGGCTTCCTTTGGAGCCTGGTAATCTCCAGGAACAAGCAGGAATACGTCATCACAAATGGGTACGTCGGCACCGACGGAGCCCGCGCGGGAAAGCTCCCCAGCTTTTCAGATTAAAAGCCTTTGGGGCCTCCCACTGCACATGCGCGCTGCCTTCCCGCCTTCCTGACCAGCTCTCGTCAGTTTCTTTTTTTCCGCGGAGCCAGCAGGTCGTGTAGCTGTCACCGCTGAAGAAATTGTTAATTTTATTGTTTTCTTTAGACCGCGTACCTGCCTTCCCCATTCTGAAACCGGTACTGCCGGTCTCTCTTTCTTTCTTTTAAAAAAAAAAAAATATATATTTTTCTTTTCTTCAGCACAGCTTGGTACTTTGTTAGGCCTTCAGGCCTACACAATTTCTCCTCATGGAGAAGCCAGTTCCTGGTTTTAAAAAGTGTACCAAGTGCAGTGCTGTCATTCCTCTTACAGACACCCATGAATGGTGTCTTAAATGTTTAGGACCTGACCATTCCATACCGGACTGCCCATCCTGCTCCCAGATGTCGAAACGTGGATTGCAGAAACCGGGCCAACAAGTTCCATGTGCTGTTTCCTTCAGAAGCATCACAGTCATCCAGGTCTTCCTCTCCGGATGGATCTCAGGTAACCAAAACTCCAGTGGGCAAATCCTCTAAAAGCAAAATCTCTTTCTAAAGATCGAGAGGCTCTCAATTCTGAGTTCGAGGATTCTGCCCAGGCCAAAAAACCCCGGCGGGAGGCTCCGGCCTCCAAAGCAATCATGGGGTCACAGGTTGACATCGATGGCGCGGCCTCGACAGATCACCTGTTGTACTGCTCTGGGGTACCGGCCCATACCGGTACCGACATCCAGGCAGCAGTGGCGTCTATGGGCAATACTGTCCAAGTCATGCAGCAGGCTATTCTGGCTTTTATTAATGCTGCTACGCCCTCGGTACCGCAGCCAGCGGTACCGGGTCGGGTTCCGGTAATTGCTTCCATACCGGATCCGAGGCCATCGTCTTCCAAACGCAGATCGGTTTTCCGCATGCCAGATCCGGGCTTTTGCCCGGTACCGATCCCATACCCGGTACGCCCGATGTCGATACCGAACGGTATGCGTATCGTGCGTTGGAAGCACATAGAGGATACTCTGCTTCTTCAGAGGATTTTAACTCCTCTGATGATTCTGATGAGTTCTCCCTTGATCTTCCTGAGAAGCCTTCTTCTCCTAACAGGAGAATGTCTCCACCAGAGGATTTGTCCTTTCAGGACTTCATCATAGAAATGGCTAAAGGTCTTTCTATTGCTTCATCCTCTGAAAAGGAACCCAGATCAAAGAAACTGGATATTTTAGGATACTCTAAGTCTCCTAAAGAGGCAGTCACCCTGCCTATCCATGAAATCCTTCAAGAACACTTGATGGACTTATGGGAGGCTCCTCTAACATTGTCTCCTTCTTCTCGCAGGTTGGACACCATGTACCGTGTCCCCCCTTCTCCTGGTTTCCAAAAAACCCAGTTGCCTCACCATTCTATTGTGGTGAAGTCTGCAATGAAGAAGATAAAGAGTACCAAAAGGCACTCTTCTACTCCTCCAGGGCGAGAATGTAAGACTCTAGACTCTTTTGGCAGGAAAATTTTCCAGGCTACTATGCTTATAGCCAGGATTAATTCATATAGTCTTTACATGGGCATGTTTCTCAGTGAAATCGCTCTAAAAGTTCGACATTTTGCCCCCTTTCTCCCTGAGGATAAGAGGGAGCAGTTCATTTCCTTGGTGAAACACCTTTTGGATATTTCAAAGTTCTCCAACAGGGCAGCTTTTGATTCCTTTGAGGGTGCTGGTAGGGCTTCGGGCATTGCTATAGCAGCCCGACGTCTTGCTTGGCTCCAGGCTTCTGATCTAGAACCTTGGGTCCTAGATGGCTTACGAAATCTGCCCTGTACAGGTGAGAACTTATTTGGTGAGGAGTGGCAAATTAAGGCCACTCAAATGGATGCAGAAAATGCCACCTTAGATAGACTTTCTAAGTCTACCTCCACTCCTGCCAAGAAGAAGTCTTTTAAGAGGCCTTATTACAAGAAGTCCAGATTTTCTACAAATACTGGCCAAGAATCCTCTCAGCCTCGTTTTGCTGCTAAACGTCAGCAACCTAAACAGGCAAGGTCAAAGCCTGCGGCGTCTGCTACGCCTCAGCAGGCTCCACCCCCTCAGGGGTTTTGACTTGCCCCTAGAGAACTTAACTTTTCTGGCTCTAGAACAACCAGAGCCCCTCACCATACCCGGAAGGTTAGCTCACTTTGCTCCCAGATGGGAGCAAATTACATCAGAGCAATGGACCCTCTCTATCATCAGAGAGGGTTACAAACTCCATTTTTCCGACCTTCCTCCTTATGCTCTGGTGAGGCAGTTCAATTCTCCCCCATCTCTCCTGGACCTCTTGGGTCAGGAAGTCTCCTCCCTCCTTGCCCAGGGGGCAATAGAGGAGGTCCCTCTTCTTCAACAGGGGACGGGATTCTACTCCCCTTATTTTCTAATACCAAAGAAGACAGAGGGCTTCAGACCAATTCTGGATCTGAGCGAATTGAACAAATTTCTTTTCAAGGAGAAATTCAAAATGCTTTCTCTGGGCATTCTCCTTCCATACCTTCAGAGTCAGGATTGGCTTTGTTCTCTAGATCTAAAGGATGCGTATACACACATACTCATCCACCCATCCCACAGAAAATACCTTCGATTTCTGTTTCAGGGAGGAAAACATTTCCAGTACAGAGTACTCCCCTTCGGTCTAGCCTCTGCTCCAAGAGTGTTCACCAAATGCATGGCAGTCGTAGCTGCCTTTCTAAGAGGCCTGGGAATTTTCATATTCCCATACCTGGACGACTGGCTCATCCGAGCTCCCTCTCAGTCCCAGGCCCAAATTTCCCTGGACCGCACAAGGCGTCTTCTGCAGTATCTAGGACTGGTAGTAAACCTTCCCAAGTCTCAACGAATCCCTACTCAGTCTCTCGAGTTCATAGGGGCCCAGTTAGACACCATCACTGCAAGGGCCTACCTGCCTCAGGTCAGGGCCCAACGCCTGCTGAGTTTGGCCTCCCAAGCTCAGTCCAGCAGTCATTTGACAGCCCGGGAAATGCTGCGACTTCTGGGCCACATGGCCTCCACGGTACATGTGGTGCCCTACGCTCGTCTGCATATGAGAGCAGCTCAATGGACCTTAGCCACCCAGTGGACTCAAGCATCTGGAGCGCTCTCCGACCAAATACTCACCTCAAGCCGTCTATTTTGGTCCCTGCAATGGTGGACATCCACCAAGAATCTGTTGTTGGGGGCCCCCTTCCAACCTTTGTTGTCCCAAGCAACCCTCACAACAGATGCCTCCCAGACAGGGTGGGGAGCTCATCTTCAGAACCTCTCCACTCAGGGCACTTGGTCTCCACAGGAGGCCACCCTTCATATCAACCTCCTGGAACTGCGAGCAATTTACCTTGCCCTCAAGGTCTTCTATACCCTCCTTGTCAACCTGACTGTCCTAGTTCAGACAGACAATCAGGTAGCCATGTTCTATATAAACAAACAAGGAGGGACAGGCTCTCTGTCGCTTTGCAACGAAGCTCTCAGAATATGGGCCTTCGCCAGAGAGCATCAAATTCACCTTCTTGCAGTGTATCTTCCAGGAGTTCAAAACTCTCATGCAGACAGACTCAGTCGAGTTCTGCTTCCACACGAATGGTCCCTACATATGGACCAGATACGCAGAATCTTTCAGGAATGGGGGACCCCGGACATAGACCTCTTTGCAAGTCCGTGGAATGCCAAACTTCCCCGGTTCTGTTCCAGAACTCAGTGTCAGGGAGCTCAGGCCCACGATGCCTTCCTCCTGCATTGGGGTCAGGAATTCCTCTATGCCTTTCCACCCATTCCTCTAATATCCAAGACTCTGTTCAAGCTCCAGAGGGATCACAGGACTATGATCCTCATAGCTCCCCGCTGGCCACGCCAGGTGTGGTTCCCTCTACTTCTGCATCTCTCCCAGGGATCCTCCCTGGACCTGGGAGCTGCGCCAGACCTTCTGTCTCAGGAGGAGGGGACTTTGTGGCACCCAAACCCCAAATCCCTACATCTCAGAGCTTGGTTACTGAAGGCCTAAGTCTTCAAGACTTTAATCTTTCTCAACCTGTGACAGATATCCTTCATGCCTCTAGGAAACCTTCCACGAGGCGTTCTTATGCTTTCAAATGGAAACGTTTTTCCATTTGGTGTGCTCAGCAGGGTCTTGACCCTCTAGCACTTCCTTTGAATTCCCTCTTGGACTATCTCCTGCATCTTTCAAATGCAGGCCTTAAGACGAATTCAGTAAGGGTCCATTTGAGTGCTATTGCAGCATCCTTAAAACCTATAAATGGTAAACCTGTCTCCTCTCATCCTCTTGTTTCACGTTTCATGAGAGGCCTGACTCTAACTAAACCTCCCATCCGACCTCCTCCGGTAGCATGGGATTTGAACCTAGTTCTAGATCAGCTTATGAAGCCACCTTTTGAGCCTTTGGACTCTACCTCCTTCAAATTTCTTTCCTGGAAGGTTGTTTTCCTTATTGCAGTCACTTCGGCTCGCCGCATCAGTGAACTGCAGGCTTTAGTGGCTCATCCACCTTATACTAGGTTTCATCATGATAAGGTGGTCCTTAGGACGAATCCCCACTTTATGCCCAAAGTGGTCTCGCCTTTTCATCTTAATCAAGAGGTATATCTACCTGTCTTTTTCCCGGCTCCTCATGCATCCAGTGCAGAGAGGAACCTTCATACTCTGGATTGTAAAAGAGCTCTTGCCTTTTACCTCAACAGGACTCAACCACATCGAAAGTCTTCCCAACTTTTCGTGGCTTTTGATCCTTCTCATTTGGGACTTCCAGTCACCAAGCGTACACTTTCCAATTGGATCGCTCAGTGTATTTCTTTTGCTTACCAGAGTAAGAACATTTCTATGGAGGGCCATGTCACAGCTCACAATGTGAGGGCCATGGCCACTTCTATGGCTCATCTTCACTCTGTGTCCATAGATCAGATCTGTCGAGCAGCCACTTGGGCCTCGGTTCATACCTTCACAGCCCATTACTGCTTGGACAAGGACTCCCGCCGGGATGCCTTGTTTGGTCAGGCTGTCCTCAAACACCTGTTCCATACTTAAACAACTCCTGCCCACCTTCCCTGGATGGATGCCTGAGATCCATGCGAAGATGGTTTACCCTTGGAGGGGGATCTCCCAGGCATCTTAGCTAGGGAGTCCCCATATGTGATGACGTATTCCTGCTTGTTCCTGGAGATAGCACAGTTACTTACCTGTAACAGGTGATCTCTGGGAACAGCAGGAATTAGTCATCACAACCCACCCACCTCCCCTAGGAGTTGTATCTCTATCTATATTCCTGTCCTCTCTCTCTATTGTCTCAGCTTTAAACTCGAACTGACGAGAGCTGGTCAGGAAGGCGGGAAGGCAGCGCGCATGTGCAGTGGGAGGCCCCAAAGGCTTTTAATCTGAAAAGCTGGGGAGCTTTCCCGCGCGGGCTCCTTCGGTGCCGACGTACCCATTTGTGATGACTAATTCCTGCTGTTCCCAGAGATCACCTGTTACAATTAAGTAACTGTGCTTGCTGGTACTCTACATTCTACCCATAGATGTTATCTCCCTGCAGTAAGCGCGATTCTCTGTCCCCAGAAACTCACTGCTTCCTTAGCATTCCTAGGTTCTGACAGCCAGAACAGTTCAAGCCAGGAATCAATCTGTTAGTCTTGGATTTTCTACATGACAGTAGACAGCCTAGATATTCAAATACATTTTTTTCTTATAATGCTTTTGAAAATGAGTGCAAAATGTGTTCATAGCTAAATATTTCTAAATTAGTCTTAAAGTAGAGATAATTTAAATTTATAAATATCTATTTTATTACAGGAATTTACCAGAGTTAAAAAGGACCATTGAAAATTGCTCACCCTTATTGTGGTTAAAAGTATATATCTTGTTCATAGTGGGATGCTTTTTATCTTGGGGGGGGGGGGGTGATAAGAGGCTATGGTTATGTCACAGAAGGAAAAACAAACAAGGCGATGTCATATCAACAACCTTTCAAGTGCTCACATGAGGCTATTTTGCAGCTGCTTTAACAAGTACCCATCTCACTCCTCTCCCCCCCCCCACTTCTGGCCTGAATTTTAATGGAGAAACTCTATGGGGGAATTTTCCTTTTAAAAATTAGCTTGTAGGCCCTGTGGACAGCCTCAAAATTGCTTCAATCATGACCTGAAATGTAGGTTGTTTTTTTAAAGGAATATATACAGTTAAAATATAGGGGCATGTTTACTAAAGGTTAATGCGCATTAATGAAATTTAACGTGCGTTACGTGTTGCTGCACCCATAGAAATAACTTTTCTGGACACTTAGGCACTTCTGTCAGGAAATACCTTTTCATGGAAAGGGTGGTGGATGCTTGGAATGCCCTCCCGATGGAAGTGGTGAGGGCAAATACAGTGACAGAATTCAAAATGACATGGGACAGACACAGTGGATCCCTCTATAGCAACAGGATAAAATCAAAATAAACTTAACTATCTAATTTCTCAACAAACAGGGGTGCCCTACACGGAGCGGTGGGTTCACCCCTAAACAAAGACATGGGGAGGGGTGACCTGCATGGAGCGGCAGATGCACCTACTCTTGCCACCTTGCTGGGCAGACTAGATGGACCGTACTGGTCTCTTTATCTGCCATCATTTACTATGTATGTTGCTATGTATTAACTTTAATGTGCATTAAATCCTTTAGTAAACACAAACCATAGAGTCTGGCCATATCCAGTGACCTATTTTGCCCAGCAACGTAATTAGTTCTCTTTGAAAGGGATATGTTGAAAAGAGTTCAACTTCTAAAAGGTAAACAACTTAAGCATACTCATTTGTTGTGCATATTCAGAGACTTCTCTTGTAATTTATTTACTAAAGGCAGTTAGCTGCTGGTTACTGGGAGAAGATTGGCCAACAGTGGCAAAAGAGAATGAGGAAGATCTGAAAAATAAGCTTGATTTTCCAGCACCTTGTCCTCAGTGGTACCCTGAAAGAGGTAAATGCTATGATTTACACTAAAGTTCTTTAGATCCAAAATGTTTCAGATATAAAATGTGTAGGCCAGAAGAAGGTTTTAAAACAAAAGAAAACTCTGTATCCACTTTTTAAAAGCATTTTTGTGGGCAGTAATACTCGCTTTATGAAGCTTATATACTAAGATGCACAGAATTTCATGTAAGTTGTGATTTTATATAAATACATTTTTTACTAATATTTACATTCAAATGAGCCTAGAAGAAGAGGGGGTTTTTTGTGTGTGTAACTTCTATAGAAAACCTTGCAAACAAGTTAGCAACATTTTGCAAAGCCATTTTTGCATGCAGCTTCCACAGAATTCATTACTGAGCTGCTTTGCATGGTTTTGCATTGCAGCAGCTCATTTAAATTAATCATTCTTATATAGCAGAATATATGTGCAAGTTTACTGGTTGCAAAAGTGATTTCTGAAAATGTCTTCACAAGAGGCAGGACACGTGTAAAAATTTTACAGAAGTTTGAAACACCAGCATTTTGACACATTTTGTTTTTGCCGTTTTGAGCATATTTACATGCATATTGGCCCTGCTACACAAATATTTGCAGCTTAATAAATCAATTTCTGAATTGGATAAATGTTGCATGTCTGCTTATTTCTGGAGAAATGTTATATGGTTCACTTCATGTGCTGGTATCTGATTAGTTCTTCCTTTGTTGAATAGAGGAAAAAACATTTAATGCAGCCTTGTGAAAAAGAAAATTATCATGACAATGCAAAGTGTAGGAAGATTTTTATCTGCTTTAATCATGTGAATGTCAGAAAAAGTCATCCAGCTTCTGAAAGAATTATCCTAAATACTTCTTGTACTTTATTTTGCAATAGTTGTACACATAAAATAGTGACCTTTTTGGTTTTTCTTTTCCTTTGTCCCAGGAATTTTTTCCTGCTTCTTTGGATTCATCTCTTATCAGGAGTAGGCTCTATTGAGCTAAAGCACTATGGTCCAGAACTACCTAGGGATTTAAACCCTATTTTATATCTTCCTCTCGGCATAGCATAGCGATTCGCAGCAATAATCCTTTACTAGGTCTCCACACTAGATCAATGGTTCTCAACCCAGTCTTTGAGGCACATCTAGGCCAGTTGGATTTTCAGGATTCCCACAATGAATAGGCACAAGATAGTTCCTTATCGTCTCTCCAGTCCAATCCTGCACCTCTGGGTAGTGCACCTCTTCCAGCAACTTGGAGACTGAGCCTGTCATCTTTTTGATGACACTAGTGTACATATGCAGCTGGCACCGCCCACCAGCCCCGGTATGCTCAGCTTCCAAGAAGCTGGAGGAGGTTGTGAGCCAGGGTGCTGGACTCACAGAAAGGACAACTAAGGAGATAGGTTTAGTTAGAGTTTACTTTTATTTCCTCTGTTAAGGTGCAGATTTCTTTGTTTTTAAAGACAGAAGTAAAAAACAAAACAAAAAAAAACACAGAGAGACAACAGGGCTGAGGGGGGGATATTCCTTCTTCCCCCCTCTCCCCCCAGGATTTCGGGGGCAGTCTGAGACTTCTGGCTGCTCCCGAACCCGTTATCGGGTGAGGAGCTGCTGCAGGGGCTGCAGTTGCTTGACAGGAGTGAAAGCTGGTAGTCCTGAGTCACCCCCCCCCCCTTCAGCGCCGAAGCCAGGAAGGAATGCTGAGTGCAAGGGGTAGAAAAGCCATGCGGCAAAGAGGCTCCAAGGTAAGAGTGGCGGGGGGGAGGACAGCAGAAACCTCTAGCAACCGCCTGAACATAAGGAGACAGAGAGCAGCCTGCAGCCGCATGTTTGGGAGCCTGCAGCACTGTAGGAAACTCCCCCCGCTGCATTTAGGCACCATTTCTTCTTATTCAGGCCCACTTGTGTTTAACCCCCTGCTGTGTTTTGAGCGCCTGGGAGAGGCAGCCACCGGAGAATAAAGCAGGACAGAGTAGCTTCTTCCTAGGGGGCCTTTTGCAGTTTCTTTTTCATTTCAGTTTCAGTTAATTAGATTTTATTTTAGTTTAGTTTAGTTCAAGTACTCTAGTGCTCTGTGCCTGAGCTTGTGGAGGTGCACTGTGCTGGGGATCCTGTTGCATACCCAGGTACAGATTGAGGGAGTTCCTGGGGAGTGTCCCCAGCCCTTCCCACCATGCTGGCTAGACTGCAGTGCCTGGTATAGGATGGTATCAAGGAGTATGAACCCCACTTAATCCTTAAGCATTCCTTGTGTTAGACAGCTCAAAACGTATTCAGTGCACAATGACTTTGCATGTACTGCCTTCATTGTATGCAAATCTGTTAATATCTACATGCAACCTATCTGTAATCTCATTCGCTCTTTTGGGGTAAACTGCCTGGTTTACACGGACGACGTCCTACTTTATATGCCCTTCTCAACAGAAAACCCGGACCTTTCACCAATTACAGAATGCTTTGACTCAGTATCCAATTGGCTTCAATCACAAAACCTTAGAATTCAACACAAGAAAACAGAGGTGCTCTTCATTACAAGGAACCCAAATTTCATAACACCAACACATATAAAGGTCAAGGAAGCAGAACTCCAGACTAAATCCTCGATCAAGTACCTTGGAGTCACTCTGGACCAATGCCTTGACATGAAACTCCACATAAGCAATGTAGTCAGAGCGATATACCACAAAATCCGTACCCTCAGGCATCTTCGTTTCCTACTTGATCCAAGCAACTTCCGAACTATCTACCAGGCACTTATCATGCCTCATTTTGACTACACAAATTCAATCCTGCATGGCCTCCCTCTGTCTACTTTAAACCCTCTACAGCTTGCAATGAATTCTGCAGCGAGAGTTCTAATCAGATCGTCGAAGAAGAACCATATTACACCCATTTTAAAACATCTTCACTGGCTCCCCATTCAGTCCAGACTATCATTTAAAATTCTGCTGCTCACTTTCAAGTCAATCAATGGTCTAGCCTCCACATCACTTGCGGAACTCATTCATACCACACCATCCAACAGATCCAGGAGATCAGCAGCGATAAACTCATTAGTTGTCCCAAAAGAATTAACCCACTGCACTCATGCGACTGCTAACAGAGCTTTCAAATTATGTGCACCGAGAAGCTGGAACTCTCTCCCTCCCAATATACGTGCAATCACCGACTTGGCACAATTTAGGAAGGCAGTAAAACACTACCTATTCATTCATTATTACAAGATAGACGAAGATATAGTAACGTCACCCACAGTCTAATATTGATATCATGACAAAGCTCATATATAAGACACTCGTAAGTCTAGCTTGTACATCTTGTAATCTGATGTAAATAGTTACCCCAAGTTATCCAAGTTATATTTCCTGTTACCTGTAAACACTGTTTCATTATTTGCAACGTGTATGTTTGATGTTCTATGTAAACCGCACTGATGTTGAATAGCGCAGTATAAAAGAAATGTAAATAAAATAAATAAATAAATAAATCCCAGCCCCAGCAGACCCAGGGAGCTGAAGTCTTAACTTAAGAATCAAATTCAGGACTTCCACAGGCAAGCTTTCCATAGGCAAGCTGAAGATCTAATTTTTACAAAGGGATTTAGTTTTGGAAACTTTAGAAATTTTAAAACCCTGACTTGATAGTAAATTGACAGTTATCCAAATGATGGTATGAAACCCCATGAGCCGTTTTAAAAGAAAACTATGCAGGCCATGTGACGTGAAGTATTTTTTTGGAAGTATATATGATAATGTCACCACTTAGATTGCACCCTGAATCAGTAGCTCTGCAACAATCCTTGCAAATTCACTTAAAAGACCCCAAAAGAAGTGCAATTAAGCCCCCCTACGGGTGGTGAATTGTAGCTCAACAGGGAGAGTCAATGGCAACAAAAAGAAAAGAGTCCAGGCTTACAAACGTTCGTGTATATGGTGCCAGCGCTTCGTCAAAGATAGACACAGCGATGGGGCAGCCTGAACAAAAGACCACATGTATGGTTGAGGAGGCCCATTCTTTACTTATCAAGAGACAGGCTGGAGGTAACGCTGAACTTGGGATTTCCCAAATGGAGCCAAGAGAATGACTAAATGAACTTAAGAGCAAGATCACGAGCATTATTGGTAGTTTCCAGAACTGCTTAGATAAATTTAGGCATCTGCTGATAAAACCCCCGCACAAGGTAAATCTCTAAACTAAGCAAAACTAAACCCCGGCGTAATGAGAGAGAACCCCTGGACAATAACTTTTTGTCAGAGTGATCATTCAAAAGAGGGAGGGATTAAAACCCTGTCCTCGCTGTGACCACTCCTTTTAATTATTTGAAAAACAGTGTAATAGTTAGAACACTTAACTTGTAAGCTTTTCCACAAGCTTGAAGAAACCACAGAGATTGTGATGGACGACGTGGCACGTTTCGGGTCAGAAAAATTCCTAACCCTGCATCAGGTTGAAAAAATAGGATTTCAATTGAATTCAATGCGGCTGCGGCTTCGATATCGCATGGAGGCCGCTACCGCTGCTTTGTAAACATAACCTATAATGTTCTATTACTGTTTTTACTTTCATTTTAACATATCCATGCATGGGTTTTATTTCTGTTTTATTATTGTTTCAACTGTCTTATTTATGCTGTTTGTGATACATTTATGGATGACAACTAATAGATATGATTATGTGTTTTTTTAGTATTCATATTTTAATTATGATTTAATTTATTATGATCCATATTAGCCTATTTATTAGTTTTTAATAACTGTGTGATTATATGAAGCTATTTATGTATTTTGACAATTTGTTAATATGGTTACACGTACCTGCTTTTAATTGTTTTTAATTAGGTTATTTTAATTCTTTATTGTTCCATATGATTTATTATTGGTTGTATATAATTTTTTAATTATTTTTTAATTTTTATATATTTATGACCCTAGTACGACCCATTACGCCTGAAGAAGGTACACGAAACACGGCCTGTGTCGGGTCAGGTTGGTGGAATTTCTCAGGTTATTGTACTACAAATAAAGAAAAGTGTTGTCTTTCCTAACCACGTTTCTAGAGTGGGTGCAATCAAAGACTTGGGCCACTCACCAGAGTTGAAGTGATTCTGCCTGGCCCTTCTCATGGTGTAGAGGCAGGCTGGCTGGCTGGTGGGGGAGGGGCACGTTGCCAAGTATCATGGTGGAATGAGCAGTCTGTGTACCCTATAGCAACCACTAGAGCCAGCTTGCCAGCTCCAACCTCTGTCACAGCTGTGAGAGGGAGAGCTGTACAGTTGTGGCACAATTGTTTACTGCCACAGGGGGCAGTTTGGGGTTGCTGGTGACCCCATATCTTAGGCAAGCCATTTTCCCCGCAACGGGGATCATGGTGCACTTTTGGCAGGAAGCATCACTATAGTAAAAACAAAATGGCATGGTTTCTGTCAGGGAAGCCCTAGGGATCTCGGGCCTGACATCATCTTCCAGTTCAGCAAGAAAATCATCCAGGTTGGCTCCAGGGGGGTCTGGCTCTGGGACAGGGAGGTGTCGCCACTGCTGGACTGGGCAGAGGCATATCTGCAGGCTTTGTCTGTGGCTCATATGGCTGGAAAGGAAAATATGCAAACCAGTTATCTCTGTCACAATCTCTTGGACACAGGGGAATGGTCTCTCAAAGAGTTGGTGTTTCAATTGATTGTGAACCACTGAGTGTGGCCAGTAATGGATCTCATGGCATCCATGTTCAATGCCAAGGTGGCCAGATTTTTCAGTCAGCAGCAGGAGAAAATGTCGGAGGCATGGATGCCTTGGGACAGAGGTGGCCTAAGGAGGGGATCTTGTATGTGTTTCCCCTCATGGCCCCTCTTAGGCTGAATGGTGAGAAGATGGAGTCGCATCTGGCTCTAGTGATTTTGGTGGCACCGGATGGTCTCTGAGGTTGTGGTATGTGGATCTTGTGCATCTCTCGTTTTTGTTACCAGCGGGTATACTATCTCCTTTCTCAAGGTCCATTTCTCATGCCAGAAGCTCATCAGTTCTCACTTATAGCTTGGATCTTGAAAAAGCTAAACTAAGAAAGAAGGGCTACACTCCGCAGGTTATATCAACACTGCTGAAGGCTCGTAAATGTTCCACCTCGCTGCCATATGTTCGCATATGGTGGATTTTTGAGAGTTGGTGTGAGGACAGGGATATTCGTCCCCTTAGCTGCTTCATTACCCTGAGGTATTAGCCTTTTTGAAGGCCAGGCGAGTCCTTAACTCATGGGTGCAAATGGCAGCATTAGTCTGTTTTAGAGGTAGGGTCCAGAGGGTTTCCCTGTTTTCTTGCCTGGACAACGTCCGATTCTTGTGAGAAGTGAAACATGTGCCTCCAGTGGTGTGCAAGGTGGTTCCTTTTGTAGTTCTTAATCTGGTCATAGCAGTGCCAATGGGGGCGCCTATTTGAGCCCCTTCTGGAGGCTTCTTTGAAGACTTTGTTCTTAGTGGCCATCTATTCGGCGTATAGGGTCTTGGAGCTCCAAGCATTAACTTTGTAGAGAGCCATTTCTATTGGTGTCCAAGGAGAAGGTGGTCCTTCAGCCAGCTCCTTCCTTCCTGCTTAAGGTAATGTCTCGGTTTCATCTTAATCGGTCGGTAACCTTGCTGGTGTTTCCAGCCTCAGCTGGAGATCCAGCGTCTTGGACCTTTCATAGGCTTGAGGTCCACTGGGTTCTTGAGCAGTATTTGAAGATGACAAAGGAATTTTAGTGGATGGATCATCTTTGTGCTGTTCAGAGGGCCATGCAAGAGTGAGGTGGCCTCCAAAGCTTTGATTGCCCACAGGCTGACACAATCACTTCCTTCAACCAATCTGTTCAAAGAGCAGAAGGTTGCAGTCTGGCTCAGGGCTCATTCCACTTGTCTCGGGCATCGTAGTGGGTGGAGTATGGCTTGGTGCCACCCCTAGAGATCTGTAAGGCAGTGACATGGTTTTACCTTCATGCCTTTACCCAGCATTATCTTCATATTCAGGCAAAAGGGGATGCACAGTTTGGAGTGGCACTTTGCAGTTTAGGCTCTTTTGTGCCCCCCCCCCCCCATCATTAGGCACTGGTTTGGTGCATTCTGCGCATCTTGTCTGAACTGGAGGGATGATAAAGAAAGTGAAATTAGACCTTATCTGCTCATTTTCTTTCCTTGAATCTCTCTTCAGTTTAGAACCCACCTTGACTCTATGGAGTGGCAAACTTGTCCACAAGAAGTGCAGTCTGAGCGTCTGAAGGAAAGTCTTGGGAGCAAGGCTTGGCTGGCCAACCATCAGACAATAGGCTATCGCCTAGGGCAGCAATTTCTTGGGGGGGGGGGGTAGCAAAGAGTAGAGCATTCAAAGCTAAACAATAGATTTTGACAGCCAGGGTTTTCCAAGGGTGCGACTACCATGAACCAGCTCTGGGACTGGCCTTGCTTCAGGGGAATTGTGCTAGAGATCTCTGACCTTCTGGGAGCTTACTGCTTGGTTTCGCTGTGCTGTTCTTTTTCTTTACTAATAGTTAAAGTTGGGGGTTTGGAGTGTCAGTAAGTGTGTGGTGGTGTTTTTTTTTTTTTGTCCGCAGCTTCCAAATCCTCCTCAGAGCAAATATAAATAGTTGGGGCCCGATTTTCAACTGCCCGCCATTTGTAAGGGCTAAGTGCCAGTGAGGTGCACAGCCCTCCCCGCCGACCTTTAAACCAGATATTCAATGTCACGATGACAGCATTGAATATCCAGTGAGCGCCACAGGGACATGAAGCCACCGAGGTTAACTGGGCAGCTGCGATTATTGGCTCAAGGTGGATGAGACCCTGGCAATCAACACTGCCTAATTCCATATCGTCTTGCTAGACCAGCCCACACAAGTGGATTGTGTTCCCCTACCAGCAGATTGGTGGAGAAAAGAACCAATGAAAAGCCCAAGTTTCAATGATATCACTCCCATGCCTCTATCTGCCTCAAATATCAGAGGTCTCTTCAGTATTTCTTTGTCTCCAGCAGATGGGAATGGATCTTCTACACTCTGAAGGAAATCTGAAAAATTGATTTAAATGCTCATGAAATGATCACCTTGAGGTTGACTCTCTCACTTGAGTATGATGTGGGAGGCTCCACTAAACTGTGGTCTTTTCAGTAGCCATAGGAGGAGGAAGATTTGGTTCAGCTCTGCGCTCTTATCATTAGAGCCTGTTGAGCAGCCAGAAAATTGGAAGGATCTGGAAGAGCAGCCTCATACAACCTCAGTGCCCCCTCCCTCCTCCTCTGTCCCCCCTGCTCTCTTCCGAAGATTGCAGAAGGCTCTCAGAGGAATCTGCCTGCCAGCCACCTTAAACGTAGCGCTTGCAAAGCCAGAGAAACAGTTTCAGGCGAGTAGAACTAAGCCTGGCAAGGATTTCTACCTGGGGTTCTTGAGGTGTGAGTGCCAAGACTTGACCTTGTCTTTGTCCATCTTAGGGTTTCCGGATTCTGTCCATCTGGAGCACAATTCAGGGTGGACCACTGGAGACTGTTGGCACGGTGTGGGGATTTGCTGTCATTTTCTGCATGCGTTAATAGCATTTTTACTATTGTGTGCTTGGCGGAAGCGTAGTCCTTGTGCATGTTCTATCCAGGCATGCGTTGCTGTGTAAGCACTGTTAACTTGTGCCTGCTGGCCACTGCAGCCTTAGTGTGCACTGTTTGGATACTTGCCTTAACTACTATCTGTTATCTTCCAGAAAATGTTATTTGGCCTGTGGCAAGCGAAGTGCTTCCTCTCTGCGCTCTGCTTTTCTTGCATGGCAGCTTCTGAGTAATCCCTGGAGGGCTTGCTCTCCCTCTCTGACAGGGGATATAGCTAGTCTGGCCTTGCCTTCCTCAGGGCAGGAGGTGGCGGATGGCATTATGGGTAAGGATGACTGGGCTGCTTCCTCTCTTCTAGGTGATTTGCAATGGCTGTGTCCCATGGTGTAGCGGGGTCATCTCCATGAGCTTCCAGAGTTCGGATTGTCCGCCCCATTATTTTTTTCCTTTTTGCAACAGGCCTGGTCATTCTAGTATAGAAAGTCATACCTTGCGGTCTTAGGTTCCCCCGAGTACATTCATGTGAGAGCAGGCTGAGAGTGGAAGTCCTGTTTGATCGGCTATGGCTAAACATCCCTGGTGAAGGGCACCTCCTGGAAGTAGGGGTCAGCTGGGATCTGTCCGAGATTTGAACTGTGCCTTGGATTTAGATGCCTCTGTTCTGGGCTCCAATATGGAAGAAGTAGTACTCTCGCCTTTGAAGGATTGTGAAGAAGTTGGTGTTATACATCTGATCTGGAAGGAGGAACTGGCAGTGTTGATTGCCAGGGTCTCATCCACCTTGAGCTTGGTGGATGCTCCAGGCACAGAGCAAGAGCCAAAGGTGCATCCATTCCTGCAAGGGGTGTAGAATTCTACCCATTCCCAGAGGTTATCAAGGACATGATCCGGTCGTAGTGGAATTTCCCCTACTCCCCACCTAAGGGGCTGAGAGTGTA
This sequence comes from Ichthyophis bannanicus, assembly GCA_033557465.1. Classification (NCBI taxonomy): domain Eukaryota; kingdom Metazoa; phylum Chordata; class Amphibia; order Gymnophiona; family Ichthyophiidae; genus Ichthyophis; species Ichthyophis bannanicus. The sequence continues at coordinate 24,533,315 of CM066044.1, forward strand.
TAAAAAAATGTATGCTGCTTCTGGAGAAGGAGTGCGTCATGTGTTTTGGTATTTCCGATATAGATACACAGGTCATGGTGGTTACAAATTGGACCACCATACCTGTGGAAGGCGGATTGGCTTTAAAGAATACTCTGGACCAGAAGATGAATTTCTTGTTGAAGAACCAGTTCACTGCAGTGGCTGCTATTCTTCAGTTGGCGGTATGTGTAGACCTGATGTCTTGAGCCCTGCTCCAGTGGATTCGGTCCCTTCCGCCGGATAGTATTGACCCCCTTTGGAATCTGCTGTGGCCTTCCTTTCTGATGCCATGTAAGACTTGGTGCAAATAGTGGCCAGGTATAGTACCCTGTCAACAGTGACATGGCATTGGATCTGGCTCCGACACTGGGCAGTGGACACATCTTCCAAAGCCCGGTTGACCCAACGGGCCTTTAAATGGAAACTTCTTTTTGGGGCCAATGTGGAGAAGCTGGTGAAGGACCTGGGTGAGGCTAAATTTTACGACCTTCTTGACGGACTGGAAAGGGGGGCTGTTACTTCTGGAGAGAAATCTGAAATTGTGAGTATATACTTCTGGGAATTTTTCTGAAAGGAATTGTTTTTCTTTTAAAGCTAATTAATCTGTGAACCCACTATTTTTTTTGTTAAATCAGTCAGGGCCTAGTAGCAACAGTTTAAGATTCAATTTAAAAACACAGAAGAGAACTTTCTGGTTACCTTTCATACCCAGTAGACAGCTGTAGTTTAAATTTCATAGTCACTCAGGGCCTAGCATCAGCAAAGTACTTTTAGTTTCAAATTAAAACACAGAAGAGAGCTTTCTGGTTAAATTTAGAATCCAGCAGAGAGCTTGTAGTTTAAATTTCATAATAGGTTAGAGCCTAGTAGCAGCAAAGAGCTATAATTTAAATCAAATCAGAATATAGCTTAGCACAAGAGGCAAAACAAGGTCAATTCTCCTTGAGCAGCATATAAAGTCTTCTAGAGACCTTTACAAAGAGGCCTTCTACCTAGTGGGCAAGCAACCTGTGAAGCTTTTTCAATAGGTGTTAACACCAGCTGGCAGTTCAAAAGGCCATTTTGAAAGACTCCTTCTATCCAAGCAAGGACTGTTAATTACCCAGGAAGTAGGTCACTGCTTACATCATCAGCACAAGCATAAATAGCTCAACCAGAGCTCTGTGACCCTGTCTTGACGGACTGGAAAGGGGGGCTGTTACTTCTGGAGAGAAATCTGAAATTGTGAGTATATACTTCTGGGAATTTTTCTGAAAGGAATTGTTTTTCTTTTAAAGCTAATTAATCTGTGAACCCACTATTTTCTTTGTTAAATCAGTCAGGGCCTAGTAGCAACAGTTTAAGATTCAATTTAAAAACACAGAAGAGAACTTTCTGGTTACCTTTCATACCCAGTAGACAGCTGTAGTTTAAATTTCATAGTCACTCAGGGCCTAGCATCAGCAAAGTACTTTTAGTTTCAAATTAAAACACAGAAGAGAGCTTTCTGGTTAAATTTAGAATCCAGCAGAGAGCTTGTAGTTTAAATTTCATAATAGGTTAGAGCCTAGTAGCAGCAAAGAGCTATAATTTAAATCAAATCAGAATATAGTTTTCCTCAGCAGCACAGGACAAGGTACTGTGTAGCAGCCCTTTTTTAATAAGTGTTATATCCCTCCCTCCCTCCCCACACCCACCCTCCCCTGGGAAAATCACAGCTTTATAGGTACTTGCACAACTTAAAAGACAGGAGGTGCTCTCAGGTGAAGCTCATTACCCAAATCAGTCATACACCAAGGACCTGAGATTAATTAAGCTTCAGGTGAACAAGGTATATTAAACTTCTTAGGTACAGTTTTAGTGGTATAAATATCCATTGCACCCTTTAGTACATATAGAACTTAAAGATCTAAACACAAACTTAAAACTAAGATGCAGACAGCAGTCCAGCAGCGGGATGTGGGCTTTCCAGTCTTTTGCATTGAGTGTCACATGTATGATTTTCTCCCAGCTGGTGAGAGGTCTTACGTGTGCACTAGGTGCAAGGAGCTCTCTGCTCTCAGGGAACAAGTCCGTTCTCTAGAGGCTAGAGTAGCAGACTTGGAAAACATAAGACAGACAGAGAGGTACATAGACGAGACCTACAGGGATATAGTCCTGAAGTCCCACCTCCAGTCTGGCAGCATCCCTGTTGCCATGGAGGAGAGAGGTCACGTGACAGGAGAGCATCACCCTGGTGTGGCAGGAAGTGATCCTGTAACCAGGACCTGTTCTCCAGGTGATGTAAACCCCTCTCGCACCGAGGAGGTTTCTCCAGGGCCAAGTGCCCATGAGGGAAGGGTTAGGACAGCAGTTATAGTTGGTGATTCGATCATTAGGCATGTAGATAGCTGGGTGGCTGGTGGACGTGAGGATCGCCTGGTAACATGCCTGCCTGGTGCGAAGGTAGCGGACCTCACACGCCACCTAGATAAGGTCTTAGATAGTGCTGGGGAGGAGTCTGCTGTCTTGGTACATGTTGGTACCAATGACATAGGAAAATGTGGTAGGGAGGTTCTGGAAGCTAAATTTAGGCTTTTAGGTAGGAAGTTGAAATCCAGAACCTCCAGGGTAGCATTCTCCGAAATGCTTCCCGTTCCACGCGCAGGACCCAAAAGGCAGGCAGAGCTCCGGAGTCTCAATGCGTGGATTAGACAATGGTGCAGAGATGAGGGGTTTGGATTTGTTAGGAACTGGGGAACATTCTGGGGAAAGGAGGGGCTCTTCCGAAGGGATGGGCTTCACCTTAACTGGGATGGAACCAGGCTGCTGGCATTAACCTTTAAAAAGGAGATAGAAAAGCTTTTAAACTAGATAATAGGGGAAAGCCGACAGTCGCCCAAGAGCGCATGGTTCGGAAGAATGTATCCTTGAAGGATACTACAAAAAGCAGAGAGGTTCCAAAAAAGAGTAAAGTAGCCCAAATGCCCTCGAGTATGGAGCAGACAGAACTTAAAGATCCCAAATTACCCATGTCTACCAATAGCCAAATTAATATGAATAAAATACAGTCTCTAAAATGCTTGTATGCAAATGCTAGAAGTCTAAAAAGCAAGATGGGAGAGTTAGAATATATAGCACTAAACGAGAGGTTAGATATGATTGGAATATCAGAGACATGGTGGAAGGAGGACAACCAGTGGGACACTGTGATACCTGGGTACAAATTATATCGAAATGATAGAGCTGATCAAATTGGTGGAGGGGTTGCGCTCTATGTTAGAGAGGGCATTGAGTCAGAAAGGATTAAAGTTTTGCAAGAAACAAAATTTGCTGTAGAATCTCTATGGATTGAAATTCCATGTAAAAAGGGGAAGGCGATGGCAGTGGGGGTGTACTATCGTCCGCCTGGCCAGAATGAACAAATGGATGATGAAATGCTCAAAGAAATCAAGGAAGCTAGCAAAAGTTACAGTGCAGTAATAATAATGGGTGATTTCAATTACCCCGGCATCGACTGGGTCAGTGTCACGTCAGGACATGCTAGGGAGATAAAGTTCCTAGATGAAATAAATGACTGCTTCTTGGAGCAGCTGGTTCATGAACCGACCAGAGGGGAAGCAATATTAGACCTAGTCCTTAGTGGAACACCAGATGTAGTGCAAGAGATAAGGGTGTTGGGGCCACTTGGCAATAGTGATCATAGCATGATCGCCTTTGATTTAATTAGTGGAGGAGGGATAGTAAGGAAATCCACAGTACTACCCTTTAACTTTCGAAAGGGAGACTATGATAGAATGAGGAAAACAGTTAAGAAAAAACTAAAAGGAGCAGTTGCAAAGGTTAAAGATGTACATCAAGCTTGGGTGTTGTTGAAAAATACTATCTTGGAAGCCCAGACCAGCTGTATTCCACGCTTTAAGAAAAGTGGAAGGAAGTCCAAAAAATTGCCAGCATGGTTTAAAGCTGAGGTCAGAGAGGCTGTTGTTGCCAAAAAAGCATCTTTCAAGAAATGGAAAAAAGAGCCAAATGATGAAACCTGGAAACAGCACAAGCACTGGCAAGTCAAATGCAAGGCATTGATAAGGCAGGCAAAGAGAGAATTTGAGAAGAAGCTTGCTGCGGAAGCAAAAACGCGAAATAAAGACCTTTTCAAGTACATTCGTAGCAAAAAAACCCGTGAGAGAGTCAGTTGGTCCATTAGATGATAAAGGGGTTAAAGGAGCACTAAGAGGCGACAAGGCGATAGCGGAGAGACTGAATGAATTCTTTGCTTCGGTCTTTACTGAGGAAGATGTAGGGATGTTACCCACGACTGAAGTGGTATTTAAAGGTGTGGAAGAATTGAAGGAAATATCGATACATCGGGAAGATGTCCTACAACTATTAGATAAACTGAAGAGTAGCAAATCACCTGGGCCGGATGGTATACATCCAAGGGTGTTGAAAGAACTGAAATTTGAGATTGCAGACCTGCTATCAGTAATCTGTGAACTATCATTAAAATCATCTCTAATACCTGAGGATTGGAGGATCGCCAATGTAACACCAATTTTTAAAAAGGGTTCGAGGGGTGATCCGGGAAACTACAGACCGGTGAGCCTGACATCAGTACCGGGAAAAATGGTAGAAACCATCATAAAGAATAAAATTACTCAGCATATAGATAGCCATGACCTAATGGGAGACAGCCAACATGGCTTTAGACAAGGAAGATCTTGTCTTACTAATCTGTTATGTTTTTTTGAAGGAGTGAATAAACAGGTGGACAAAGGTGAGTCGGTTGATATTGTGTATCTGGACTTTCAGAAAGCCTTTGACAAGGTCCCTCATGAGAGACTTTTGGCAAAACTAAAGAGTCATGGGATAGGAGGCAGTGTACTACTGTGGATCAGGAACTGGTTAAAAGATAGAAAGCAGAGGGTAGGGCTAAATGGCCAATTTTCCCAATGGAGAAAGGTGAATAGTGGTGTACCCCAGGGATCTGTGCTGGGTCCGCTGCTTTTTGACATATTCATAAATGACGTGGAAAGTGGAATAACGAGTGAGGTTATCAAATTTGCTGATGACACAAAACTATTTAAAGTTGTTAAAACCCAGGAGGATTGTGGAAAATTGCAAGAGGATCTTGATAAATTGGAAGACTGGGCATCAAAATGGCAGATGAAATTTAATGTGGAGAAGTGCAAGGTTATGCACCTAGGGAAGAACAACCCAAACTATGGTTACACGATGCAAGGTTCCACATTAGGAACCACCACCCAAGAAAAAGATTTAGGCGTCCTTGTGGATACCATGTTAAAACCCTCGGCCCAGTGTGCAGCGGCGGCCAAGAGAGCAAATAGAATGCTAGGTATGATAAGGAAAGGAATGGAAAATAAAACAAAAGATATTATAATGCCTCTATATCGTTCCATGGTGAGACCGCACCTTGAATATTGTGTGCAATTCTGGTCGCCATATCTTAAAAAGGATATAGCAATTTTAGAAAAGGTTCAGAGAAGAGCCACCAAAATGGTAAAGGGGATGGAAGGCTACTCCTATGAAGAAAGGCTAAAAAGGTTGGGGCTCTTTAACCTGGAAAAGAGACGGCTGAGGGGAGATATGATAGAAGTCTATAAATTAATGAACGGAGTGGAACGGGTAAACGTAGATCGATTGTTTACCTTATCAGAATATAGAAAGACTAGGGGACATGCAATGAAGCTACAGGGTAAACTATTTAAGACTAATAAAAGAAAATATTTTTTCACTCAACGTGTAATCAAACTCTGGAATTTGTTACCGGAGGATGTAGTAAAGGCTGTTAGTGTAGCTGGGTTTAAAAAAGGTTTGGACAAGTTCCTGGAGGAAAGGTCCATAAACCATTATTAAGAAGGGACCCAGGATATCAATGCTTGAACCAATACAAGCATTGTGGAACCTGTGTCCCTTGGGGAAACTGCTAGGTACGTATGACCTAGATTGGCCACTGTTGGAAACAGAATACTGGGCTTGATGGACCTTGCTCTGACCCAGTATGGCATATCTTAGAACAGGTCCAGGGGGTCTATAAAGAGGGCAGGAGCCCCTTTTCCGTCAGCCTCCGCCCAATCCTCGCAGGTGTTCTGGTCAGACTCCTGGGGGTCTCGGGACCCCTATCGCTACCCCTCTAAAAAAAAAAACCGTTCTTCCCCTCTGCTTCTGGATTTTGGGCTGGTTGTCAGTCCTTTCAAGGAGCACATGGGCTCAGGAACTCCATTACAAGCAAGGTAATACTCTGTCTGAAAGTTTTGAAAGGGGTTTTTGTGCTCACTTTTAAAAGCTAATTCTTAAAGGGGTTTTGGTGTTCCTTTTTAAAAGCTAAGTCTTTTTTTCTATACTCCAAAAGGGGAATTTTTTTGTTTTATAGTGGTGTTGGGCAAAGCTCTGTCAGAGTTCATTGTCTTTGTTCCAGCTACCCATTCACAGCTAACTCTTTGATGCCACTGACCTCCTTCCTACCCACCCCGGCACCCAGCCACCCCATGTGAGCATTCTTGCTTTATAGGGCAACTCCCCGAGTAGCTATACACAGGGATATAGAACAGCACTGTTAGAACACACATAAAAGAGGTTAACTGCTTTTTCTCTTAAAGGACAGCAGAGGAACAGATAGAAACGTTGGTAGGTCTCTCTCTTTTACTTCAACAGGTACCAAAGCTACATCAACTAAACAAGGCTGGGAAAAATCGTATTCCTTAGCGTCCCTCTAGTCCAGTCCCGGAACCATAGAGTTGTGAACCTCCACCAGCAGCTTTGGAGACTGAACATCTTCATCTCTTTGATCATCCAGCTATATGCAGTCCCAAGGACCGCCCACACATCAGTATCTCAGTCTCCAAGCAGCTTGGAAGTCAGAGCCCAGAACTGGGCTCCTTAGGAACAAATAAGCAGAGCTTTAATGTTTTATTATTTTCTAGATTTAGGTGCTGGGCTGCTGCTGTGGAGGAAATCTTTGACTGTGTCCCTTCTGTCTTTCTCTAATCTGTTTTTTTTCTCTCTGTCTCTCTCTGTCAGTCTCCCCATAGGTCAAACAAGCAGGGGAGCTGCACAGGACACAGGTCTCCTTTCTACTGAACCCCCTTGATGGGTGAGGAGAAGGTTGAAGACAATTACAGGCAGCAATTAAATACAGCAGTAGGCTCTGAGGGTCCCCTGACTGATTTAGGGGTTCCCCGAGCTGCCCTGAGCGGTTATTGACTCTGATAACTGCTACTCAGAGCTTGTGACAGGCACGCTGAACAGCACTCTCAGTGTTTTGACCCCCCCCCCCCCGCCACTCCTGTGTGTGGGTGAGTAGAGTTTGAAGCTTTTTCTTTCTAAAGGCAGTGGTGGAGGCCTTGGGTTAGCCTGGAATCAGCTCTGGGGAGTGTTTTAGACCTTTTGGGTATTTTTTTCTGGTCGTTTTTTTGGCGGGATCGGGTCCGGCGGCCATTTTGGATTTTTTTCAAAGTTGTCTTTCTTCGTGTTTTTTTTTAGGGATAGGAGCTTCGTTTTTGCATTTCTTGGTCAGATATCAGCTAATTGACTCCAGCTCTATCTAATCCTGCAATTTGGAGCGTTTTTGAGCACTTTTAAAATCGCAATTTTTTTTCTGCTCTGTTTGCTTCAGCAAGGTGTTCCTGCTTTTCTGGCAAAGGGCTGTGTGCATAGCCATGCCTCCTAGTCCTCGGTGTCTGTGGCATTCGTAGAAGTAGTAATTTGGAAGCCCGAGTCTGTGCCACTTGTTCTGCTGTGGGTGCTGGCATGGAGGATCCTCTGGAGGGCTCCAGTGCAGATCTCCCACCTGTATCTACAGAAGGGACATCAGAGCAGGCAGAGACGGTCCTTGGTCTGGGGATTTCTGCGGTGCCGGAGCGCCTGTTGGCGGGGGGCGTCCAGGAGGGATCCCTGGGAGTTCCACCCGCCTTTTTCTCTCTCATGCAGGAGGCTCTGGCTCTCTTGCAGCCGGCGGGGGGAGGCTCGGTCCTGCCCTGCCGTGGGCTAAAGCGTCCACTTTCAGTAGAGGGAGACACTGGTCCTCAAAAGAAGAGCCGGCCCCCGAGTGTTGCGGATTCTACGCCTCCTGGGGACGAGTTCCACGAGGGGCTGGGGGAGGCTCTCGAGCTGGAGTCTGCGGAGGATTTAGAAGACGGCGAGTTGTTGGACGACGAGCAGAGTAGTAGAATAGTGCGTGTATTTCGTAAAGAGGAACTTCCGGCACTGATTGCCGAAACCCTCAAGGTATTGAACATACCCGTGGAAGATGCCACTGCAGAGGACAAGTTGGAGGATCCCTTGATGCAGGCGGTGCGCACTTCCCACAGAGTCTTTCCGCTCCATAGGGTTTTTAAAGCTATGATCCAGGAGGAGTGGAACAGTCCAGAGTCCGCTTAGCGCGGGGCTAGACTGTTGCCTAAGTTGTATCCTCTGTCGGAGGCTGATAGAGAGCTCTTTCGTTCGCCGAAGGTGGACGCGGCAGTTTCCGCGGTTACTAAACGGACTACTATCCCGGTGGAAGGTGCTGCGGCGTTGAAGGACCCGCAGGATCGGAAAGTTGATAGCTTGTTGAGACAGGCGTTTGATGTTGCTGCCCTGTCAATGCAGGCGGCGGTGGCCGGGGCCTGGGTGGTGCGCGGCTGCCTCCGCTGGTCTCAACAGTTCCAGGGGCCCCTGTCGGCGGAAAAAGAGGCCGCGGCGTCCAGATTGGAGTCGGGTACCGCTTATTTGGCGGATATCCACTATGACCTCATTAGGGGGTTAGCTAACGGCATGGCGTCGGTGGTAGCGGTGCGTCATTCTCTTTGGTTATGCAATTGGGCGGCTGATGGCTCTTCTAAAGCTCGCCTTAGTAAGCTGCAGTTTAAGGGCAGGCAGTTATTTGGGGAGGACTTGGATAGGTTGGTAAAAGATCTCGGGGATTCTAAAGGGGGTCGGCTTCCGGAGGATAAGCCTAAGCAGGGTAAGCCGACCTTCACCTTCCGGGGGTCTCAGGAGTCCTTTCGGAGGTTTCATGCCTCCCGCTTTGGTCAGTCCCAGTGTTCCAGATATCTGGGGCGCGGACAGAGTTTCCGCGGATTTCGGGGGGCAGGTAGAGGTTTTGGCTCCTTCCAGGCACAGGTCCCCAAAAAGTCACAATGAAGCGAGGCCGGCTCTGGTGGCGGTGATTCCCGTAGGGGGCAGTGGGATTTCTACCCTGCCTGGGCCGCTATCACATCCGATCGGTGGGTGTTAGAAGTGATACGAGAGGGATATGCGCTCGAGCTACATCGACCAGTGCTCGATTCCTTCGTTATGTCCCCATGCAGCGCTCCCTGGAAACGACGAGTCGTATCCGATACACTTTCCCGGCTGCTTCGGCTCTGGGCGGTCGCCCCCGTGCCGGAGGGGCAGTTAGGGTCCTGTCGATATTCCATCTACTTCGTAGTGCCGAAAAAGGAGGGCACCTTTCGACCAATCCTGGATTTAAAGAGAGTGAATCGGTGCCTCCGGGTGTCGCATTTTCGCATGGAAACGCTGCGCTCGGTCATAGCGGCGGTCCGCGAGGGGGAATTCCTAACGTCCCTAGACCTTACGGAGTCCTATTTGCACATTCCCATTCGCCGGGAACATCAAAGATTTCTGCGGTTTGCGCTGCCGATGGGCCATTTTCAGTTTCAAGCCATGCCCTTTGGCCTAGCGACAGCGCCACGGATCTTCACGAAGATCATGGTGGTGGTAGCGGCGTTCCTGCGGAAGGAGGGTGTCCTCGTGCATCCCTATCTCGACGACTGGTTGATCCGGGCGAAGTCGAGGGAGGAGAGTCTCCGGGTGATGGCGCGGGTCGTACAGGTTTTGCAGTCGTTAGGCTGGGTAGTCAATCGGGCGAAGAGCAGCCTTCTTCCCTCGCAGACCTTGGAGTATTTGGGGGCGCGTTTCGAGACCGGCAACGGGAAAGTTTTTCTCCCAGTGCACAGAGCACGGGCCCTGAGGCGGCTGGTGGAGCAGTTTCTAGCGAGACAGGCGTCCTCGGCTTGGCAATACCTTCAGCTTCTCGGCACGATGGTGTCGACCATCGAGGTAGTTCCGTGGGTAAGGGCGCACATGCGGCCTCTGCAGCGAGCGCTGCTGCGTCGATGGTGTCATCAGTCCGACTCGCTAGCTCGTCAGTTAGTTTGCCCCTTGGAGGTTCGGCGCAGCGTTCACTGGTGGTTGCGTCGGCGCTCTCTGGCGAACGGTATGCCCTTGGAGTCTCCCGTCTGGCGTCTGCTGATGACGGATGCCAGTTTGAGCGGCTGGGGGGCTCATTGCGAGGGCCAGATTGCTCAGGGCCAGTGGTCCTCGCGGGAGAGCCGGTGGTCCATCAACCGACTGGAAATGAGAGCCGTGTGGTTGGCTCTGACAGCGTTTCAGCCTTGGCTGCAGGGAGCGGCGGTCAGGGTGCTATCCGACAATGCCTCCATGGTAGCCTACATAAATCGCCAGGGAGGCACAGGCAGCGTGGCGTTGGAAGCGGAGGCGGATCTGCTTCTGGATTGGGCAGAGCGGCATCTTCAGTGTCTGTCGGCCCAGCATATCGCGGGGGTTCACAATGTGGAGGCGGACTTTCTGAGTCGTCGCAGGGTAGACCCCGGAGAGTGGTCTCTACATCCCGAGGTATTTGCGTTGCTGGTCCGTCGTTGGGGTCTGCCGATAATGGACCTCATGGCGACCTTCGAGTCCGCGCAGGTCGAAAGGTTCTTCAGCAGGCGTCGGGAACGCATGTCGGAAGGCCTCGATGCATTGGCACAAAGGTGGCCAAGGTACGGGCTGCTCTGTCTTTCCTCCGTGGGCTCTGCTGGGTCGCCTGGTACAGCGGATCGAGCGGCATCCGGGTCCCGTGGTTCTGATTGCCCCGGACTGGCCTCGTCGGCCTTGGTATGCGGATCTGGTGCCGTTGAGTGTGGCCGCTCCGTGGCTCCTTCCTCCTCAGCCGGATCTCCTTCGGCAGGGGCCGCTGCAGATGCCTCAGGTGGCTCGATTCTCGCTTACGGCATGGCTATTGAGAGGGCGTGACTGAGAGCCAAAGGTTATTCTCCGGAGGTCATTGCTACCTTGTTGCGGGTGCGGCGTCGGTCTACGTCGCTAGCGTATGTCCGGGTCTGGCGTATTTTTGAGAGCTGGTGTGCGGCTCGCGAGTTGCGGCCTTTGCGGACCTCCGTTCCTCAGATCCTCTCCTTCTTGAAAGCAGGGGTGGACAAGGGCCTGGCAGCCAGTTCGTTGAGGGTACAACTTGCAGCTTTTGCGTGTTTTCGAGGCAAGGTTCAGGGCCAGTTATTGGGGTCCCATGCGGACGTGAAGCGCTTCTTGCGAGCGGTGTTGCTTATGCGTCCTCCGTGCAAGGCTTTAGTGCCCTCGTGGGACTTGAATTTGGTGTTGAGGTCTCTGGTGGCTTCGCCGTTTGAACCCTTGGCGCAAGCTTCGTTGAAGGACTTGATGTTGAAAACGGTGTTTCTGGTAGCGATCTCTTCAGCTCGCAGGATCTCGGAGTTGCAGGCTCTTTCGTGTAGGGAACCCTATCTGTCTTTCTCTGCCGACAAGGTGGTATTGCGACCGGTTCCCGCGTTTTTGCCTAAGGTAGTTTTGGCGTTTCACATGAATCAGGTGGTGTGTCTCCCGGTGTTTGCCAAGGAACGGGGCAAGCACGCGGATAACTCCTTGCACGCGTTGGATGTCCGTCGAGCTCTTTGTCGATATTTGAGGGAAACGGCGGCCTTCCGTAAGTCCAATCGCCTATTTGTCGCATTTGGCGGTCCGCGCAAGGGGGAAGCGGCGTCTAAGTCTTCCATTTCCCGCTGGTTGAAAGAGGCGATTTCGTCGACATACCTTTTACACGGCAGGATGGTTCCTGCCGGGCTTCGGGCTCACTCGACTAGGGCGCAGGCGGCGTCTTGGGCAGAAGTTAGCTTGGTACCGGCGGTGGATATTTGTCGGGCGGCGACGTGGTCGTCCTTGCACACCTTTGCTAAGCACTATCGTCTGGATGTGCAGGTGGCGTCGGATGCGCGGTTTGGGTCTCGGGTGCTTCAGGCTGGACTAGCGAGGCCCTCCCGTTGAGATTTACTGCTCTGTTACATCCTCTATGGTTCCGGGACTGGACTAGAGGGACGCTAAGGAAGAGTAAATTAGACTTACCTGCTAATTGTTGTTCCTTGCGGAACTCTAGTCCAGTCCCGGATCCCTCCCTGTCTATCTGTTCTCGCTGCCAGCCAAGAAGGTACATTCATTATAGGAGTCTGCCAGGGTTTTTGTTCTCTATGCTTTCGGTCAGAGCTCCTCTGCTTGCAGCACGCCTTAGTTTCCTTTCGGGGTCAAATCTTGGGGGTGAGCGGTGGTGCCTCTTGTTGCATGCGTTTGCACAAGGGTCGCCACGGCCGTTCTGGTCCGCCTTCCCGTAGGCGGGAGGTTGTTCATACGCAATTGAGAAAAAAAAAATAGTTTTTGCTCGTAGTGGGAACTTTAGGGTCAGGATCCTTTTTTCCACTGTGTTGTTATATCTACTTATTTGTTGCTCTGCTTAGTATGCTTTGTCAATAGGTACTGATGTGTGGGCGGTCCTTGGGGCTGCATATAGCTGGATGATCAAAGAGATGAAGATGTTCAGTCTCCAAAGCTGCTGGTGGAGGTTCACAACTCTATGGTTCCGGGACTGGACTAGAGTTCCGCAAGGAACAACAATTAGCAGGTAAGTCTAATTTACTCTTGCTAAAGCTATTGCCTCCTTTACTGCTTCTGCTTCTCTACAGACAGAGATCCCAATGCCAGTTGAATGACAGGTTCCATGTGCAGGATGCCTGCAAGCTGAGGCTCTCAGGAAACAAGTAGAGGAGCTCAGGGAAGAAGTGGCAAGGCTGAGATGCATTCAAGATAGCGAAAAGTACATTGATGAGATGCTGCTTGAAACATCCAAACTCTCCAACACAGGTGAAGATGGGAAGATACAGAATGAAGAAGGTTGGACACGAGTCACCAGAGCCTGCAGTATAAACAATCCAACTCTTTCAACCCTTGAATTGAAGAACCAGTATGCAACCCTGGAAGTGGAGGAGGTGGAAGCATCTGAGGAAAGAGAAGAACCACAGCTCGAGCACCCCAAAGTTGCAGAGTCAGTCACCACAAGGAAGAGAAGGATAGTGGTGGATGGTAATTCTCTTCTGAGGGATACTGAGGCCGTCCATCTGCCGACCAGACTTGATATCCAGAGAGATGTGTTGTCTGCCAGGTGCCAAAATAAAAGATGTTATGGAGAGTTTGCCAAGACTCAGCAAGCCTACTGACTATTATCCAATGTTGCTTAGCCATGTCAGCACAAATGATATTGCTAGGTATCCCTCCGAGTGTATCAAAAGTTACTTTGGCTCTGGGACACAGGATTAAGCAGATAGGTGCGCAGATGGTGTTCTCTTCAATCCTCCTGGTTGAGGGTAAAGGCCAAGGCAGAGAAGCTAGCATCCTGGAGATAAATGCATGGCTGCTTGGATAGTGTTATAGAGAGTGTTTTGGTTTCCTGGACCATGGGATGGTGTTCCAAGGGCTGCAGAGCAGAGATGGTATCCATCTGTCAAAGAAGGGTTAAAGTGCCTGCTTCCGGGCTCAAAGCCAATCAGGAGAGGACTTGCAGCTTTAAATTTAAAGCGCCTTTGGCATGAAGAAACCAGCATCGCCGATGAGAGGAACACCATCTCCCTGACCGGTATCGAGCAGGGGAATGGGAAGAACAGCCCCTCCCCACTCCCAGGCTCAAAGCCAATCAGGAGAGGACTTGCAGCTTTAAATTTAAAGTGCCTTTAGGTGTGCCCATGTCTGGTGGCCCTGCGCCTGAGGGCCTCGCCAGAGGGCCCTTAGGCATGGAACGAAGGCAAATTGAAACGGAAGCAAAAGTCCCACTCAACCCACCCTTCCATAATATTCACCCTCCCGACTATGGACTGACACTACAATCTACATTTTGTAAGTTTACGTTTAAGCTTGATATTCTCTTGTTATTCCTTATGGCAGTTGCTTCAGTATTCATTTGACTGTAATAATCTATTCTTTATCATTGAAACCTCGACTCACATTTATAGCAGTGATCATTTTTTAACATATTGTTGTTACATTGTGACTCTCCATTATTATGTTGTTGCTGATTATTGCTGATTATTGCATCCCTGGTTACACTTGTTGCAACTCGCCATTTTCTACTGCTTAGTAACTGCAACAAGACTCTTATTCTTACATTGAATTATATACATCACTGTATTTGTCCTTGCTAGCCACTCAGTTTCCTCTCCCTCCCTCCCTCCCCCCAGCCTTGTCTAGCCTCAGGAGTTCCATCACTATCTCTACTTTTCCTTTAAAGAAACTCTCCCCTTCTATCACAATGCCTGATCTAATTCCCTACATTATTTTTCTGTATTGCCTGGCCCTATTCATCATACCTGCTGGATCTTTTTCTCACCAACAAGGCCTTATTTCCACCATACATAGCTATGGTCGAAACAGACAAGATGACGTTTTCAACCCGCTGAGACTACCACGGCTGTCAAGGTACCAACACCTCATTCACATCGTATGCCAGTCTCCTGGAAAATCCCATACGAGTCTACAGAAGAAAAAGCCCTGAAATGTGTGCTTATAAATGCAAGATCTATCCAGAATAAATGGCCAATTATTGGTGACTATGTGGATAATCATAAGCTAAACTTGATCCTCATCACTGAATCATGGCTCACAGACACTGGTGCAGTTCTTACCAATCAACTTAAGCTCCCCAACTGTGATATGTTCAACTGTCCAAGAACTAACAGAAGAGGAGGTGGCACCCTTATATTGGCTAGATCTGACCTACAATTGATCCTCGCGCCATCGGGCGCGCCCTTAGGAGTGGACCTTGAGGTAGGCCGAAGCATTGCACCTCATAACAGTCTGTTATAATCTTCTGAACTCACACGGGAAAGGTACTAATGGACACAGTCTTTTGTTAATGTGTTACTATTTTACCTTTAGGATACAATGTAATCTGTTAGAACCCTACCCCATTACTGATATCTCAATAGTAACGTGTTAATGCATCATCCCACTATTGCAGCATATCATTCTGTATCTACTTGATAAGATTGAATGTATTCCACGTCGTAGAGACATCATCTATATTCGGAGGCCTCGTCTACTGCTGACCTACTACTGCTCCATCTTAATTCATAGTTTTGCATAATATCTCCTCTTCCCTACTGTAACTCATTACTATATTGTGCTCCACTACTATATTGTGCCTCATTGACACCAGCTCTGTCACATTGTGACTCATCACAACTTGCTACCCTCATAATGGCCCTCCAGTTTGCCTACCTCTTTAGCCTTTACCTCCTCACTCACTGGCTTGGAACCACCCAGGCCCTCTACACATCCCACAGCAGCATTCCTGTCCTGAATAGCCATGGAAAAAGATGGTATAATCCCCCATACTCCCACCCAAGAAGTGATGCCTACACACGCCGCTCCCACCTTATCCATGTAGCACTCCAGTTATCCAATACTCCCAGCCAGAAAAAACCTCTGAGCTACCGACCACTGAAATGTGCCATCATTAACGCACGCTCTATTCGCAAAAAATGGCCTGTTGTACTAGACACAATCTCACTCTATGACCTAGAAATACTTATGATCACGGAAACCTGGTTATCATCGGAAGACAACGTTATCCTCAATCAACTCTTACCCCCCAATTTCTCCATGCACACGAGACATAGAGAAAACAAAAAAGGAGGTGGGGTGCTTATAATCACCAAAACAGACCTTGACTTCCATATAACAGACTCCTCTAGCACAAGCAGTCTAGACATCCTCTCTATTGCAAACCAGCATTGCTCTCTCAATCTTTTATACAGAACACCGTTGGCTTGTCCAGATGACCTCCCAACCATTATTGACCTTGAGGCTAACACCCACAGTCCCAATAAACCAAATTGGATAATGGGTGATTTCAATCTCCCATCGCTACCTCAAAACCACGCAAATGCCTTCCTTGGTGCCATGGAAGAACTCGCACTCAAGCAAATCATCAATGAACCCACACATAAAGGGGAATGTGCTTGATATGGTTTTTGCTCCTCAGCCAATCATCGAGCAAAACAGTAATCTACCAATATCAGTGATTGATGTACCTTGGTCAGACCACAAATTGATTATTATCCAGATACCCACCAACAATGAGCAGCTGCGCAGAAGCCGAAATCAGAACAACACATCACGAGCATCCACAAGAAGCTTTCGCCCATTTAACAGGGAATACATTCTATCTGAGACCCAATCCTTCCTCAACATAACCACGCCTGACCTTGAAGAACTGATATCATCCTGGAACTCCAACTTAAATGCCATCGCACAACGCCCGTACTCCAACAACACAGCAAGAATGAAGAGAAACTCCGCCCCGTGGTTCTCTCCTGAACTACGATCTTCTCTTACTCAACTACGTAGACTTGAGCGCCGATGGCGCCGATCGCTCTCTATTGAAGATCAGACCACCTACCAAACTCACCTCTCAATTCATCGTGAAGCTATCACAACCAAAATGAAACAATATCACACCGACACCCTAAAGAGATCATTGAATAAACCACGTGACCTTTTCAACTTGGTCAAATCCCTATCGAAAGAACCATCTCCCGATCTGCACAGTGTGATTCACCCACAAGAATACGCTGACTACCTGCAATCCAAGATCATTCAAACCAAAAAGGATTCAGCAGTTCAGTTTCAGGAACCAACAGGCCTAACCCTACTTGACAAGTTTTCTACACCTTCCACTAAATGCATTGAAGATACCATAGCATCACTCAACACCTCCACCGCACAGACTAACCCATGCCCAGTCTTCTGGATCAAGGAACTACGTGATGTGTTCAGTCCATTCATCGCAAACCTTATGAACCTCTCCTTCACAACAGTTTACTTCCCTGCATCACTCAAGCAGACATCCATTAGGCCATTATTGAAAAACCCCAAGCTTGACCCGCAAAAAGCCGATTCTTATAGGCCAATAGCCAGTATTCCCCTCCTAGCCAAAATAACTGAGAAAGAGGTACAACGGCAAATTCAAAATCACATAGACTCCGCGGCTCCCCTAGACCACTGCCAACATGGGTTTAGAGAATATCATGGAGTCGAGACCCTACTCACCAGCCTATTCAACGTTATAATCACAGGCACAGACAACATTCATCAAGGTTTTGTGCTCATCTTCTTAGACATCGCCGCTGCGTTCGACTCGGTGAGTCACGAAATCCTCCTTGGAAGGTTAAAAGAGAAGGGCATCTGCAACACTGCGCTAGGTTGGTGTAAATCCTATCTGGAAGCAAGATGGCAATATGTGAAGTCCAGATCAGAGGAATCAAAACACTTCCATCAAAAACAAGGTGTACCTCAAGGCTCCTCCTTGTCCTCCCTGCTATTCAATATTTACATGCAGCCCATCTGCGACATCATAAGATCATTTAACGTGAGCTGTTTGATATATGCAGATGACATTCTTTTATACATGCCGTTCTCCACAGCCCAAATGGACCTAGCACCACTAATAGACTGTTTCAATGCCGTCTCAGCGTGGCTTCTATCACAGAATCTACGCATTCAACATAAAAAGACGGAGGTTCTTTTCATCTCAAGAGACCCCAACTTTACTCCTCCATCCCATGTCAGTGTTAAGGAAGCTGACTTACTAACCAAAGAAACAATAAGATACCTTGGAGTTACGTTGGACCAACGCCTGGATATGAAACACCACATAAAGAACATTGTCAAAGCTGTATACTTCAAAATCCGCTCACTCAGGCATCTGCGATCCCTGCTAGATCCAGATGACTTCCGGACCATATACCAAGCGTTAATACTGCCTCACTTCGACTTTGCAAACGCCATCTTACAAGGGCTCCCTCAATCCACACTGGCTCCATTACAGCTGGCCATGAATGCTGCAGCAAGGGTCCTACACGGAGCAGCCAGAAGTGACCACGTGACCCCCATTCTCAAACAACTTCACTGGTTACCTATCCATGGGAGAATCATCTTTAAGACCCTACTCCTAGCATTCAAGGCAATCAAAGGTATTTCATCCCCTTCACTCACGGATCTTATTCACTTGGTGCCCCCAACAGGTCTAGAAGAGCGATAGCCATAAACCTACTAGTAACACCAAAGGCATCATCAAAGTGCAACATATCAACCACAAACAGGGCTTTCAGATACTATGTACCTAAATACTGGAATGCTCTACCCCCTGACATCAGGGCTATTGCCAACCTATTGCAGTTCAGGAAGGCTCTCAAATACCATCTTTTCCTGCAATGCTACCCAACTACCAATGGCACCTAGACATCCCCTCTGAAGAAATGACCCACTTTGGAAACAACCCTCACTTTCATTATGATATTTGTACTCATTGCCATGTAAATATCTCATGTATATAATTGACCCCTGTTATCCAAGTTACTCATACTATGTAAATATCGCATTTATATAGTGACCCCTGTTATCCATGTTTGGACCCCCTGTTCGATGTAAAACCAAACAGTTTGTTGTCATGGTCGTTATGTTATAATGTAAACCGCGCTGATACCAAATAGTGCGGTATATAAGAAATTGTAATAAATAAATAAATAAAAATAAATTCCAATTCCTCAACTCACACAACTCTTCCAGTCTTGACTCCATCATAATTGCTAATAAGCAATTAGCAATAGCGCTTATCTATCTGGCTCTCTCCAGTTGTGCGGATGACCTCTCCATACCCCTGGATGTAGTCTGTAATCTTTCACCGAAGTCAAGACCACTCTGGATCATGGGAGACTTCAATCTCCAGGTCTTATCAAGGAAGAACTCTGCAGCTTTTCTTGATGCATTGTCTGCTCTTAAATATGATCAACTAATACATGCCCCTACCCACTCTAGAGGAAATACTTTGGACCGTATCTTTGCACCCTCCCACATATATGGATCCAACATCTCCTTGCAGCCACAGATTCATTCAGTGCCATGGTTGGACCACAAAGCCAACATATTCCACATTCCAACTACCATTCCAGATTCACCTATCAATATTGCATTACCACCAGCTCGTCGCTTCAAACAATTTATCAAAGATGCATTCCTTGATGAAACGCTGCCTAAACTTGAATCATGCTCCTCTGATTTAGATTACATTATACACTCTTGGAACTTGACCGTAAGCCAGGCATCTCTACTCTCTCAACACAGGCGTCCTTCAAAAATATCACATTCTGCTATATGGTTTACAACTGACTTACACAATTCCCTACTCGGTCTCAGGAAACTAGAGTGCAAATGGCGCAATTCCAGACTTCCCCATGACAGATATATATAAAGACCACTGCATTGCCATTATGACAAGAATGATGGAATATCACACTAAAATCCTGATGCACTCCTTCAATAGGCCCCATGAGCTCTTTCGTTTAATCCAGTCTCACACTAAGGATGTGCCGCTACATCAAACAGAAAACTTGCTTCACCCACAAGACTTTGCTATCCACTTTCATAATGAAGCCAAAGTGATCATCAATCATCCTGGAGATCCTTGCACAGACAGCCCTTCGACTGTAAACACTAATATCCCTGCGCTGACCTCTTTCTACCCTTACTCCACCGAACAAATTGAAAATATAATAAAAGGACTTAACTCTACCACCTCGCCTACTGATCCATACCCATCCCACTGGATCAAGTCTGCATGTTCTGAATTAAGTCCTCACATCTCCAAAATCGTTCACTTTTCCTTCAACAAGGGTATTGTATCAACACCTCTGAAAACTGCCACCATCAAACCACTTTTAAAAAATCCCAAGTTAGATCCTCGAGACCTGAACGCCTATCGTCCCATATCTAGTCTTCCCTTCCTGAGTAAAATAATTGAGAAAATAGCACAACAACAAATCCAAGACCACATTGATACTTACGCTCCTCTGGATCCTCAGCAGCATGGCTTCCGTCAACATCATGGTGTTGAGACCATGCTCACCCCCCTATTTGATAATCAGATTATTGGTGTCGCTCTTATTTATCGGATCGCCAGCAACAGGATCGCATAGGTACACAAACATCAACTATGTTTCAACAAACCCAAGGAGTACCACAGGACTCTTCCCTTTCAGCCCTGCTGTTTAATTAATTAATAATAAAAAATATATAGCAGGTCTTTTTCTGTCGTCATTTTTCTATCTAGTCAGTCCTTCCATATCAACAACTACAACAGTCATTATGCACAATCATTCAATCCTTTGGCATTCTTTACCACATCTATGCCGATGATGTGCTACTTTACACCTCTTTCTCAATGGATAACCCTAACTTCACTGGAATCACAGACAGCTTTAATGCAGTCTCTGACTGGTTAGGAGCCCACAACCTGACAATGAACTATAATAAAACAGCAGTTCTGTACATCACGAAGGATCCAACATTCATACCTCCAGCTACCCTACATGTTAAGAATGCTGAATTGAAGATTAATCATATCTAGGTGTCACTTTGGACCAACATCTAAGTATGGAATCCCATAGACAGCCTTTGTGATATTGCTTCTATCTCAAAATACGTTCCCTCTGCCAGCTCCATCCCTTATTGGAACCTACTGACTTCCGCACTATCTTCCAGTCTCTTGTCACTCCGATTATGCTAACATCATCCTACATGGCTTACCTGCCTATGCTCTCCATCCTTTATAAATGGCTTTAAATACAGCTGCTTGAACCATTTACGGAGCTTCCAGATATGATCACGAATCACCTCTCCTAGTACAGCTGCATTGGCTACCAATAAACAATAGACTCAAATACAAAGCCCTTCTATTGTCATTTAAAATCCTTCAACATCTCTCTGCATCCTCCCTGGAAGATCTCTTGCATTGGATGCCCGACACCAGATCCAGAAGAACAAATAAGGCAAACACTCTTGCCATACCAGACCTGGCTAGCAAAAGCTCCAAATTTGCCAGGCACGGAGCCTTCTCCATCTTTGCCCCTCTGCTCTGGAACTCCTCTTCCTGCTCCTATCCGTCTTATCACCAACCTGTCAACTTTCCGAAAGGCAATTAAGACACATCTATTCCAACTTTCATTCTACCTTGTACCTTAGCTTATTATAAATTTCCCTTATAATGCAAAGCTCCCTTCAGCTTGTATATAGTTAACCTTTCTAAGGTATCTGTTTATTGATCACTTTGTTCTACCTCATTTATTTAATGTAATCAGTTAATGCGTTAACTCTTGTTTACTTGTTCATTATATCTGTTCAATGTAATTTAACCTGTTCCTTGTAATGAGTTATTCTTATGTAAACCGTGCTGATTATAAAAAGTGTGGTTATATAAAACCAAATTAATAAATTAATAAATAAGTAAGTGTGTGTCTTCAGCAGCGGACTGCTAACCTAAAGAGGGCTTTAAACTAGATTCGTTGGGTAAGTGAAACATTAAATACCTCTGTAGAAATGGGTGTAAAGGGGCAACATCTGGAAAGCTTTGTGTATAAATGCCTGTAGCATGGGAAATAAGATCCCAGATGTTGAGGCTCTAATGGAAGAGGCTGACTTGGATTTAGTGGCTGTTTATGGAGACATGGTTCACAGGCAACCATGACTGGGATGTAATTATACCAGGCTATACCTTATTCAGGAAAGACAGGGTAGGAAGAAAGGGCAGTGGAGTTGCACTATATGTAAAAAATAATATTAAAGCTATAGAATTGCAGGGCTTAAAAGGAAGAGAGGAGGCACTGTGGGTTAAACTAGAAAGAGGGAAAGGGAAATCCATTTGTATTGGAGTTAAATACAGATTCCCCTCACAGGAAGTAAAAATAGACAAAGATTTAATAGAAGACATACACGGTATTGCTACGAAGGGAGAACTGCTACTGATAGGTGATTTCTATATGCCGAATGTAGATTGGCACGTCCCTGTTGCGGTGTCACCTAGAAGTAAGGAGATCCTGGATTCTCTACAGGGAGACCTATTCAGGCAACTGGTAACAGAACCCACGTATGATGGGACCATACTGGACTTAGTGCTTGTGAATAGGGAAAGTGTTTCTGATGTTACAGTGGGAGATTATCTCACATCCAGTGATCACCAGATGGTATGGTTCAGTATTAGGAGTAGGGCTGATAAAATCCATTCAAAAGTGATGCTCTTAGTCTTTAGGAACACTAATTTTGCCAAGATGGGACAATATCTCAAAGAGTCGTTAGCGGGATGGGAACAGCTGGGGGATGCAAAAAAACAATGTGCAAAACTGTAAGGGGATATTTTAAGGGCAACAAACCTTTTGTTAGAAAATAATGTAAAAGGAAAAGAAGGTCACTATGGTTCTCAAAAGAAGTAGCTGAAAAGGTGAAGAAAAAGAGGAAGGTCTTTATGAAATCAGGGGCGGCCCAAGGGGGGTGCGGGGCCATGTGCGGAGACTCGGTGCGGGGCCTCATTTGCATAAGTGGCCTTATTTGCATAATGTTACCATACACTAACTTTTAGTAAACATGTCTCTTAATGAGTGTATGGATAAAGAAAGACTAAAAGATTTCTACATTACTATAATCCAGTGCCAACCACCAGGCACATTAGGAACTACTACAAACGCTGCCCATTTAGAACCCATAGCAAACCCGCTGTATCCTGACAGCATTACCAGGACTCACAAAGCACCAGTCCCTACCTATCAAAAGGAAACACTGCAAATATTAAACCAGTACATTTCAGAGAATACTGGGGAAAGAGAACAAGTGGCAATGTCAAATAGGAATTACATAAACAGAATACCTCAGCTCAGTTACACATGCAGAACATAGACCATCACCAAACAAGGAATCGCAATTTAGAAACAGGAAGGCAATAATTTAAACTGGGAACCCCAAAAGCCAAACTTGGAATGTACAACAACACTGTAGAAATAAAACTATAAATCAATTTCCTCTTGTACCAAACAAAGCGCAGACGTTAATGATGCACATTTCCCAGAACTTTCATATTCCAGTTAATAAATTCAAAATAAAGAGATATATTCTACCTTTTGTGCATTTTTTTTTCAGTTGCAATTGCTCCAGCCACTTTCTTCTGGTTTCTTCATGTTTTCTGCTAACTCTCCATCGTCTGCTGTCCATTTGTCCTTTCTTCTCTCTTCTAGTTTTCTTTCCATCCTCTCTCTACATCTGCTTTAACATACTAATCTGTATCCTTATGCTCTTTCCTCATTCTTATTTCATCCACACAAATGTTACCCCTCCATCCTCAATCCCACTTACTCTCCCAATACCCGGCCAATTGTAGATTTTTCATCCCTCCCACACAAAATATTTTTCCCCTCTCCATTTTACTCTCCCAGCCCCATCCCATTCTAATCCTCCCCAACATCAGCTCCCTTCTAGTTCCAGTCTCACCCAGCATCCATTCCCTTCTAGTCCCTGCAACAGCCCATTTCCAGTCCTAGCTCCCCCATCCATTTTCAGTCTGAGTCCCTTCATCAGCTCATTTCCAATCCTAGCCCCCCATCAGCCCATTTCTAGTTATTTCCTAGCCCCACCATCAGCCCATGTCAAATCCTAGCTCCCCTCCACTCAGCCCAATTCCAGTCCAAGCCCCCCCATGAGCCTACTTCCAGTTCTAGCCCCTCCATGAGTCCATTTCAATTCAAGCCCCCACCACAGCCCATTTCCAATCTTAGCTCCCCCCAACAGCCCATTTCCAGTCCTATCCTAGCTGCTCCATCAGCCCATTTTCAGTTCTAGCTCCCTTCCCTCACAGCCCATTTCCATTCCAAGCTCCCTCCCCATCAGCTATTTGCAGTTCAAGCCTCCCCGTCCACTCAGTCCATTTCCAGTCATAGCAATCCCCCAACCCCGTGCCAGTCCGAGCCCCGCATCAGCCCATTTTCAGTTTAAGCCCCCCCTATAACCCATTACCAGTCCTAACCCCCCATCAGCCCACTTCCAGTCTTAACCCCATCAGCCCATGTCCAGTCAGCCCCCCATAGCCCATTGCCAGTCCTAACCCCCCCATCAGCCCACAGCCCATTACTAGTCCTAACCACATCAGCCCACCTCAAGTCCTAACCCCTCCCCATCAGCCCTTTTCCTGTCCTAGCGCCCCCATAGCCCATTAGCAGTCCTAACCCCCCCCCATAGCCCATTAGCAAACCAAACCCCCATAACCCAATTTCCAGACAGCCTCCATCAGCCCACAGCCCATTACCAGTCTTAACCCCCCCCAGCCCATTTCCAGTCCTAACCCCCCATCACCCCATTTC
Organism: Ichthyophis bannanicus; assembly: GCA_033557465.1. Lineage (NCBI taxonomy): Eukaryota > Metazoa > Chordata > Amphibia > Gymnophiona > Ichthyophiidae > Ichthyophis > Ichthyophis bannanicus. The sequence goes on from CM066044.1 coordinate 24,557,602, forward strand.
CAGTCAGCCTCCATCAACCCCAGCCCATTACCAGTCTTAACCCCCCAGCCCATTACCAGTCTTAACCCCCCCAGCCCATTTCCAGTCAGCCTCCATCAGCCCCAGCCCATTAGCAGTCTTAACCCCCCCCACAGCCCATTTCCAGTCCTAACCCCTCACCAGCCCTTTTACTTTCAGACTCCATCCGCCCCAGCCCATTTCCAGTCCTAACCCCCCTCCAGCCCATTTCCAGTCCTAACCCCCCCCAGCCCATTTCAATTCAGCCTCCATCAGTCCCAGCCCTTTTCCCGTACTTACCCCCCCCCTTTCACATTTCCAGTCCTAACCCCCCCCTTGCACATTTCCAGTCCTTACCCCCCCTTGCACATTTCCAGTCCTAACCCCCCCCCCCTTGCACATTTCCAGTCCTAACCCCCATCACCCCATTTCCAGACAGCCTCCATCAGCCCCCCCCCCTTCCTTCCCCTTCCCTTCCGGCAAATTTAAAACCAAAACCCTGGCTCTAGCTGCTGCCGCGTCCGTCGCAGCAGCGGCAGAATGGCGTGTCCCGCGGGGCCCCCTCTCCACGTCGAGCCCTCTGCAAGGGCTTTCAGATTCGCGAAGGGAGAGTGCTCCCTCGCGTCTCTGTAAAGCCCGCAGGGGCTAATGGGAAATTTCCCATCAGCCCCTCGCGTCTAAAGGGGCTGATGGGAAATTTCCCATTAGCCCCTGCGGGCTTTACAGAGACGCGAGGGAGCACAACTCTCCCTTCGCGAATCTGAAAGCCCTTGCAGAGGGCTCGAAGAGGAGAAGGGGCCCCGCGGGACACGCCATTCTGCCGCTGCTGCGACGGGACGCGGCAGCGGCAGCAGCTAGAGCCAGGTTTTTGTTTTTAAATGTAATAAAAAAAAAAGCAGAATGTTCTTTGCGCGGGGCCCCCTGAAACGCGGGGCCCTGTGCAAAAAACATTCTTGCTCAATGGACGGGCCGGCCCTGTATGAAATACAAGAGATGACAGAGAGAGGAAGACAGGCATCTATATTTGGAAAAACTTAGAGAAGCTAGTAAAGTAGTCAGGAAAACAGAAATGCAAAAAGAAGAATAAATATCCAGTGCAATAAAATGTTGGGGGAGAAGACGTTTTTCAGATATATTAGTGAGAGGAAAAAGGCTAAAAGCGGTGTTGTCAGATTCAAGGGTGAAGGGGAGGAATATGCAGAAACTGATGAGGATAAAACGGAATTGCTTAGCAAATATTTCTGTTCTGTGTTCACAGATGAAGGTCCAGGAGCAAGACTTCAGAAAACACCACAAATAGGGACAGAAGCGATGTGAATCTTGAACAATTTTCAGAAGACTCTGTGAGGAACTAGCTAAACTAAAAGTAGACAAAGTGATGGGTCCAGATGGGATACATCTGAGACTACTGAGGGAACTTGGGGATGTTCTAGCGGCTCCACTGTCTGATCTTTTCAATGCCTCTTTAGAGTCGGGAGTGGTGCCAGAGGAGTGGAGACAGGCACATGCAGTTCCTTTACACAAAAGCGGACGTAAGGATGATATTGAGAACTACAGGCTGGTTAGTGTAACCTCAGTGGTTAGTAAATTATTGGAAAGACTACTAAAAGAGAGAATAGTGAGGTTTCTGGAGTCCATTGGATTACCGGATCCGAGGCAGCATGGATTCACTAGAGGCAGGTCTTGTCAGAAAGGGAGTTAGAGCAAGAGGGAGCCTTAGATGTGGTGTACTTAGATTTCAGTAAAGCCTGGACACCGTTCCACATAGGTGACTTATAAACAAACTGAGAATTCTAGGGATGGACCCTAAAGTTACTGATTGAGTTAGAAATTGGTTGAGTGGGAGGCGACAAAGAGTACAGGTAAGTGGAGCTCAACCTGAGGAGAAGGAGGTTACCAATGGTGTGCCACCAGGATCTGTACTTGGTCCAATTCTTTTAACATCTTTGTTATTGATATTGTAGAACGGCTGTTGGGGTATGGTTTGCTTATTTGCAGATGATACCAAAATCTGCAATAGAGTAGACACCCAGGAATGAGTAGATAACATGAGGAGGGATCTAGCTATGCTTGAAGAATGGTCTAAAATTTGACAGCATTTAATGCTAAAACATGCAGGATCATGCATGTGGGCTGCAAAAATCCAAAGGAGCAGTACAGTTTGGTACAGCAAGGTACTCCTGTCCTTAAAAGGATAGCGCGACCTGGGCTGATGTGTCTGATGATGATAAAGTAGCTAAACAGATAGAAAAGGCAACTGTGAAAGCCAGAAGGATGCTTGGGTGTATAGGGAGAAGAATGGCCAGCAGAAAAGGAGATGATGATGCCTCTGTATAAGCCTGTGGTGCGATCTCAGAGACTACACTTTCAAAAGGATATATGCAGGTTGGAGTTGGTGCAGAGGGTGGCTACTAAAATGGTTAGTGGTCTTTGTTATGAAGCATATGAGGACAGACTTAAAGATCTTAATATGTATACTTTAGAGGAAAGGCTGGATAGGGGAGATATGATAGAGACATTTAAATACCTCTGTGGTATTTATTAATTTTTATCTTTATTTAGTATTTGATATACCGCCCAGGCGATCCTGGCATCAGGCTGTTTCCATTCGGTCTGTGTGTGTTTCTTCTTGCCTAAGGTGGTTTCTCCCTTTCATGTGAACCAGGTGGTTTGTCTGCCCTCATTCTCTAAGTAGCAGTGTCAGGGGAAGGATAAAGATCTTTGCCTTGTGGATGTCTGGACAGCGCTTCTCCGGTACTTGGAGGTTATGAATGCCTTTCGTAAGTCTGACCATCTTCTTTTTTTTTTTTTTTTTTTTTTACTGTTTGCTGGCCTGCGCAAGGGTGACGTATGACTAAGTCTTCATTGGGGCGCTGGATTAAGGAGGCTGTTGCCTCGGCGTGTCTGTTGTGTAACCATCCTATTCCGGAGGGTTTGCACACCTATTCTACTCTAGCACAAATGTCCTTGTGGGCAGAGCAGAGCTCAGTAGCCCCTGCAGACATTTGTTGGGTGGCAATGTGGGTATCACTTTCCACTTTGTTGAGCATTGCCACTTGGATGTCCATGCTGAGGCGGACACGGCCTTTAAGCTCAAGGGTTTTGCAAGCTGCTGTGTCTGCTTCCCAGCCAGTGGGGGCAGGCCCTGGACTGGTCTAGCAGGATGATATGGAAGGTGATATTTTACTTACTAGATGATGTCCTTTCCTTGAGTCCTGCTAGACCAATCCAGGGCCCGCCCCTGGAACTATGTTTGCTTGGTTCTTCTGCGGCACTATAATTTTATATTTGGGCCACTGTAATTTTATATTTCTAAATCTGCAAGTCTATCTTCTACTGACAGCCTTCTGTTTGTGCTTTCCTGTACATAGTTCTCTACTGTTAGATTACTCATTGTTGCCTGTATTGAGGTTGTGTGAGGTTTACCATGTTCTCCCATATGCTTGGGGAAGATACTGAATAGACTTCTAGTTTCTGAGGTGGTTAGAGGCATTGGAGTGATGTAATTGAAATATGGGCTTTTCATTGGTTCTTTATCTCCACCAATCTGCTGGTAGGGGAACACAAACCACTTGTCTGGACTGGTCTAGCAGCACGCAAGGAAAGGACATTATCTGGTAAGTGAAATGTCACCTTTCACCATCTTGGACACAAGATGGAAATTAAACTCGAGGAACCACCATCCAGAAAAAAGATCTAAGTGTCATCATTGAAACCCTCTGCTCAGTGTGCAGCGGTGACCAAGAAAGCAACTAGAATTCTAGGAATCATAAGGAAAGAATGGAGAATAAAACCAAGGATATTATAATGCCTCTGTATCGTGCCATCGTGCTACCGCACCTTGAATATTGTGTGCAATTCTGGTCGCCGTATCTTAAAAAGAATATAGCAGATGAGGGAGCTATAAATATATATCAATATAGACAGAAAGGCTCAGGACTCACAAACAAGCAGTAAGATGTCGGCCCAAGCTAGGAGCAAAGGCTTGTAATGGAGGTGTTCTTTTCAGTGCAGAAAGGCAATAGAGGGCTCAAAAAAGTTTAAATATTATTCAGAACAAAAATACAACTTCTACTGGTGACTTCTTTTCTCACAAAGTAATGCAAACCTTAATTCTTAGGATTTTGGCTCTTAAGGAATTTCATGCTTATGCCCTAAAAGGTCTATTCAGGTTAAAAGCAGCATCATATGTTCACCTGATTAATTGTGCTTCGCTTCTTTACCATTCCTGCTCTTAGAATGAATCGGAACAATAGAAAGAATTCCTGTTATAGGGTTGAACCCTCTGTGAGACTGAATGAGCTTTGTTTGAAAGGTTTTAAATAATTGTATCCAAAAGTTTGTTATCTTTAAAAAGTTCTGTCTTGGGTGGCAACCTTCTTTAATGTTCCATTTGCAACTATTAATGTGAAAGCACAAATATCAATACCAAATGATTGACCTTTAAGCATGCCTATTAATACTGGAGTCCAGATTGTTTCTAAGCCAGTGATTCTCAAGCCAATCCTTGGGGCACATCTAGCTAATAAGGTTTTTGGGATAATCATAATGAATATGTATAGTATATGAGAGATATGTATGCAAACCTCTATTATGCATCTTCATTATGGTTATCTCAAAAACCTGATTGGCTAGGGCTTGTCTCTAGAATTGGATTGAGAATCCGTGCTCTAAGCTGCACTAATGCGTGACTGCACACAATTGCATTCCCTCCTATACGCAGCTTCTGTATTTCCACACAGGTCAAGACTTGACCTGCCTTCCAGTTCCACTTCCTGGTTACCTACAGCAAATCTGCTGAGCTTGAGTGACTGCCCTCACTTGCTTCCTATCGGCCTGCTATGGGGGGAAAAGGGCAAAGTAGAGTCTAAAGATGATGTTCTTAGCTGTCAACCAAGTTCTCATGCCTATGGCCTGCTTGGAGGGAGGGATCAGAGATTGTTGCTTGAATGTTAAATTAATGCCTCTTTTCTACCAGATCTGGAGAGAAAGGAAGAGAATTGAGATGACTAAGGGGCGAGGATGTTTGCTGGGAGAGGTGGGAAAGAGGCAAAGGGCAGATAGAGAAGAGTGGAGTGAAACAGAGTAAGAAATGTGAAGGGATAGGCATCAAACATGATGTGAAATTGTAAGCATAAGAGAGGAAGGTGAAAGGGATAAGGAGAACAAGAAAAGGAATGGGAAGTGGTGGACTAGGTGAGAGTGCTGAAAGATGTGAGAGAAATTGAGGAATGAGAAGGGGGAGAGAAGGACTATAAACTGCCTTGACGGTTTATTAGTTTGAATGGCAGTCAAGCACATTTTTAAAATAAAACCAAACTCTGGCTCCTGGTGGTAGTGGTGCACTATGGTACAAAAGAGCATGCCGAGTAGTGGAAGACGACCCCTGACGCCCCCCCTCCAACATACACACACGGTGTCCAGCAGTGGTGCACCCTTTACCCTCCCAAGAAAAATGAAAGGAAACATGGATGGGCTACAATATAGTTAAGCTCCCTCTACTGCTCACAGCTGAAGTTATATGCTCCACAGCAGTATCCAAAGCAATTAAAGCAACCATTGCTTAATTCTGTTCAAGATGCTTTCTTGCGTAAAAAAAAAAAAAAACAAAACCCTGCATCCAGATATGCTACACAGATGGCAACGTGAGGTGGTACTTCCATTTTTTTCTCATATACTTACTGATTTTTGTCTCCATTTTTATCCTCCTTTAAGTTCTTTGAGCGGTGAAGGTCGGGAGGCGAAATGTTTTCTTAGACAAACCCCTCAATATATTCCTGCACCCGCAGATATGACTCCTATGCTGGCAGATGTTTTTCTGCATTCTCTTTCTCCCGGAGCCAGACCATGTAATGTCCCAATCTCCAAGCCTGACAAAAGGAAACTTGAATCTGAGCCTCTTGCACCACGGCACTGCAGCCAAGCCACTAAGCTAACCTTATTTCTAGTTTTTGACAGAATTTTGGTTTGGCGTGCAATAGTCCTTGCCAGATTCTAATAAGGTGCAGGTGGCCTTCTAAATCAAAAAATCGACAGCACAAAGGAGCAGATACAAAATGAAAAAGAGCTCTGATTATCTGCCCAGGATCCAGCAAATTAATTCATTTGAAGGTGAAAACTTTAGGAATATCTAATGTTGGTTACATTAGTGAGTGAAATGTTAAAACCTATGAGAAAATAACATTTTTCCAATGCCTAAATTTAATTAACTGGGAATTGTCCCACTAAACTGAATAAGGACAACACAGGTGAATCCTCTTTTTCCCTGGCTGGAACAGTGACCGTGCATTCCTAAGAATCCTGACCGGGGGAGCGAGTGTGTAGGAAGAAAAAAAAAACATAAGAAAAGAGCATGTAGAATATGTGCGTGCGTGCGTGCATGCATAACTCTCTTTTTTTTATCATTTATTTTTCTTTTTATGGAGTTAATAATACAAAAAACTGTTGGATATTTGTATCAGGTCTTAAAAGCGGCTCATTTCTGGAGGTCTGGTTGGAAGGTCCCCTGGAATTCTGATACTTTCCTGATTTTTCAGATATGATACTTATTCTTTCAGCTTAATGCTTGATTTGATTCTTCTTATCTTTAATGTTTTTGGAATCCATTAAGGAAAAAAAAAGATAGTCTTTATCTTTATTCAGGTTCTTAATATACCGCCCAACACCCAGCCATCTGAGCGGTTTACAATACATCAATAAAGCTTCTGGGGAAAAAAACCCACAACACCATAACTCAGTTAGGAAAGGGATAGTAAAGTAGACAGACCACAGGGAACATTGTGTGGTCCTCCAGGAAACACATTTGGAAAGGGATGGACATCCTCAAATTTACATAGAAAATTGATAGGCTACTCTGCATTTGAATCTTTTAGGTGTCTCAAAGAGGTTGGTGATTTTCTTAAATAAAAGATTTTTCTAATTCAGTGTTTCCCAGTCAGTGTGCTTTCAGACCTGATGTCAAGGTCCAGAGTAGCCCAGTAACTGTGCGCTCGGATCTTGCAGCAAAGGACTGGTCACTGTAGCCAGTGTCAAAATGTGTGTTGCTGCTGGCCTCTGATCCAGAGTTTACTTCTAGTATCGAGCAGCCCTTTGCAAGAGAGTGATGGCACAGCAAAGTTGACAATATCATTCAATTTAAAGTCAGCAGTGAAAGTCCTGAAGTTTCTGGGGAATTGAGGCTTCCCCAGGCAGAAGCACTGGTGTTTCTAAGCCAGGGAGGATGTGCTGGGCAAGGAGGAAGTTGATGTCTGGGTCGTTATTCAACAGGCCAGGGAGAAATGGTCATGATGGCACTGGAGAGCTGCTTTCATTGATAGGAGGTACCAAAATGTGTGTTTTATTTACACACACCCCCAGTCTTCATTTTCCACAAGAAATTTTGACTCTTCTGACTAATCCCCTTTCTGTTACTTTTGACACTCTATGGCAGGCTATAACTTAGCTTGTGCAGTTAATAAACAAGTTCAGATCTTTTGAATATAAGTAAAAAGATCAGGGAAACTGAAGTGGAGCAAAAAATCATCTCTATTCAAGAGACCGGTGCTTTTTTAATTAATGGGAATCTGTTTTCCCTGGATAGGTTAGTCATTTCAAAATATGGTCAGGAAGCAGAATTTGTATTTAGTCAATTTTCTCAAGTTTGAATTGCAGACTCCAAGTTATGCTTTGGAAGTATAGATGAAAGCAAGGGTTCTCAACCTAGTCCTTGGGACATACCTAACCAGTAAGGTTTTCAGGATAATCACAATGAAAGTACATGAAAGAGGTCTGAAAACGTTACTGGGTCAAGGACTGAGTTGAGAACCCCTGGACTTAGAGGTACTTAAAATTCTGAAAATGCTATCTACCTTGTTTTCAAAAAATGTGCTCTCTTCCATAGTTTAAAAGCAGAGTGGAAGAGCCTGGCCAACTGCTGCAAGACATTCGGCATTTTGATAGACTGCATCTTACTTTCTTAGAGGTCTAACAGGCCTGTATCTGCTCCTGCAAGATTGAAGGTTAATTTAGTGTTGGATTCTGGCAAAGATTTTCTTCTTAGACTGTGTTTGTAACAGTGATGTGATGTTTTAAAATCTGAAAGTTCCTTAGCGTCCCTCTAGTCCAGTCCCGGAACCATAGAGTTGTCAACCTCCTCCAGCAGCCTTGGAGACTGAAATACATCATCGCTTTGCTGGCACCAGTATAAGTAGGCAAGGACCGCCCCCTCTCACCACCGTACTTTCAGTCTCCAAGCAGCTTGGAGGTTCTGAGCCCAGGGCTGGGCTCAGTGAGAACAAATAAGCAGAGCTTGGGTTTTTGAAATTTACTCCTTTTGGTTTATTTTCCCTGTTTGATTTGGTTACTTCATTTTCTTTTATGTCAGATCTGCTGCTGCTGTAAGGGTTCCTGTGTCTGTGGACCTTTATTTTTTGTTTCTAAAGGATCAGGGAGTTCTTCCCCCTCCCTCTCTGCATTGCCCCAGCGTCTAAACGAGCACAGGGGAGACAGTGCTGATCCGTGGCCTCCCTGCTCCTGAACCCGCGTTGAAGGGGTGAGGAGCAGGTGGAAGGCGGGCAGTTGCAGCAGCAGCGATACAGGGGCTGAAAAGCCTGAGAAGGTTGTGCCCAGATCAATCGGAGCTGAAGCCGTTAAAAAGGCTGTGCTCCGGTGTCCTGTTGGCTCCTTTCCCTCACTCCCCTCCCCCTCCCCTTCCCCCCGGGATCGGCGGCGGTGGTAAGTACCCACGCAGATCTGCTTTGGGGAGCTGGTTTAAAATGGGAGGGGAGGCTTCGCGGCGGCTCCCGGGGTTGCAGGGTGCTCGGGGCCTTGCCGCGGGGGGGTGAGAGTGTGTGCTTTTTTGAGCGGGAATGCTGGCAGTGGCCATTTTTCACCAGCAGGATTTATTTGTTTTGGTAGACAGCCTTGCTCCTGAGCTCCCTTGGGGGGAGCGGATAAGGAGCATTTAGTGTGCACATTCTAGTCTGATTTTGATTTTTGCCTTTAATTTACTTTAACTTTATTTTTGATTCAGTTGCCTTTGATTAATTGGCAACCGGGGATTAGTTCCTTTGGTTAGGAGCAAATATCCTTATTTACAGTGGTTTTAATTTTGAGCCGGCCTCTTTGAAGTTTGTAGCAGCTCTCACCTTCCCTCCTCAATTATTTTTTGCTGGATGCAGGCCTTTGCTGGTGCGGATCTCTCTCCCTTGACTACGGGAGAAAGCTCCGGGACCCGTACATCCACACTGCAGCTGTGTGAGACGGAGCCTCTCCGTTGCTGCGGGATTTAATTTGCACGGTGGAACCGGCTGAGCGATCCTCTCGGAGCACTTTAAGGTGGTAGGAGCTGGCAGGGTGGCTTTCTGCCCTGCAGGCAAGGCCTTCAGGCTCTGTCGGTCTGCTGAGGCCTCCTTTTTTGGGGCCCTTTTCTTTCTGGGTGTTTGGACCACATGGTGGGAGTTGCAGTGCCTGTGTGAGGAAGACAAGCTGAATAGCTAGTTTTTTGGGCCTAGTGTTTTAGACCTCTTTATTTTTGAGTTTGTTCTTAGTTTATAGGACAGCAGTTGTGGCATTGATTCCACATGTTCTTTCCTTCTAATCATGTCTCTGAGGAGCATCTGTTAAGTCCCAGGATGTTAGGCAAATTGCCAGTTTTAGGTTCCAGAGCAGGTATTTGTAAGGGTCCGGCTGGAAATGGGCCTTTGTGTATTCTATACTGACAGTTGCCCAAAGGCCTGTCTTTCACAGAGACAGGTTTAGGAATCCTTAGGATATACAGAAGTATATAGCAGTTACCTGTCAATCAAGGAGTGCCTGGGCTAAGGTCTATGGCCACCAGAGGGCAGCGGATGCACTCAATGGGGCCTTTCACTGTCTGTGTATGCAGCAGTTGATTGCTTATTCTCTGTAATGCTGCAGCTCCTGTTTGTATAACCAAGATTGCAGCTCTTAAATTCTGTATGGTTTGTTGGTCTCTGTTGTCCTAACAGCCACAGCTGCTCATGACTCACATGTGGTATTCAGGGCCCCCATCCCTGGGGGAGGGGGGTGGTAAAATAAGAAATTGTGTTACTCCTTAGGTTCACACAGGCAGCCACCTCTTTGCCAGGTGCCTGGGTGTTTCCTAGCTTAAGGGGGATCACTTATCGTGCCCTTCCCCGGCAGTTCTCATCTATTTCTAGAGCAGGATTTCAAAAGGAACAAGAAACTCTCTAGTGAGAGAGAGCCTTGTTCATTTTGAGCGACCACGGTTGATTTATTCGGGGGCTTTTGGTGCCCTGAACCCCATGAGCTGGACGCTATTTGTTTACTTCCAGGAGTTCTGCTCTCTATTTCGCTCTTCAGCTCCCTGGCAGACGTAGCAGGCTGGCAGGGGGGAGCAACGCCTCCGGCAACGGTGAATCCCTCAGGATAAGGGAGGAAGGAAAGCAAGGTGCAGTGGGACCTGGTAGCTTTTGCAAGGCTATAACAACAGTTCGGGTAATTTTAGCTGATCTGCTTTGATTTCATTGGAGGTGGCCGGAGCTTGATTTTAGGAGTCCTATACACCCTTTCCCGGCTGTGCCCAAAACTCTCGGGATCCCAACTTCTGACTACATATTCCTCTCCAATGGTAGTTAGTAAGTGAACATGGCAGATGGAAAATCACTATTAGAACAGAGTGCATAGGATGGGTGCAATTTCCTGAAATGTGCAAAAATAAAATAAAATACAATACATAAATAAATTAACCCAGCTGCAGAGTATGGATTACACTTTTTCAGTAGGCCTTCAAAGGTTGTTAAAAAAAAAAAAAAAAAAGGGGGCCTAGCTATGTTGGTTTACAAGAATTTCCTTCCGCTGTCCATAGCAGGTCCTATAAGGCGTTAGTCGGTTGCTATGGCAGGGTAATATTTGAGGTTAGCTGTTGTGATATAGCGCTATGATCCGCTGTACACATATTCAAGTCAAAAGGAATTATGGTGGTAGCTCTCTTGGACAGTTCTAAAAGGTGCTTGGCTGAGTGCCTTGGCCAGGCCCAGGTGTGGAATGCTCTGCCATACGCATTATGTTCTGAGAGGGATTTTATAGTTCTGTGGTTTCTTGATGGACAATATTCCCGTTTAGTTTGGCTTTGTACGATTTATAAGGTTTGGTGGTAGATTTGTAATGTCTTCATTTTGGCTATATGGGGTTCCTTTTCCTTCTGTAAAAGGCGGCTCAGCGAGAGGTCGCTGAATAGGACTCTGGCCTTTGAGGCTATTTTGGCTCCAGTACGGAGAGTATCTGCTAGTGTTCAGCGCCTGTCTTACTGGGGGCCAGATGCGCGCAGCCCGGCTCGTTCTCTCACAGCACTAGCAGCAGCTCAGATTCTGGAAGGCATACATCATATGCTGTGTTTGCGGGATGGCTTGGCACGCTGCTTGGCATCAGCCTGGGAGCTCCATCGGCTCGTATTAGCTTCCTTTGTCCAATCCTTCTGCAGAGCTCCGCAAAGTTTCAGGCGGTCGCAGGAACGCTCCAGCGGCTGCTTCATCTTAAAGCGGTGGTGCCAGTGCCGGCAGCCCAATACGGTTGATACTCCCTCTACTTTGTGGTTCCAAAGAAGGAAGGCTCATTTCGCCCGATTCTGAATTTTCAGAGGGTGAATCGGTGTCTGCCCAAAGAATTCTCCCGGAGCATTCCTTCAATCCCGAAAGAAACCGTAGTGACATACATGATAAGTTCGATCAGCTAGTGGCAGGACACAATGCACTCTTGCATGCTTTTTGCTTCATGGGTCTAGAAGTGTAGTCTTTACCAGGTGGTATAATGGGAACTTCGCTGCGGGTTCTCGGCTTCTTCTTTGCTGACTCAATTGCCACTGTGGAATGGGAAAGCTATATTTTCTAACACCAGGGGCTAGTTGACCTTAAAAAGAAAAAAAAAAAAAAAAGTGAATGTCCTGCTTGGTGCAGGCAGACGGAATGGGGTGTTCCTCTAGCGGGAAGGCTGTGGATTTCTATGCCTGTCATAGGGAGTTCTTTCTGCTGCATTGGGTTGGCGCGGAAATAGCTTCTCCACATCGGCTGAAGGAATTTTTGGTTAAGAGATGTCTTTGTAAAAAAAGACAAAAAAACACAACGTATTCAGCTGTCCTGAATTGGCCTATTCTTGATTGACATTTTGAGACTAGGCAGGCGCAGGCCTCGGTACTACGTTTGTGGGTGCACACCTTGCACTTCCAGGAGGTGTGGACTCACTGTCTGGAGGAGAGCCCTAGCGATCTTCTTTAGCGCGCGATAGGAGCGTAGGTGGTTCACTGAATCGATCGTTGGGGGCACTGCTCTGTCCTTGCAGGCTCCCATTGGGGGTGGTCTGGGGGAACGAGAGCATGCTTCCGGTGGTCGCAGTATTTACGGCAGTCTACTCGCCTGGAACAGGAAAGGTTCAGGGAGTTGACGTGACTAGAGTCTGATTTGCCTTATGTGGCAAAGGTGTGATTCGAGTGCTGGCGGAAGTGCAGGGTCAGCCTCTCGGGGCCCACGCGGAGTCCGCTGGTTTTGGAGGGCGGTGTGTTGCTCATGCGGCCGCCTCGGCGCTGTGCTGTTCCTCCATGGGATTTGAATTTGGTGTTGGAAGCCTTGCTGGCTCCTCCGTTTGAGCCGTTGTCCACTGCTTCGCTAAAAGATCTCACATTGAAGACAGTTTTCTTGGTGGCGATTTGTTCGGCTAGGAGGATCTCGGAGCTACAGGCCTTGTCTTGTAGGGAGCCCTATCTCTCTTTTACCGACCACAAGGTGGTTCCCCGTACCGTTCCAGCGTTCTTACCCAAGGTGGTGTCCGCTTTTCATGTTAACCAAGTGGTCTCTCTTCCGGTGTTCTCCGACCGCGATGGGGCCGGATCTGGGGGTCAGTTGCGGCTGTTGGACGCCCGCAGGGTTCTCAAGAAGTATCTCTCCCGGACGGCGTCCTTTAGGTGGTCGGATTGACTTTTTGTGGCGTTTGGGGGACCGCGTAAGGGAGAAGCGGCGGCGAAGTCGTCTATTTCCCGCTGGTATTGCATCGGCCTACATCTTGAAAGGCAAGGTGGTTCAGCAGAGTCTTCGGGCTCATTCCACTCGGGCGCAGGCAGCGTCTTGGGCAGAGTTCAGTCTGGTCCCAGTGGGCGACATCTGTAGGGCGGCGACTTGGTCATCCTTGCATTCCTTTGCCAAGCAATACCGCTTGGATGTTTTGTCCGCGGAGGATGGGCGTTTCGGCTCAGCGGTGCTTCAGGCTGGGCTTGCTTGTCCCTCCCGTTGATGTTCACTGCTCTGTTACATCCTCTATGGTTCCGGGACTGGACTAGAGGGACGCTAAGGAAGGGTAAATTAGACTTACCTGCTAATTGTTGTTCCTTGCGGAACTCTAGTCCAGTCCCGGATCCCTCCCTTGGTTTGAAGAGTTGCCAGCCTGATTGTTTCGGCTCCCGCGGGTGCTTCTGCGTTGTCTTTGCTCCCGGGTGGCGCGGGATGAAGCCATTGGAGGACCCTCTTGCGTAGCGCTCTTGCCTGTCCATCCTCTTAGGAGGTGGTGTGGTACGGCGCTTCTGTGTTGTCAGACGATATTCTTATTCAGACACAGTCGATGAATGCAATTAATTTGTTAAAGAAAACAAAATAAATAAAAAAAAAAAAAATAATAAAAAAAAAAAAAAAAATAATAATAATTTCTTGAAGTGGAACATGAAATATTCTGTTCCGTATATATATATTGCTATGTTGAAAGTATTCTGGTTAATTCTCCTTATTTGTTGTTCTGCTTAGTGTGCTTTGTCAATAGGTACTGGTGAGAGGGGGCGGTCCTTGCCTACTTATACTGGTGCCAGCAAAGCGATGATGTAATTTCAGTCTCCAAGGCTGCTGGAGGAGGTTGACAACTCTATGGTTCCGGGACTGGACTAGAGTTCTGCAAGGAACAACAATTAGCAGGTAAGTCTAATTTACCCTTAGAATGTATCCCAATGTGTAAAAGGCCACAGAGACTAGGAAGAAGAATTTCTTAATACTTAGGCCTTGGGTTTTGTTAAGAGCTAGCTTCTGCTCAGATTTCCTATATAAATGTGTAGTGAACTATTGAAGCTGTAAATAACTGCCCAGTTAATAAGATTTCCTTCAGATAAAGTTTTCCGAACCCCATGGTAATTTCTCCCAGTTAAATTTGGATGGATGGTATTAGAAGTGCTTTAAGGAATGAGTACAGTTGGAGCTTTTGTGCACTCTTTTCTTGTTAGACCAAATAATTTGAGGAAATGATCATCTCCCCCCCCCCCCCCTCCCAATTTTTATGTGGACTATGGTTAGTTATTCATGTATTTACTTCTTTTCTCATTTCAGAATGGTGTAATTCTATTTTCTAGTACTTCTGATTTGATCATAGAATTAATTTATGTAATGAATAAATATTAAATGTGTTTTTTTATTAATTTTCTAAACATGGCAGTTAATGAGGTGCAGTTAACAGTTAATGCACAGTAACTAAGGAGCAATCCCTGTCCATTCTCCACTCCATTCTACATTAGACGTTAACATAGAAATGATCACGTGATAACTGCTAAGGTAATGCATTCATGGTTAGCATGCCTTAATAGATATTTTAATAAAGTGTATCGCATTGCCTCTGAATCGCTTCATAGTGCAAACACCTTGAGTACTGTGTGCAATTCTGGTCAGAGCATCTCAGAAAAAAAGATACAGCAGAATTAGAAAACGTACAGAGAAGGACGACCAAAATGATAAAGTGGATGGAATAATTCTCCTCCAGGAAAGACTGAAGAGGTTAAGGGGAGATATGATAGAGGTTTAGAACAACTCCCCTTTGAGGAAAGTCTAAAGTAGTTAGGGTACTCGAGCTTGGAGAAAAGCTGGATGAGGGGAGATATGATGGAAGTGTATAAAATCCTGAGCAGAGTGCAACGGGAGTAGTACATTTAAAACAAATAGATGACAATATTTTTCACTCATGGTAAAAGTAGTTGATTCCATGATGCTTAATCTCTTTTGTTAGAACCTCTCTAACTTCTCTGTTTTGCTAATATCCTTCAAAGATACATCATACTGAGCCATGCGCTCCTGGGCAACTCTTGGCTTTCCCCATTTTTCTAATTTAAAAACTTCTCTATCTCCTTTTTAAAGGTTTAATGCCAGCAGCTTGGTTCCACACTGGTTAATGTGGCGCCTATCTTTTTGGAAAAGCTGCACCCCCTTCCCCAGAATGTTGTCCAGTTCCTAACAAATTTCAAATCCTCTTCCTTGCACCATTGTCTCATCCATGCATTGAGATTCCAGAACCCACCTATCTCTTGTGGGGTGGATGTGACAGCAGAAAAAAAATGTGCATACCACATCCATGTCTGAAAAGCAGTCTTGGAAATGCTGCTATTTACATTATCTCCAGGAACAAACAGGATTGCAGTCTTCACATATGGGTGACGTCGATATCGACAGAGCCCACGTGGGAATGCCCCCCAGCGACCAATAGGAAAGCCTTTGGGAGCACTCCACTGCACCTGCGCATCTTCCTTTCTGCCTTCCCAACTCCTCTCCTCAGTTCTTTGTTTTCCACAGAGACAGCAGGTTGTACAATCTTGTCACTGCCAAAAAACTTCTTTTTTTGTGAAATACCATGCTCTGCCTTTTTATCAATTTTTGTTGTTTAGTTATAAAATTTTATATTTCTATTCTTTTCCTGCGGGTTTCACTGCTAACTACACCTTTAAGCCTCCATATTCTCTTCAATTTTGAAGAACACTTTTAAAAATGGAAAAACCAGCTAGTGGTTAAAGAAATGTACCAAATGTGCCGGCACCAAATCAGTCATGGATAAACATGACTAGTGTCTAAAATGTTTGGGTCCTGACCATTTACCAAATTCTTGTCCTTTCTGTCAACAAATGACAAAGGGAGGCCTAAAGAACAGAGCCAGACAGTATGGATCGCTGTTCGCCCCGGACTCTATTTCAGTTGCTTCCACATTATCAAGAACATTGGCCTCCTCTCATGGGTCTCGGGTCTCTTTCAAGTTCATACATAAAAGTAAGTCTCTGATTTCTACTAAGTCATCGGCATCGAAGACTGATACCGAGACAAGAGGAAAATTCCAGCATAAGCATCGTGATTCCCCTAGGAGTGCTTCCAGTGCAGACCAGCCAGCCAAGCAGCCCCGGTGGGAGTACCTGTCCTCCAAAGCACAAGAGGAGCTATAGAACCTGAGGAATTGACCTCTGGAGAGCTACCGGTTCCATGCTCTGGGATGGTGGCTCAAAGCCCCGTCGGTGATTACACCAAGACATCGGCCATCTCCCTGGACCAGCGCATGCTGGCTCTCGAGAGAAGTTTGGCCGCCCTCCTGGAAACCTCAGAACAGGCAGTATTGACAGCTCCAGCAGTGCAAGCTTGAGCACCCTGCTTGCAGTCAAGAGTATTGGCCCCAATGCCGGCATTCGAACCCACATCATTGGAACTCCTGAGGCTAATGCCTCCATTTGAACCAACCGATACCACTGGTACCCAACAGGCTAAAACTGCCGTGGCTCCCGATTCTGATACCTCTGAGCATTGGTATCTGCATTGACCCTTGATGTCAACGAACCATCGAGGTCAAATACAAGACCGCCGATACTTTGACTTTTTGTCAGACTCTGATTCCAGTTCTTCTGATTCTGATGAGGGATCACTGGATTTCCAGAAACTTCCAGACCCTTCCCCTCTATTGAAGCAGCCTAGTTCCCCACCAGACGATGTGTCTTTCCAGGACTTCATATGGGATATGGCAACAGGGCTGGCCATCACAGTAGCTTCGGAGAAGGAACCGAGGGCAGAGGAATTGGAGATACTCCAATACCCTCCCACTCCCAAGGAAGTGGCAACTTTATTGGTGTATCACATCTTATAAGATCTTATGCTCCACATGTGGGAGGCTCCTCTCACAGTTCTGCCTGTCAGTAAGAGGCTCGATATCATGTACTGAGTTCCAGAATGCCCAGGCTTCCAGAAGCCTCAGCTCCCCCACCACTCAGTGGTGGTGGAATCGGCGATGCGCTGAATAAAGAGTTCAAAAAATCACTCATCCATGCCTCTGGGTAGGGACTCAAGGACACTGGAGTCTTTGGATGTCGATGTTTTTAGCTGTGCATGTTGGCCTCCAGGATAAACTCCTACATGCTATACATGGGCATGTTCCTAAAGGATGTCACAAGGGATCTGGAGACATTTGCCCCTATGCTTCCTGATGATAAACGGAGAGCATTTCAGACCCTCATCAAGCAAGGCCAAAACACTTCAAAATTTATTATTACAGGGCCTTTTTTGATGCCTTTGAGTCAACAAGCAGAGCTTCAGCAGTCTGTATTGGGGCTCACAGGATGGCCTGGTTATAGGCATCAGATCTCGAACAATGGGTCCAGGACAAGCTGGCCAATATCCTATGTATAGGAGAAAACCTTTTTGGAAAAGGTTGGAGAGAAAAAGCCAGGAAGATTGAAACAGATGATCTCACCCTCAAATGCCTTTTCAGGAAAATGGCTGACCCCTTCAAAAGGAAGGCTCTTCCCAAGAAACCTTTCTATTCTAAGAAGAAGAGATTATCCTTCCTACTCACCTTCAGCTGTCTACCAGTCTCGGCATCATCAATAGTGGCAGCAGGGCCCTCACCAACCCAAAAAGCCCAAGACTCCTAAGCCTTAGCTAGCGGCTCAGGCACAACCTCTGTCTGGCTTTTGACTCCTTCCTAGAGAGCATTGCCAGTCTGCCTCTGGAGGGTCCCCAGCCCCTCCACAAAACAGGCAGACTCTGTTCCTATGCCCACAGATGGCACCTCATAACTTCAGAACAGTGGACTCTCAACATCATCCAAAAGGGGTATCTGCTTCACTTTGAAACTTTACCCCCCATGAACTTAGTAGGGGACTATCCCATCCATCCCTTTCAAAGCACTCTCTTAAGAGAAGAGGTGTCCACCCTGTTGTCCCAGGGTGCCATAGAAAGAGTTCCTCCTTAAGAAAGGATGGGCTTCTACTTTCCATATTTACTCATCCCAAAGAAGGAGGATTCAGGCCCATCTTGGATCTCAGGGACCTAAACAAGTTCCTGGTCTAAGAAAAATTCAAAATGATTTCCCTGGGAACTCTTATCCCATACTTCCAGAGGTACAATTTGGTTATGTTCTCTAGACCTAAAGGAGGCATACACACATTTATTGATCCATCCTCTGCACAGACAGTGTCTGCGCTTCATATTTCAGGGAAACCACTACCAGTACTGGGTGCTGCCCTTCGGCTTAGCCTCTGTATCATAGGTATTCACAAAATGCATGGCAGTAGTCGCGGCCTATCTCTGCACTTTGGGGGTCTTCGTTTTCCCTGACTTAGATGACTGGCTAATCAGGACAGACTCCCCTCAAGAGTCTCCTTTTATCGCACCATCACAGTGCTCCAACATTTGGTATTTCTCTTAAACTTCCCAAAGTCTCACCTCGCTCCAACTCAAGGTCTGGAGTTCATCGGAGCATTCTTAGACATTCAACTGGCCCAAGCTTTTCTATCGCAAGATTGCTGTGCCTGCCTCATTGAGCTGGCGAAAGGAATGCAACAGCAAAGCCGCGTAAAAGCACAAGTGATGCTACGTCTGTTGGGACACAGCCTCCATGGTTCATGTCATCCCCTATGCTTGATTACACATGCAACATACCCAATGTACTCTGTCTTCTAAATGGATGCAAGCAACGGGGCATCTCGGAGACAAGATCCACATCACCCCTCAACTGACCAAGTCTCTTCAGTGATGGTGTTCCCCACAAAAACTACTCGGCATGTCACCTTTTTAGATGCCTCCATCTCGATGCACTCTGACAACAGATGCCTCCAAGCTGGGTTGGGGAGCACATCTAAACTACCCAACTACACAGGGACTGTGGACACAACAGGAATCTGCTCTGCAGATCAACCTCCTAGAACTAAGGGCACTAACAAATGCCCTTTAGGTTTTTCAATCCCAAATTTCAGGGCAACATATTTTAGTCAGGATGGACAACCAGGTTACCATGTTCTATGTGTTCTACTTCACTTTGTTCACTTTGTTCACCATGTTCTACTTCACTTTGCTCAAGCATCTGCCCCACCTCTACCCACCTACCCACCAATGTCTACAAACTGCATCCTGTCACAAGTATCTTGAGCCCGCTTTAGACTTACTGTATATACAAACCAAATCTAATTATATTTTGTACATATGTTTATAGTTTCTCTGTTACTCCAAGTTTATGCTCCTGTTACAATGTACTGTCCATGTTTAAACTCCTGTTACAATGTAAGCACAGAACAGTTTTCTGACTGTGCACCCTTGTTGTATGTAAACCGCACTGAT
The DNA here is from genome assembly GCA_033557465.1 of Ichthyophis bannanicus. NCBI lineage: Eukaryota > Metazoa > Chordata > Amphibia > Gymnophiona > Ichthyophiidae > Ichthyophis > Ichthyophis bannanicus. The sequence goes on from CM066044.1 coordinate 24,576,939, forward strand.
AACAAATAGCGCGGTATATAAAAGCTGTTAAATAAATAAATAAATAAAATAAAATAAATGTGAACAAACAGGGGGACGAGATCCTATCCCCTATGAGAGGAAGTGCTTTGCCTGGGGTTCCTTGCCATCGCACACCGTAAGCTGTATCCTTCAACCACATAAATGGACTTTACATCGGGAGACAGCTGCTTGGATATTCCGAACGTGGGGAACCTCACTCATAGATTTTTTTCACCACTCCGCAGAACACACAGCTTCCACTCTTCTGCTCCAGGCGTCCATCCCTGCACAGACAGGTCCTTCCTGCTCCACTGGGGACAGGGTCTGCTCTATGCATTTCCTCCCATCCCCTTGATGCCCAAAATGCTGTTCAGGCTACAGGCAGACAAGGGCTCCATGATCCTCATAGCCCCTTTTTGGCCCCTTCAACTGTGGTTTCCTCTGCTGCTTCGCCTTGTGCAGACTCAACCCCTCAGACTCAGATGTGCATCCAAACTCCTCTCCCAGGACCAAGGGACAGTCCTCCATCCCAATCTTTACTCCCTTCACCTCACGGCATGCTGCTGAAGGGATAGTGCTCACTGATCTCAACCTGCCATAGGAGGTCAAAGATATACTCCTTGCATCATGCAAGGATTCCACCAGACGATCTTATGCCTTCAAGTAGCGAAGGTTTGCCTCTGGTGCTCCCCGAAGGACATTGACCCCTTTACGTGCCCGGTAGAGTCCCTTCTATAATATCTCCTCCACTTGTCCTTGGCAGATCTTAAGACTAACTCAGTGAGACTTTATCTTAGTGCCATTGCGGCCTCTCACAAATCACTGGATGGACAGCGTATCTTCTCACATCACTTAGTAACACGCTTCATGTGAGGTCTTCTACTGTCCAAGTCTCCCATTAAGCTGCCTCCGGAGGCCTGGGACCTCAGTGTGGTTCTTGCTCAACTTCTAAAGCCTTCTTTTGACTTTAGCCACTACTTCACTGAAATTCCTATCTTAGAAGATAATCTTCCTCATCACCGCCACATCAGCTCCCGCAGCAGCGAACTGCAGGCTCTGGTGTCTGATCCGCCATATACCTGGTTCCACCATGACAAGGTGGTTATCCATACCCATGCGCATTTCCTTCTGAGATCACATGCGTCTCGGGCTGGAACAGTGCTACATAGCTTGGACTGCAAGCGAGCACTAGCTTACTACTTGGATAGAACTAAGGTTCACAGAATATCCTCTCAGTTATTCATTTCCTTGATCCCAGTCACCTTGGGCTACCGGTGAAAAAATGAACTCTATCCAGATGGATAGAAGATTGCATTTCCTTTGCTTATGCACAAGCAGGACCCTCTCTGGAGGGTCACATTACTGCTCATAATGTGCGGACTATGGCAACCTCCATAGCCAATCTCCGTTCTGTATCCATTGAGGAGATTTGTCGGGCAGCTTCCTGGTCCTCCATTCATACTTTTGCTGCACATTATTGTCTGGACAGAGTCTTCTGTTGAGACACTGTCTTTGGCCAATCTGTACTCTAGCACCTTTTTGAGACTTAAACACAACTCTTACCCTCTGTCCTGGAATTTAAAAGTGACCAGACTATCATTATAGGTGGTATAGCCTCCTGGAATTGAGTCAAACTGGCCACATCGTGTCCGCATTCTTCGGCTCTAAGTTCTAGCCTCAGAGATCACACTGCTCTCCCCCGCCCCCCATGCCAATCTGGTATGGGAGCTAGTGAGTCCCATATGTGAAGACTGAATTCCTGCTTGTTCCTGGAGATAGCATAGTTGCTCACCTGTAACAGGTGATCTCTGGGAACAGCAGGAATCGGTCTTTACAACTGCCCTCCTCCCATAGGAGTTGTAGGGTTGGTTTATTATTTTCTGTTCTTCTGTTACAAACTCAGCTGAGGAGAGGAGTTGGGAAGGTGCAGTGGAGTGCTCCCAAAGGCTTTCCTATTGGACGCTGGGGAGCGTTCCCGCCCGGGCTACGTTGGTACAGACATTACCCATATGTGAAGATCTGATTCCTGCTGTTCCGGAGATCACCTGTTAAGGTGAGTAGCTATGCTTCTGTGCTCTGGATACATATATAAAGGTTTGTCCAGGAGGCATTTTGGAGCAGGACCTGGGCGAGACAAAAACGTCTGTCTGTGTATCTTCCATTTCATATCAGGGATACATGTGTACATCCAAAATTTGCTTATGTCTAAATTTAAACCTGCCTCTGACATGAACAGGTATTTCAAAATTGTTCTTTTTGGCCATCCTTTAATCCCCCTCCCAACTCCCATCCCCCACCCCAAAACCGAAACAACTTAGAATACAAGTGTAAATTCCGATATTTACACATGCACATTGTGAAATGCTGGAACATCCACCAATAGAATTTTAAATGTGATGGCCTCCATGTCTCATACACATGCAATAGCTGCACCAGAAGAACCAATGACAGCTACACGATCAAATGTGCCTTTTCATGTTCGTCATATTTTTGGAACATGGTTGCTTTTATTATTGTCCAGGAACAAGTGATTCAGACTGACAAGATATAAATGGTATTAAATAAATTAAAGGGCATGTTAACTTCATTAACACACATTAACCTTTAGTAAATGCAACTGCAGCCATAGAAATAAAAGGGCTCTAGGCACGCGTTAACTTTCATTAATTAATTACACTCCAATTGACTTGGAAAAGCACCAAACACCTCAACCATAACTCAATGCTTAGAAGATGTAGCCACCTGGCTCACCAGCAACAACCTCACACTGAATTACAAAAAAACAGAAGCGTTATACATCAGCAGCATCACCACCTTCAAACATAGAAACATAGAAATATGACGACAGAAAAAGACCACATGGCCTATCTAGTCTGTCCTTCCATAACAACTACAACAGTCCACCTTTTGCCTTTAGAGATCCTCTGTGTTGGTCCCATGCTTTCTTGAATTCAGTTACTGTCCTCATCTCTACCACCTCCACTGGGAGACTATTCCACGGATCCACTACTCTTTCCGTAAAGAAATATTTCCGCATATCACTCCTGAATCTATCTCCCTTCACCCTCATCCCATGTCCCCTCGTAGCAGAACTTGCTTTCAATTGAAAGAGGCTCTCTCCCTGAACATTTATGCCACGGAGGTATTTAAACATCTCAATCATATCACCTCTATCCCGCCTTTCCTCTAAGGTGTACATATTAAGATCCTTAAGTCTGTCCTCATATGCTTTATAATGAAGCCCATTAATCATTTTGGTAGCAACCCTCTGCACCGACTCCATCCTGTTCACATCCTTTTGAAGGTGCGGTCTCCAGAATTGCACACCATACTCCAAATGAGGTCGCACAAAGACTTATACAGAGGCATTATCACCTCCTTTTTTCTGCTAGCCATTCCTCTCCGTATGCACCCAAGCATCCTTCTAGCTTTGCTGTCGCCTTTTCCACCTGTTTAGCTACTTTAAGATCATCAGACACAACCACGCCTAGGTCCCGCTCTTCTTTAGTGGACAAAAGTACTTCACCTCCTATACTGTATTGCTCCCTTGGATTGCTGCAGCCCAAATGCATGACCTTACATTTTTTAACATTAAATCCCAGCTGCCAAATTCTAGACCATTCTTCAAGCTTAGCTAGATCCCTCCTCATGTTATCTACCCCTTCCTGGGTATCTACTCTATTGCAGATTTTGGTATCATCCGCAAAGAGGCAAACCTTACCCGACAGCCCTTCCGCTATATCACTAACAAAGATGTTAAAAAGAATCGGACCAAGGACAGATCCCTGGGGCACACCACTGGTAACATCCTTCTCCTCAGAGTGAGCTCCATTTACTTGTACTCTTTGTCGCCTCCCACCCAACCAATTTCTAACCCAAGCAGTAACTTTAGGGTCCATCCCTAGGGTGCTCAGTTTGTTTATAAGTCGCCTGTGAGGAACAGTGTCAAAGGCTTTACGGAAATCTAAATACACCACATCTAGAGCTCTCCCTTGGTCCAACTCCCTGGTCACCCAGTCAAAAAAATCAATCAGATTTGTCTGACAAGACCTGCCTCTGGTGAATCCATGCTGCCTCGGATCCTGTAATCCGCTGGACTCCAGAAACCTCACTATTTTCTCTTTCAGCAGCGTTTCCAATAATTTACTCACCACCGAAGTTAAACTAACCGGCCTGTAGTTTTCAACCACATCCTTACTTCCGCTTTTGTGTAAAGGCACCACATGAGCCTCTCTCCAGTCCTTTGGCACCACTCCCGACTCCAACGAGGCATTGAAAAGGTCAGTCAGTGGAGCTGCTAGAACGTCCCCAAGTTCCCTCAGTATTCTAGGGTGTATCCCATCCGGTCCCATCGCTTTGTCTACTTTAAGTTGAGCTAGTTTCTCACGAACACAGTCTTCTGAAAATAGTTCAAGATGTCCCTCGCTTCTGTTCTTATTTGTGGGTGTTTTCTGAGGTCCTGCTCCTGGTTCTTCATCTGTGAACACAGAACAAAAATATTTGTTAAGCAATTCCGCTTTATCCTTATCAGCTTCTACATATTCCCCCCCTGCACCCTTGAGTCTGACAATACCACTTTTGCTCTTCCTCTTCTCACTAATATATCTGAAAAATGTCTTATCCCCCCATTTTATTGCATTGGCTATTTCCTCCTCCTTTTGAATCTTTGCCTTCTTGACTACTTTGCTAGCTTCTCTAAGTTTTTCCAAATACAGATGCCTGTCTTCTGCTCTCTGTGATCTCTTGTATTTCATGAAGGCCTCCCTCTTTTTCTTCACTTTTTCAGCTACTTCCTTCGAAAACCATAGCGGTCTCCTGTTCCTTTTGCCTTTATTTACCATTTTAACAAAAAGGTTGGTTGCCCTTAAAATACCCCCTTTCAGTTTTGCCCACTGTTTTTCTACATCCCCCAGCTGTTCCCATCCCACTAACGACTCCCTGAGGTATTGGCCCATCTTCGCAAAGTTAGTCTTCCTAAAGTCTAAGATCCTCACCTTGGAATGGATTCTAACAGCCCTAGTCCTAATACTGAACCACACCATCTGGTGATCACTGGATGCAAAATGATCTCCCACTACAACATCAGAAACACTTTCACCATTGGTAAGCACCAAGTCCAGTATGGCCCCTTCACGTGTGGGGTCTGTTACCAATTGCCTGAATAGTTCTCCCTGTAGAGAATCCAGGATCTCCTTACTTCTAGATGATACTGCAGCAGGAATGTGCCAATCAACATCTGGCATATTGAAATCTCTTATCAGTAGCACTTCCCCTTTCCTAGCAATGCTGCGTATGTCTTCAATTAACTCTCTGTCCACCTCTTCCTCTTGTGAGGGAGGTCTGTATATCACTCCAATGCAAATAGATTTCTCTTTCCCTCTTTCTAGTTTAACCCACAATGCCTCCTCTCTCCCTTTTAAGCTCTGTAATTCCAAAGCTTTAATAGTAGTTTTTACATATAGTGCCACTCCTCCTCCTCTTCTTCCTACCCTGTCCTTCCTGAATAAAGTATAGCCAGGTATAGTTACATCCCAGTCATTGTTTTCTGTGAACCATGTTTCTGTAACTGCCACTAAATCCAAGTCAGCCACTCCCACCAAAGCTTCAACCTCAGGGATCTTTTTTCCAATGCTACGGGCATTAATACACACTGCTTTCCATATGTTACCCCTGTTACCCATTTCCATAAAGGTATTTAATGTATCACCTACCTGGGGGCTTTCACTTACCTGGGGGCTTTCTTCACCCATCCCCAAGGAATCTAGTTTAAAGCCCTTTTCAGTAGATTAGCCAGTCTACTACCAAAGATGCGTTGACCTCTCTTGGACAGATGGATGCCATCTCTGCTTTGCAACCCTTGGAAAAGCATCCCATGGTCTAGGAAACCAAAACGCTCTCGATGACACCATCCACGCAGCCATGCATTTGTCTCCAGGATGCGAGCCTCTCTGCCCCCGCAACAAATCCAACTGCTCGACCAAATCATACCTGTAAAAGAAGTGCGCTACTTAGGCATCACCCTAGACAAAAACATCAACCTCCAATCTCATATAAACAAGACAGCAGCGAAAGCATACCGTAAATTAAACATCATAAGAAGGATCAAGCCACTTCTACATCATGATCATTTTCAATCTATTTGCCAAGCCATTATCACACCAATATTGGACTACGGCAACTCACTCTACAAAGACCTACCAAAACCAACCAGTCACCCATTACAAATGGTGCAGAACACAACAGCGCATATGATTAGTGGAACCAATAACACAGATCACATCACACCAACATTATATCAACTACACTGGCTACCAATCCAAGCACATGCCAAGTTTAAAACATTACTAAACATCTTCAAAATCATCCACCACTCCTCAGCAGACATTTTGGAAACCCTAATCACAAGAGATAAAAGCGCCTGCCCCAGAAGAACCAATAACAGCTACACAATCAATGTGCCACCGGACTTCAGCAAAAGTAAGCAAACAGCATCCAAGAGAGCACTATCACTAGCTGCACCACAACTATGGAACACCCTGCCTCAAGAAATCCGTTCCATCAAAGACTTCCGGAAAAGACTCAAGACCCTTCTATTCACAGAGCACTATGGACACATCACATAACACAACAAGCAGACAGCAGAACAATTGTAAATATGTTAAACAACGTGTAAATAGCTACTACCCTTTTTATCGCCCCAAGTTTTAATGTACCCAAGTTGTTTGTTTCGTGTAAACCGCTTTGATTTCAGGATAAGGTGGTATAAAAAAACAGTTTAAATAAATAAAATAAATAAATATGCATTAAATCCTTTAGTAAACAATTCCCCTAAATATTAAAGAAAAAAAAAGGAAAAGAGCAGATAATCTTTTATGAAAAATATGGAAACCAATTTGTAGACTAGCCAGCAGATCAGCTACAACAGTTTCTGGGCTGAAATAAACTTGAAATGTTTAGCCAACAGACTGCTGAACTTATGGGAGAAAATTGTAAAACTAGAGGATCAAATTGTTTAGCTTGAAATTGATACAAACCAATGATTCACTGAATTGAACAAGCATATTTAGAAGTAGAGAGCAATGGGCTTGCAATAATAAGGATGTGTGGAATCTGGGGCTTGAATCTCCCTTGAAATCTTCTGATAAATGTATTCATGTTAGTAATATATCTGTATTTGATTGTCGCACCAACTCTCCAGAAGCCTTTCCAAACACACTCATTTTAAAATGCTTGAGTTACAGCAAGATAGTAAATGTTATCAATCTCCCTCCCCCACTCCTGCATCCCCCTCCCTCCAAAAAAAATTATCTCCTGCAGTTTCAGTCTACCTAGGTTTGGTATAAAAGCTGAAAAGTGTGTGACTATTTTAATCTTTTATTCCAGCTTAAAAAATTACTTAGATGTGTTTATTATTGGTAGAAATCTTACGGGATGTTTCAGTTTAAAGAAATATGCAGATGGTGCTGATGAGATTAGAATAGGTCACTTGCTGTCTTCTAAGCTAAGATCTAATTGAAAATGCTCTTATAATGTGAAAGAGCAAGTTTATGCTTACCTTATATGTGCCTGCTTAATAATTATACTGAGCAAAATGATTTCCATGCCAGCAGGTCCAGAGTCCATCCGTTCTTGAAAATTATGTATTTGTTAAAACTATATTTATCTAGTAATGCTTGAATGAAAGGGGAAACATTTTATAATGGAGAAAGGACTTGACAGTGCTGTTCAGCTTTAAAGACTGTGAAAGTGGTATGTTTTTCTTTCGTTCTCCTTGTGTGCTTTAAGTTATAATAATGGCTTTAGGGCAGGCAGAAGAATTCCACTAGTAATGAAGCAAAATGTTTATCGGGCATCAGTGGCCATTCATATTGAAGATCTTCAGTTGTCAGCGGTTAGTAGACTGTCATTTTGTCATTTTTCTGACAACAGTAAGATAACAAAAATCTGTTAAGAGGAAGTCTAATGGTATGCTTCAGTTGTGCTGTCTTTTTGTGCTGTCTTTTTGTGAAACATGATCTACAATTACACCCAACACCTTAAGAATGCAAGAGGCATATTTAAGGTTCTAAAAGTACTTTCATATACAGGTCTACGTATATGTAGTAATTTTTATTAATCAGTCTCCATCTGGATCCCATGATGCCCCTCTTATGATAGGTCTTCTTTTTCCCAGTGGGATCCTGACAAAGGCAGGAGTGAAAGGATTTACAGTACGTTTTAGCATCATTTCATCTGCTTCATGCTATTATACTTCAGTACTGATTTAATTTTTTTTTCATTTTATTTGTTGCTGATTTTATGAAAGTTTCTGTACCTTGGGAATATAGTGTTACTGGATAATGCACTATGAGAGTTTGTTTTCCCACATAAAATTGTAGTGTGACCGCTTTGATTGAAGGAAAAAGCGGGATACAATTCCTGTTTAAATAAATAAATAAAATGGGCTTTTGGAAAGTGTCCATTCTCCCTGCAGATACAAGTATTTTGTGCTTTTTAACAGCCTATAGACTCTTATCTGCAGTGGGAGAATTAAAGCATGCATGACATGGAAGTATACAGAGAAAGTTTATGATTTTTAAGTACAGTATCTGCATGTACTACTCCCAGTGAACTTGATCCACACAAATTTCAGGTGCAGAGCTTGCAGGTAGTTTTGTACCCACAGATCTTGCAGATCATATCTTCCCTCTGAAAATATATTTGCAGGTCCACAGGTATACTCAGAATATAGATATAATATACTTGCCAGTTATAGAACAATAAACGAGATTTTAAAAAAATATTCTAAATGATTTGAATTAGTAAATACTTTATTCCTATTCGTCTCTCCGGGCCAGTCCAGGAAAGTAGGGTAGTCAACCTCCTCTAGCAGCTGAGGGCTGAAAAGAACTGAAACTCTTTGCTGATGCTGACAGGCGCAGTAGCTCTCTCTGGTGTCCAAGAGAGTCCATCAGTCTTTCAGTCCTCAGCAGCGGGGCTGGTTGTATAGCTGACAGGCTCCAGAGACACTACTAGATTTACAGTTTTCTGTTAGGGAATTTCTTTATTTTTTCATCTAATTCTGAGCTTCAGATAACACAGGTACACTAAAAAAATTTTTTTTTAAACTGCCTCTAATGTTTCGATTGATTTTTACGTTTTTTGGTGCACTGAATCCAAATCTGGTAACCAATTTGCTCCATCACGTACAGATTTTTTGCTACATTGGGTTAGCAGTTTGAGGTGAACGTTTCAGATTGAGTGCGATCGAGATAAAAGTTTCTTGGATGAATTCTTTATACTAATTGTTTAGTAGTTATTCAAATAAGAATAAAGAAAATTGTAACAAGGCAGCACATAAGAATAGAGTAATGTCAACAAAACACACTGTGATGGTAGCAAAATTGTCTGCACTTAAAACAGCCACATACATGTGCACAAACATTGAGCATATAAGAGCGAGGTTAGACACAAAGCAAAGCAAAGAAATGTGCAAAAAATGTTGTACAGGTATGTATGTAAGAATAGAAAACGCAAACCGCACCATTGCAATACATGAAGACAAACACCCGATGGTGTGAAAATAAAATTCTAATAAATGAGATCCGACACTGTGGTAATAACTAGCAAATTTTTATTTCAAAGTTTAGTAAAAACACGATATTTGTCAACACAGTTTAGATTTTAAAGTCATTCTTGGGTCAATCAATCTCCTGGTGGGCCCGTTTCTTCTTCCCCCGAATGCTTCTCTTGGTGCGCTGCTTGGCGTATTTTTCATCTGGGGTTTCCCGCAGCAGCAACCAGCAGAAATCAGCCATCATAGTGGTGTTCCATCTTCCTTGGTACCTTCTCTCTGCGTCCTTGATGTCCTGGTGAAACCTTTCACCTTGTTCTTCACTGTACGCCCCCAAGTTTTCGGGAAAGTAGTTCACATGGGAGTGCAAGAAATGGACTTTCAGGCTCATGTTACAGCCTTGTTCTTTGAAGGCATTGAGCATCCTGGCAACAATATCCTTATAGTTCTCATCCCGCCTGTTCCCCAAGAATTTGAGAACAACATCCTTGAAGGAATCCCAGGCTTCTTTTTCCTTCTCAGACATCGTTTCAGCGAATGCTCCATCTGAAATGAGTTTCCTTATATCAGGGCCAACAAACACTCCTTCCTTTAGCTTTGCTTCAGAAAGTCGGGGGAACTTTGAGCAAAGGTACCGAAAGCACTCACCATCTTTTGGAAGGGACTTGATGAATTGCTTAATGAGACCCAACTTAATGTGGACAGGTGGTAATAGAATTTTTCTCACCGGGTCTCAAATACTCCCGAATTGGCCAGTCTTTTTTCCCCCAGTGTAGGTCGCGGGCCCGGCTATCCCACAAGCAAAGGAAGCAGGGATATTTGGTGAAACCGGATTGCTGCCCTAATAGCATGGATAGAATTTTAAAGTCTCCACAAATCATCCACTTATGCTCATCATAACGAATCTTCTGAAGAATCAGGGCCAAATTCTCGTATTTTTCTTGGAGAATAACAGAGTGAGCAATAGGAACTGAAGCGAATGTGTTGCCATTATGAAGAAGAACACCTTTTATGCTGTCTTTTGACGAATCAATGAACAGCCGCCATTCAGCAGGATCATACTTGAGTTTAAACTTTTCCATCACTCCGTATATATCGTTGCAAAATACCAAATCTTCCTCTTTGCTGAAATACTTCAAAAATTGTGTCTCGCGGTTGCGGTACCAATAAAAAGTTGTTCCTGGTGACAATAGATTTTTCTGTTTAAGCCGAGAACCTAGCAGTTGGGCAGCATCTTTTGGGAGTCCTAAATCCCGGACTAAATCATTCAATTCAGCTTGAGAGAAAAGTTCAGGTTTCGGATCTGGTTCAGTTTCAAACTCGGAAGTACTGGACTCATCGGGAAAAGCCATCTGATGAGTCTCATCATGATCAGGACCGTCCACACAAATATGATACAAAGATTTTGGTGGTTCAGGCACAGGTACTTCGTTGCTATGAGGCATAGGCCTAATTGCTGAGGGAAGGTTGGGGTAACTTATTATGTTCTTATTTTTTAAGTTGTATCCCTTCACAATGCAAGAGCAAAAATAGCAGTCACTGCTGTGGTCTCTTTGTTCACGCCACATCATAGGTATTCCGAAACGAAATGCTTGTTTTTTACCTTTCATCCATAAGCGTAGATCTTCCTCACATGTCTTGCACACTTTGTGAGGAGCCCACGGTTTGTCTTGATCGCCTAACTTCAAACCGAAATAGGCGAAATATACTTTTTTAATAAATGCAGAAATGTTCCTCTGCCGCTTTTTCACGGTATATTCCCCACAAATAAAACAAAAACTGTCCGGAGAGTTGATGCAACCTCTGGCTCTGTGAGCCATCACAAATACACAGCACTGCAAACTACAACTGTAGTGAACCACTTCGGAATAAAGCTGGATTACGACTGAGCAAACAAAAGGTAATAATGAACTTGCAAGAAACTGAAATTTGACAGGAACGTTCATGTCGCAACCACCGTGTTTGAGCGAGCGAACGAGGCGAGGCGAACAGGAAAGAACATGTGCCAGCGCGAGTACTGGATTTAGCCCCCCGCCTCCCAATTGTCCTGTTAATGTATAAAATGAATACAAAACACTCTAAAATATCATGAGGGAGTGTTTCTAGTTAGTTAACCATTACAACCTCTATTTTGGGCCAAGAAAACAAACTGCAGTCGGCTAAAAAGAAATTATGTGAACATTCCTTATATGGGTAAGAAATCTAATTTTGCAAGAAAACGTGACGTGATGGAACATTTTGGCTATTTTTCCTGGATTCAGCACCCCAAAATCTATAGGAATCAGTTGCAAAACTGGAGGCAGTTTTTTGGTAGTGTACCTGTGTAATTTGACAGCTGATTGAAAAACTCTGGCAGGGTGTTTCACTGCAGCTGCTTTCCGTTTTGGGCCTATTACTGAGGGTAAGCTACCTTCATTTATTTCTCCGGACCCACCAAGTCGGTGAGTGTTTCAAGCAGAGCCTGCTTGAGGGAGATGATATAATTACCTGTGAAACGCACGAACAAAATTAAATCAGAGAATTTCGCTGGGAGCCCCAGGGAACACTTCTCTGTTTTGCTTGACGGCAGTTCCGGATGCCCGCTAGCAGCGGGACATCGTGGCTGACCAATTTGCACCCCGGTTTCTTTTGAGGTAGGACCGTTTTTTATTTACCGGGCTGCTCGGGCTTACCGCTTGCGTCTTGGACCGTCGGGGTTAGTTTCGCTGCGTCTCCGGTCATTTCTCCCAAGCCACGTGGCGGCGCCGTGTTTGGAGACCGGCTCCGCGGCGTTCCGTGGGTGCAGTTAAACGATTCGTTGTTCCTTCTCTCTCCTAATTCTATTTTCAGTTACGGGGGATAATGGAGCCTCCGAAGCGCAAGGAGTCTAAAGAGGAGGATTTGCTTAAGGCCCCGAGCGGGTCTGACAGAGCGGGAACGGCGGCCATTTTGGCTCAGCCGCCGGTTTCTCCCACGCTGCCAGTTAAGGCTGGAAAAAAGAGAACTAAATCGCATCACGCTCCTTCGGCTGAGGGAGCAGGGCAGTTAGCTGGGGCTAAAGAGACCGGTTCGGTAGAGTCTTTTTTTCTCAACGGAATTTATTTTGGCACTCCATCATGCTTATTTGGTAAAGAAGTCACAGTCTGGTTTACCTCCTGCTGCCCCCTGTAAGTCAGAGGGAACGATTTTGTCTGCCTCTGAGGTAGACCCGGGGGAAGGGGTCTCCTCCAGGTGCCCAGGGGGTGACCAAGCCTCTGCAGGCTTGGATCCTCGCGGTTCTGGGTCCCAGCTTCCTGAGGATAATGACTTTCTGTCCGAGTCTGGACTTGAATTTTGGCCCGGGGAGTTGGAGGAGGGTGAGTTAGGACCTGGGGAGGATCCTAATACCTTCAGAGTCTTCAGAAAGGAAGAGGTTAGGGGCTTTAATTACACAGTCACTTGCGGCTTTGAATCTGGCGCTTCCTACGGTTCAGCAGGAACCGTTGGAGGATCCCCTACTACAAGGCTTTAAATCTGAACAGCGTTGTTTTCCTCTTCATAGAGTGATTAAGCAAATGATTGACTCGGAGTGGGAGTGCCCGGAGGCCTCCTTGAGGGGCAATCGTGCTATGGCGCGTCTCTATCCCCTTCCCCTAGAAGAGAAGGAGTTGTTACGTATGCCTAAGGTGGATGCCTTAGTTTCGGCGGTTACTAAGAAGACTACCATTCCGGTAGAAGGCGGAACGGCTCTGAAAGATTTTCAGGACCGTCGTTTAGAAGCGCTCTTGAAGCAGGCCTTTGATTCCAGTGCTTTGGCCTTACAGGCTTCTGTCTGTGGGGCGTATGTTTCCAGGGCTTCGATACGCTGGCTTCAGGGTGACCGTGCTCCGGATCAGGACGCGGACTCTTCGCCGGAGGTCGCTAAGCTCGAGTCGGCGGCGGCTTATATTGCGGATGCCTTTTACGATTTGGTGCGGATATCATCAAAATCCATGGCGTCAGTCATAGCGGCTAGGCGGTTTCTCTGGTTACGTAACTGGGCGGCAGATGCATCTTCTAAGGCCCGTCTCAGTAAGCTTCCCTACAAGGGCAGGCTGCTTTTTGGTGAAGCTTTGGAGAAGATTGTGAAAGATTTGGGTGACTCCAAAGGGGGTCGGCTTCCAGAGGACAGGCCTAGAGCGGCTAAGGTGCCTTCCTTACAGAGGGGTCAAGGGCGCGATTTTCGAAGATTCCGGGGGTCCCGAGTTGCTCCTTATCCGCGGGGACGCTTTGTAGCTCGGGGCCAGTCCTTTCGTGGAGCCAGAGGGTTCAATAGGGGTTATTTCTCAGCCCAACACGCGTCCGCTAGAAAGCCTCAATGAAGGGACGCTGGTCCAGGCGGAGATTCCTGTGGGAGGTCGATTGCAGGAGTTTCTCTCCGCCTGGACCGCCATCACTACGGACCAGTGGGTACTTGAGATTATCCAGGACGGCTATGCTCTGGAATTCGCGCATCCACTGGGAGAGGCCTTTGTAGCCTCTCCGTGCGGTCCTCTGGCAAAACGGAAGGCCGTCAACGACACTTTACAGCGTTTGTTGCGCCTTCAAGCTGTAGTGCCGGTTCCCACAGACCAGTGCGGGTTCGGTCGATACTCGATTTATTTCGTGGTTCCCAAAAAGGAAGGTTCTTTTCGTCCTATTCTGGATCTCAAGATGGTCAATCGTTGTTTGCGAGTGCCTCATTTCCGAATGGAGACCTTACGGTCGGTAATCCGGTCGGTAAAGCCGGGGGAATTTCTTACTTCCATAGATTTAACGGAGGCGTATTTACATATTCCGATCCGGAAGGAACACCAGAAGTTTCTCCATTTTGCGGTTCCCATGGGTCATTTTCAGTTCCGAGCTCTGCTGTTCGGTCTTGCCACCGCTCCTCGTACCTTCACCAAGGTGATGGTGGTGGCGGCTGCGGCGCTTCGGAAGGAAGGGATTCAGGTTCATCCGTATCTCGACGATTGGTTGATAAGAGCTGTGTCACGGGCGGAATCTCTCGTGGCCACAGCTCGAGTCGTGGACTTTCTCGAGCAGCTCGGTTGGGTCATCAATCGAGCAAAGAGTCAGTTACAGCCCGGTCAGCAATTGACCTATCTGGGAGCGTTCTTCGATACTGATAGGGGCTCGTTTTTTCTTCCTCCGGAGAGAGTTCGCAAGATTTTCTCGCAGGTTGTGGCCTTTCTGCACCTTCGAGCTCCCACGGCTTGGAGATATTTACAGGGGTTGGGGTCCATGGCGGCAGCCTCGTTCCGTGGGCCAGAGCACATATGCGGCCTCTTCAACAGTCCTTACTGACACGTTGGTCCCCGCAGGATCATCCTCTTTCTCGGCGTTTGCCATGCCCGGAGGAGGTGCAGCTCAGTCTGCAGTGGTGGTTGGTCCCTGCGCACCTGCTGGCGGGGGTGCCTCTGCTCATCCCCGATTGGGTGTTGCTCACCCCAGATGCCAGTCTTTACGGCTGGGGAGCGCATTGCTTGACGCAATTAGCGCAGGGCGTCTGATCGGAGGAGGAGAGCTGTTGGTCCATCAATCGGTTGGAGATGAGGGCGGTTCGCTTAGCGCTCGTGGAGTTTGGGGATCTGCTCGAAGGGAAAGCAGTTCGCGTGTTTTCCGACAACTTGGTGACCGTTTCGTACATCAACAAGCAGGGCGGCACGGGCAGTGCAGCGCTTCTCGAGGAGAGTCAACAGCTCTTTCTCTGGGTGGAGACACACCTGGCAGTGATTTCAGCGGCTCATGTGGCAGGAAAGGACAATGTTCAGGCGGATTATCTCAGTCGGACTGCCATCGATCCCGGGGAGTGGGAACTCAATTGGGCAGTTTTTCACGCCATCACCCTAAAGTGGGGTCAGCCCGTTCTCGATATCATGGCCACCCAGGCCAATGCCAAGGCGTCTCGGTTTTACAGCAGACGCAGGGAGCACATGTCGGAAGGTCTCGACGGTCTGGTTCAGTCCTGGCCGTCGGGGCAGCTACTTTGTCTTCCCTCCATGGCCCCTGATAGCTCGAACGATAGAGAAAATCGCAGCTTACGAGGGGACGGTGATCCTCATTGCTCCGGACTGGCCTCGACGTCCGTGGTATGCCGATCTGATGCGGCTGCTGGTGGCACCGCCGTGGCGGTTGCCCGCTCGAGTGAATCTGTTAGCTCAGGGTCCCGTGTTAATGCCGCAGGTGGATCGATTTCTTGCTTACGGCCTGGCTCTTGAGCGGACGCGATTACTTAGTAAGGGATATTCGCGATCGGTGATAGCCACTTTGCTTCGCTCCAGAAAACCCTCTACTTCCTTAGCGCGTTTTTGAAGCATGGTGCGAGGATCGTCGGCTTCGGCCTTCGGCGGTACAGCTACCGGACATTTTAGCCTTCCTTCAGGACGGGCTGGACAAGGGTCTCGCCCTCAACACCCTTAAAGTGCAACTGGCGGCGCTGGCCTGTTATCGCGGGAAGGTGCGTGGTTGTTCGCTTTCTTCGCATTCGGATGTCCGCAGGTTTCTTAGGGCGGCCAGGCACATTCGGCCTCTGGTTCGCCAGGTGGTTCCTCCGTGCGACTTGAATTTGGTGTTGGAAGCTCTGACGCGGCCACCGTTTGATACCCGGCAGCCGGGCTCTCTTCGGGAGCTTTCTTGGAAAGCTGCCTTTTTGGTTGCCTTGTGTTCCGCTCGTAGAGTTTCGGATTTGCAGGCCCTCTCGTGCAGGGAACCTTACCTTCAGTTTACGAAAGAGCGGATAGTGTTGAGACCGGTGCCGTCTTTTCTGCCTAAGGTGGTCTCTGTTTTCCATATGAACCAACCGGTGTGTGTTCCTATTTTTCGTCCGCAGGAAGGGGAGAAATGGGATCGGTCGCTGAGAAGTCTGGATATGGGGCGTGTATTGCGCAGATATCTGAAGAAGACCCAGTCATTTCGCAGGTCGGACAGATTATTAGTGTTCGGGGGTCCGGCAAAAGGACGTGCGGCAACCAAGGCTTCTATCGCTCGTTGGGTGAAGCATGCTATTAGAGCGGCTTACCAATCTACCGGCTTGGAGGCCCCAGTGGGGCTCCGGGCACATTCTACTAGAGGTCAGGCGACTTCGTGGGCGGAGTCTGCCTTGATTCCTCCGGTTGATATCTGTAGAGCGGCTACGTGGTCCTCTTTACATACGTTTACTAAGCACTATCGTTTGGATGTTCAGGCGAGAGCGCGGATGCGGCAGTGGGGGCCTCGGCTGTCATTGCGGGGCTCGCAGGGCCCTCCCGGTTGTAAGTTCTGCTTTGGTACTGCCCTACTTTCCTGGACTGGCCCGGAGAGACGAATAGGAAGGAGAAATTAGACCTTACCTGCTAATTGTCTTTCCTTGAGTTCTCTCTGGGCCAGTCCAGGACCCGCCCTTGGTTCTCTGCGAGTATGCTAGTGCTTATGGTTCTCGGCACAAAGATATTCCACTCTCTTCGGGTTGCCTAGCTGGTAGCCGGAGCTGAGGACGTAGATGTTGTTGCACAGGGATTTGTTTCCTGGGGATCCGACAGCTATCGATGATGGAACGAAAAAAAAAAAGAGGCCACAATTTTTGCATTACTTACAGGGTAAAACAGAAAGTACCTGTTTGAGTGCGTCTTTTCTCAGAGGAGCTCGGAGTTTGGTGTTTAGTGTTTTGTTATTTTGTTCAAGTATACTATGAGTTTAAGACCGCTGCTTTGATACCACAAGACTGATGGACTCTCTTGGACACCAGAGGGAGCTACTGCGCCTGTCAGCATCAGCAAAGAGTTTCAGTTCTTTTCAGCCCTCAGCTGCTAGAGGAGGTTGACTACCCTACTTTCCTGGACTGGCCCGGAGAGAACTCAAGGAAAGACAATTAGCAGGTAAGGTCTAATTTCTCCATATTTGTTCTATGTCATCTTTATGATCGGTCCTACAATCAGGATATTATTAAATAGATGTGTGCTTTATATATATCTGTTAGATATAAATCCTTAAATTGCATTTGTCAGCTAGCCAGGAATGATCTCACTAACTGTAATACCAATGATGGCTTTTAGCTGCTGTGTTCTCTGGTCCAGCCAGCCTGGAGAAGTTGAAGGCATGGTTTGTGTCAGAAAGGAAGGACATTTTAAAACAATCTGAAAGTTCAGACCAGTTGTTTTCCAGTGCTGAACTTGATCAGCATGGCCTGGGAAAGAAATTATTGAGAGAATCTCAAGAAAATAATAAAATTCTATGACTCATAGTTCAAAAGTAACAATTATAAATTAGTTTCCTTTTAAAATATGTTTTTACACATTGATTCTCAGTTTGTGTTATTGCTAAGCAAATCTTTTAATTGCTCTGTTTTCAATGCTATCGCTCAAAAGCTTATCTAATGCCATTGTGCTTCTTGTGTAGGTCACCTGTTTTGCCCATTTCAGTAGCCTCTTCATTTTTTTCTGCTGAAATGCTGCAATTATGCTTTTAAAGGAAAGATTAATAGGTAATTGCAGAGAATGCTGAACACCTGACCTAACAGTTAATTATTATCTTGCATTTTAGGATAGAAATTTCTTTTGACAATTGTTTTAGCTGTCAATTTGCATCAGATAGCTCCTCTAACTACTGTATATAAAAACGCTGTCCATCCATGGTTCATAAATTTAAAATGTGCTCTGTAGAGATGGATTCATTACATATATAGAATCAATCACCTAATAGTTTCCTGTCTTTAATTCATGGGCTCAAAGAAGCTATGACTATCCTCCTTTCAAGCTAATGAACCTGACACCCTGGCCTCCACAATGGCCTCCACAATGCTTTGATCTAATGATAATAGACCCTGAAGGTTAGAGAACTAGTGAATACTGCCCTTATATTCCGTACCAGCCCAACAGTTGAGTGACTTTTCGAACTATTGCCTTAGGATACAGGTGCAGATAATTAAGAATAAAAGAAAAGTTCTGACATACAGCTTGAGGCATTAATGCTAAAATATCTGAGTTTGAACAACTAAAGTAAAAGGGTCGGTCTTAAAACCTACCTTGGCTTTGAATGCTGCTTTGTATTTGCCTGGTTGGCTTTCCTTTTTTGCATATGACCTGTTGCTATGGCACATCAACACTTCTTTCTTAGTGGTTTCTTCCAAAACAAAAGCCCCAAAAAGGAGGTGCAGAACAGAGCTGCTGCTGATCCCATTTTGGTTTTAAATTGTGAAAAGATGTTTTTGTTGCATGTAGCACTGAATGACTTTTAATTTTATTTTAGTGTTTTCAACATGTGGCAGAAAAGTGCTTGGAGTAATTCAGTCCAAAGAGAAGCCAGCTTTTCAAAACAATTGATATTGCTAAACTTGTGATAATGAAGCTTATCATAGCTCAGGAAGGAGCTATAGAAAAGGTGAAGTGACTCTGAACAAGCAACCTGTCAGTTCTGGTAGAAATAAGAAAACAGAATTTTCCCATAAAAGACTACCAGTCCCAGAATGCACCAGGTTTCCAACAGCCATTAGAGGAGCTGAAGTGGGGAAACGTGTGTTCAATCAGGAGGGCTATGAGGTAATCCCTAAGCACTCATCTCAAAGGGCAGGGCCTGATTCAGCACAGCTCCGCTGTATTAGGGGGGAGCACTCATCTAGGCAGAATAAAGGTAGAATTTATTCTACAGAGAATTATCCTTATCCTGAGAATCAGCTTGAGCTTGATCATCAGTTTCATCTGAAAGATCATCAGAAGCAGAAGCCAAACCGGACGGACAGAGAGGGAAAGAAACCCTTTGGAAGAAGGAAGAGAAAAGCCTTTGAGAGGTCTAGAAGAGTCCAGAGCAGTACGTATACTGGGAGGCATTTCAAGGGCCAGCATACACCATTGGACTGGGGAAAGCCAGAGGAATGGTGCTGCAGAGCTAGGAATCTCCAGACGCTACCTGTGAGAGAGACGGCTGCACGTGGAAGGGACCCTAAGACCCGTGCCAGAAGGTATGTGAAGAGAGATCCAGTGTCCAGGGATCTGGATTGGAAGGCTGGACATAAGAACTGGACTACATACTGGCCAGGCTATATAGAGAGGAACTCTAACAGCAATGGAAGCTCAGGTATGAACACTGATCTATGCCCTAGCTATAACCTTGAAAGACAGCAGGGAAACAAGTATTCTCCTGAAAGTGCTCCATTGAGAGATTCATCTGTGCCAATCCATGATATTGAACCCATGCTTGTTGAAGAAGGGGGAATGATTGCAGATGAAGAATGTGTTTATATGGACTGCTCTCTGTCCAAACTCCTTTGGTGATTTTCTGTTATAAAGTACAGCAACCATCACAAAGAAATACAAACTTGTTCTTTAATCTACTCAGAAAAGCTCCTGAAGCAGGATTTGACCCACACAGTAGAAAGCAAGCCAGCTAAGGGGTTTCAGCTGGATAACTGCTAGCAATTGAGCCTTACCTAATTGCTTGTGAGCTAGGAGAGAATCACTTCTGAATCTATGTGGGAAGATATAAGAAGTTAACCTGAAAAGAACAGTTTTTTTCTCTTTGTAGCTTTTGGTTTGTTGTTTGATACTTGCTAAGAAGATATTAGCTAAGCCTACAGAAAAAGACCAGTTTGTTATCAACCAGGTCTTATTACTTTTGCTTTTGATTGCCTGATAAAATCAAAATCAGGAAAACATTCAACTTGTTTTTCCAAGTTAAACACTGGAAGCAAGTAACCTGATTTATGTGCTACCAAGCATATCTGTGTTGGGAGAAATAACCCCATAAATAAATATCTTATTGGCTTTAACACTTGAGCACAACTAAATTATTGTCAGCAGCTGTGTCTGGTGTGAATGAACTGCATTGCCCACAATCCCTTGCAAATCATATAGATATATGCACTTGCCAAGACTGTGAAGATTCTCACCCAGGCAGCCGTCTGACAAACTCAATACAAATTATCTTCCCAAGACACAGCAAAGGATTTTGCTCATATTGAGGATATGCATGCACATACAACTGGGACCTTCGGTCTGTCCATCTGTCTGTCCATAATGCTAAAGCTGTTCAAACACTAGCTTTGACCTTGGTCCTTGATTATTGTGATGCACTCTACCAAGGCATAAACACTACCATAAAATGTATCCATAATGCTAAAAAGTATGATCGTAACACTGTTGATGATAGAGAAGTATTGGCTTCCTATCTCTTCATGATCTTTTCTGCCTCACTGTCACACTCTAAAGTACCCATTTATATGCATGTCCATTTAAAATAGAGACTTACACACGTAAATGGCACATATCTTTAGGTGTCAACCTTATAAAATTAGCCCCAAAATGTCTTGCGGTAGTTGCAGCATTTCTATGCAAACTGGGCATGCATGTGTTTCCTTGCTTGGATGATTGGCTGGTCAAGAGCATGACTCAAGGAGGAGTTCATGACTCTGTACACATCACTAGCTGGGTGCTTGAGCTGTTATTTATTTAACAGGTTTTATATATCGCTTTATCATTTCAGTCAGTTGTTTACATTGTAATTTCAACTTAGTAATGGACATTAAACAGGGATATTGATAACTTGGATTTCACCAGGAACAACTGGAAGTCAGTCCTCACATATGGGCGACATCGGCCCCAACAGAGCCCGCTCGGAGCATTTCCCCAGCTTTCAAAGAAATCCTTTGAGAATATTACCATGCATGCGTGGTCCCCTTCCTGTCCAAGGGTGCCATCTTGCTCAGTCTCCTTTTTTCCGCGGAACTCAACGGATGTGGTCCTCTACTCTCCTGGAAGAAGTTATTTAATTCATTCCTTTTTGTCCGGTTTGCGTACCGGTTCCCTTCCTGCCTCAAGGTGGCACCACTGGTGCCGATCTTGGCTGCCTTTTTTTTCCTGTGCTTCCTCAATGTTCCACCTCAGCCAGCCTTCACGCCTTTTTCACCTGGGGGTCATTGACCCCAGCCGGGTGTATTCCCACCATGACTCTTGGTGGGTTCAAGAAATGTGCAAGCTGCAGTCAGACTATCTCTGTCACTGATACTCACGACTGCTGCATCCGCTGCCTGGGCCCGGACTATGACAGTTCCACATGCGATCGATGCCAGGCCATGACTCCTAAAACCAATAGGAGGTGGTCTGAGTTGCAGGGGAAGCTTTTCCCAAGGTATGACTCTGCCCTGGCTTCCTCATCACCAAGCCCTAAAGCCGGCCCTTCGCGAGAGGTCCGGGTGTCCTCAGAGTCCCACGGAGGCGGCTCCTCTGGTGCAGCCCCAGACCTTCCCAAAAAGAAGAAGAAGGTCCTGAAGGAGGTGCCTTCGATCAAACCTGGCAAGGTCGCTCGACAGGACTTGGGCAACTCCAAGCAGCACTCTCAGAAAGTCTCGAGACAAGAGTCCTTGGCCAGTGGAGACCGTGCTGGAACCCGTGAACCTATAGTCCTCCTCGAGGATGCACTCTCCAGAGTGCCGACTTCGGTATCCATGCCGAATGCTGCACAGCCATTGGGCCTCGAGTCCCACATGGCGACCATGGAGCAGAGCCTCTCCTCCATCTTGGCCTTGCAACGGGCCCTCTGGCATCATTATCCCCGATACCAGGTTCCCCGGCCTCAGGGGGAGCCTCCAGTCATCAAATTTTGCACAGAGCGCCACCGGCCTCGGGTAAGTCCTCTGCGTCGATCGAGGTCTCTATCGCACTCCTCGGGGTTCCAGTCCTATCCAATGAGTTTCTGGGAGTCCAACCCCAGGTCCTCCAGGGCGGTCTGGTACCTCAGAGCCGCCCCCGGGGCTGACTCCTCGACGCCCTCGGGCTCTGACTGGGAGACCAAAGATGAGGCCTCTCTGGAGACCTCCCAACACTGGGACTTCCCTCTGAGCAGTCTCTCCTAGAGCCTTGGCACCACTCTCCACCTGAGGGATGTGGCCTTTCATGACTTCGTTAGTGACATGGCCTGGGCTCTTGCGATCCAGA
The DNA here is from genome assembly GCA_033557465.1 of Ichthyophis bannanicus. NCBI lineage: Eukaryota > Metazoa > Chordata > Amphibia > Gymnophiona > Ichthyophiidae > Ichthyophis > Ichthyophis bannanicus. The sequence goes on from CM066044.1 coordinate 24,599,373, forward strand.
AGGAGTCAGAGGAGGACCCGTGCACCGAGGAGCTCGAGATCCTACAATATGAGTCCCCTCCCAAGGAGACTCTCACTGTTCTGGTTCCATCTGTCATCGAGAGATTGCTTCTCCAGATGTGGGAGTCCCCGGCCTCGGTGCTGATGGTCAGTCGGCGCTGGACGCCATCTCTCACGTCCAGAAGGGCTCCATAAGCCACAACTCGATGGTGGTTGAGTCCTCCATGCAAAAACTGAAGAGTCAAAAGACCTCCTCTTCAGTTCCCTCCCGGCAGGGAAACCTGGACTCTCGATGCCATGGGGAGCAAGTGCCACCAGGACGCCATGCTTGGGTGCTGAATACAAGCATACAAATTGTACATTGGAATGTATCTTAAATGCCTGATACAGGAGCTCTCAGGGTTCTCGACGGGCCTCGCCGGAGAACCTCTGCAAAAGTTCCAGTCTCTAGCAGCAGGTATCCGGGACTGTTCCAAATTCCTTTCCCAGGTCACCTACGACTGATTCACGTTTTCAGCCAGGGTTGCAGCCGCTGGCATTGGCGCCCAGTGCCAGGCATGGCTACAGACCTCAGATCTGGAGCATTGGGTACAGGAAAAGCTCTTGGATGTCCCCTTCAGTAAACAGATGTCTGATAAAGCTGCGGCGATTGGCAGAGGCTGTCCAAAAAGACCTTGGCTCTCCCAAGGAAAAAAGCCTCAGGGAAAAAGCCAGCCACTACCAACCTTACTTGGGGCAGCTTCACCAGGCCTCATAGCCAAAAGTCCAGGAACAAGGAGCTTAGGAAGCCCAGTGCCCCCAAGCCCCAGACACCAGCTCCCATCCAACCGGGGGGAAGCTTTTGACTCCCTGGGCTGAGGCCCCCCATCCCCCCCCGGGAGACCCCACCTCAGCCCACAGGGGGTTGACTGGCCTCTTTCACCCACAGATGGGCCAGCATCACCACAGACCAGTGGGTTCTGCAGGTGGTGCAGGAGGGGTATTTCCTCCTTCTGCAGCAGAACCCTCCAGACTTCTTCCTAGGAGAGCCACCACAGCCTCTCCTCCACCAGGCCTTGCTCGCCATAGAATTTGTAGGCTTGCTCAGGGACAGGGCGGTGGAACCGGTAGCCCATCACTTCTGAGGAAAGGGGTTCTACTTAAGGTATTTTCTTGTCCCAAAAAGAACAGGGGGTCTTCGGCCCATCCTGGACCTGCGTAGGTTGAACAAGTTCCTGGTGAGGAAAAAGTTCAAGGTGCTCTCACTTGGGACACTGTTGCCCTACCTCTGCCAGGGAGACTGGCTCTGCTTCTTGGATCTCAAGGATGCTTACACCCACATCCTGATTCACCCCTCCCACAGGCATTACCTGAGATTCATGGTAGGGGGGCAGCACTACCAGTACAGGGTGCTGCCGTTCGGCCTTGCCTCCTCTCCGATGGTCTTTACAAAATGCCTGGCGGTCATAGACTCCCTTGTGCGCTTCCAAGGGGCCCACATCTTCCCTTACCTGATGACTGCTCATCAGAGGCAGCACACCTTTCGAAGCCTGGTGGGCCACAATGCTCACTATCCCACACCCTGCAGCAGTTAGGGTTCATCATCAACTACCCCAATTCCAGCCTCTCTCCGGCCCAAGACGTGGAATTCATAGGGGCCCAGCTGGATACTCTGCGGGTCAGGGCCTTCCTCCATGTGGAGAGAGCCCACTGCCTGATGCAGCTGGCAAGGGATGTGCAGAGCTTGTTCGGTACCAGCTCACCTACTCCTCCGCCTGCTAGGCCATATGGCCTCGACAGTTCATGTTACACCTCTGGCCCACCTGCATATGCGGGCAGCCTAGTGGTGCCTCCGTTACCAATGGACGCAGGCAATGGGCAGGCTGAGGGACAGAGTGAAGGTCATCCACCAGCTGGAGGCCTCCCTCACGTGGTGGCAGTCCCTACATCACCTCAGGGCAGGGATGCCCTTCCAGGCACCAACCCCTCAGAGGGTTCTGACAACAGACGCCTCCCTTGTAGACTGGGGCGCACATTGTGAGAGCCAATACACCCAGTCCCTAGAGGAATCCCTCCTGAAAATCGATTTCCTCGAGCTTGGGGCCATCTTCCTGGTTCTTCAGGTCTTCCGCCACCTCCTGAGCGACCTCACGGTCCTCATACAGACAATCAGGTTGCCATGTTCTGTGTGAACAAGCAGGGGGGTACGGGCACCTACTCCCTGTATCAGGAAGCAGTGGCCCTCCACTCCTTTGCAGTGCGCAACCATATCCTTCTGAGGGCGGTGTACCTACCGGGCCAGGACAACTGCCTGGCATACAACCTCAGCCGGGTCCTTCAGCCTCATGAGTGGTGCCTGGACCCAAAAGTGACCCGGAAGTGGTGGATGGTCTTGAATAGGGTTAATGAGACTTTGTATTTAATCTTCATGTGACTGGGGAGCCAGTGTAGCTGTTTCAGAGTGGGGGTTATATGTTCCCGTGGACTAGTGCCTATGATTATTCTGGCTTCTGTGTTCTGGGCAAGTTGTAAGGGAAGTAAAGTTAATTTTGGGAGCTCCTGGTATATTATATTTGTGTAGTCCAGGATGGGGGGGGGGGGGGGTTATGAGGGCTTGGTAGACTCTTCTGAAGTCATTGTGATCCAGCAAGGGGCAAAGGTGTCGAAGTGTTCTCATCCTGAAGTACGCGGCCTTGGTAACTTGTTTTAATGTGGTGATGGAAGCTCAGGTGCTAATCCAGGGTTATGCCCAAATATTTTACTTGTTTGACTTGTAGGGTTAAATTGGCCAGTTTGACTGAGGTTGGAGGGGTGAAGGATGGGTGTTTGGTTATGTGAAGGACTTCTGTTTTATTTGGGGGTTAATGTGCATGTTGTGGTTATTGAGTCGGGGGACAGCTCTGCTGGTGAGGAGATCACATTTCTTAAGATTTCTTATAATCCAGTAGTTGATTCTGATTAGCAGCTTAATGGTGGTTGACGATTTGGCCTGATAGTTTGAACAAACATTCTCCTCGGCATTCGCGAGGAGGCAGCTGCGGGGCAGGACTTCTGTAAGTCAACTTGACTTTTACTTTTGCTTTCACTTTTATTTGTTTTGTTTCAATTCTGTCTTTTTCTAAGCCCAGGAATAAGCGACAGCCCGGTGAATTATGAGCATGCCATCTAAAGCAGTGTGTGGGCTTCGGAGGGGCTGTTTGTCAGACTTAGGGCTTTGCCGACTGTGTGAGCCAGTGGACTCAGAGGCAGGGGACAGCTTGCTGAAATCGACAGAAGAGGAAAGCACCCAATTAGAAGAAGTAGATGAATCAAATAATTCTAACGTACAGGGTGCTAAGGAGAGTTTTTTTCAAAGGGGGTTCCTCTGATATAGGAAACATTGACAGCTTCAAAGGAGAAATCATTTGTTAAGGATCCAATGTCAGAATTAACCCTTTTTCACCAGATTTTGTGCTGTTACTACACAAAGCTTATTTATTAAAAAGTAGAGCAAGCAGTTTTCATCTAAATTTAATCAAGACTCCCTTTTTGCTTCAGACACTTAGAATCACCAGTATTGTCCTTGAAAGGAGCCTCTGATCTCTCAGGAGATTCGGAGGATCCACTGGAAGGGATGTCAGGAGTTAATGAAAATAAGTCATTTAGGACAGGAATGCTATGAAGCTCCGACAGGAGAAGACCCATATATTGTAAGGGTCTTTGGAAAGGAAGATTTTAAGGGGTTAATTGAGCATTCCTTGGAAGCGCTACATATTCCTTTAGAATCACAGATTCAAGATATGATGCTCGAAGATCCTTTACTGCAAGGGATACGTATAACAGAAATAGCTTTTCCTATTCATAGGGCAAGAATGCAAATGATAGAAGCTGAATGGGATTCACCAGAGGCTGGCTTGTGAGGTGGTAGAACTATAGCTCACCTATATCCTATTCCTTTAGCGGAAAAAGAGCTCCTATGTCTCCCTAAGGTAGATTACTTGGTATCAGCAGTGACTGAAAAGACCAGTATTCCAGTGGAAGGCGGAGCAGCACTAAAAGAGCCACAGGATAAGAGGCTGGAGACTACTGAGACAGGTGTTTGAGGTAAATGCCTTAGCATTGCAGACTTCAGAGTGTGGAGCATATGTAGCAAGGGCATGCCCTTGTTGGGTGCAAGCCCTTTCAGAATCTATTGCAACAGACGTATCGCAGATGCCTGAGGTGATCAGAATGGAGATGGGCAGCATATTTAGTGGACGCACATTATGATATCTTTAGAGCATTAGCAAATAGCATGGCTTCATCAGTAGCAGCTTGATGTTTGTTATGGCTGTGCAGTTGGTCAGTAGATGTCTCTTCAAAGGCTAGACTTAGTAGACTTCCTTTTCAAGGTAAACGTCTTTTTGGAGAGGCTTTAGAGAAATTGGTTAAAGACTTGGGAGAGTCAAAACCAGCAAGACTTACAGAGGATAAGCTAAAGATGCCAAAATTATTTTCCAATTCAAAGCTGTCTCTTAGGGATTTTCGTTGATAGGACAGCCCTCTCATGGAGAAAGAGAAGCAGGATGAGGGTCCTTTTTCTAATTCAGGATCAGGTAAAAAAAGAAAAGAAAAAAAAAACACCCCACAATGAGATTCCGTAAGCCCAAGTAAAGGAGATTCAAATTGGCGGTCGTCTTCAACAGTTCTACTCTGCCTGGGTCCAAATTCCATCAGATCAATGGGTTCTTGAGATAATTCACGAGGGCTATGCATGTAATTTGCAAAGCCTCTCAAAGATGCATTTGTTCTTTCACCCTGCAGGGTTCCAAAGAAAAGAGCGGCAGTCAGACACCTTACAACGACTGCTGCATATTCAAGGTGTAGTCCCAGTACAGATAGGCTCAGGACGCTACTCCATTTACTTTGTGGTGCCCAAGAAAGAAGGAGCATTTTGTCCAATCTTGGGTCTAAAATACATGAATTGCTCTTTTTGTACCTCATTTTCGTATGGAGACGTTATATCAGTAATCAGCAGCAGTACATAAAGGAGAGTATCTAACAGCCTTAGACTTAACAGAATAGCACCAGGTCAATTTGCAGAGTAATAAAAGTGACCAAAAAATAGAAAAATTACTCTATTAGCAACAGCACCTATTAAAAGGCTCTCAAAACATACCTTTTCTGCCAATATTTCCCAGACAGCAACTGAACTAGATATCCCCTCCAAGAAATGACCCAATCTAGAAATGCCCTCACACTGCAGTGTAGATAGTTTATGTATATAGTTAACCCAGTTATCCAGTTTTTACTCCTGTTCAATGTAAAACCTGACAGTTTGTCGTTATGGCCGTTTTGTTATGATGTAAACCGCGCTGATTCTAAATAGCGCGGTATATAAGAAACTGTAATAAATAAATAAATAAATAAATATAATTGTGGAAGTAATTCAGAAACATTTTAAAGAAATTCAAAAAAATGGCTCGAGGATGTCTCAGACCAACCGGCTTAAAACAAAGTGTCAGACGGTTGCCTGGGTGAGAATCTTCACAGTCTTGGCAAGTGCATATATCTATATGATTTGCAAGGGATTGTGGGCAATGCAGTTCATTCACACCAGACACAGCTGCTGACAATAATTTAGTTGTGCTCAAGTGTTAAAGCCAATAAGATATTTATTTATGGGGTTATTTCTCCCAACACAGATATGCTTGGTAGCACATAAATCAGGTTACTTGCTTCCAGTGTTTAACTTGGAAAAACAAAGTCAAAATCAGGAAAACAACATTCAAACTTGTCAGGCATTAGCTAATGTTTTCTTAGCATATATCAAACAACAAACGAAAAGCCACAAAGAAAGAAAAGAACTGCTCTTTTCAGGTTAACTTCTGATAACTTCCCACATAGATTCAGAAGTGATTCTCTCCTAGCTCACAAGCAATTAGGTAAGGCTCAATTGCTAGCAGTTATCCAGCTGAAACCCCTTTAGCTGGCTTGCTTTCTACTGTGTGGGTCAAATCCTGCTTCAGGAGCTTTTCTGAGTAGATTAAAGAACAAGTTTGTATTTCTTTGTGATGGTTGCTGTACTTTATAACAGAAAATCACCAAAGGAGTTTGGACAGAGAGCAGTCCATATAAACACATTCTTCATCTGCAATCATTCCCCCTTCTTCAACCAGCATGGGTTCAATATCATGGATTGGCACAGATGAATCTCTCAATGGAGCACTTTCAGGAGAATACTTGTTTCCCTGCTGTCTTTCAAGGTTATAGCTAGGGCATAGATCAGTGTTCATACCTGAGCTTCCATTGCTGTTAGAGTTCCTCTCTATATAGCCTGGCCAGTATGTAGTCCAGTTCTTATGTCCAGCCTTCCAATCCAGATCCCTGGACACTGGATCTCTCTTTACATACCTTCTGGCACAGGTCTTAGGGTCCCTTCCACGTGCAGCCGTCTCCCTCACAGGTAGCGTCTGGAGATTCCTAGCTCTGCAGCACCATTCCTCTGGCTTTCCCCAGTCCAATGGTGTATGCTGGCCCTTGAAATGCCTCCCAGTATACGTACTGCTCTGGACTCTTCTAGACCTCTCAAAGGCTTTTCTCTTCCTTCTTCCAAAGGGTTTCTTTCCCTCTCTGTCCGTCCGGTTTGGCTTCTGCTTCTGATGATCCGTCAGATGAAACTGATGATCAAACTCAAGCTGATTCTCAGGATACTGAGGACAATTCTCTGGATATCCAAGGTGATCATGAAGAAGATGGTCATCTGTAGAATAAACTCTACTCTTATTCTGCCTGGATGAGTGCTCCTCCCTAACACAGCGCAGCTGTGCTGAATCAGGCCCTGCCCTTTGAGATGAGTGCTTAGGGATTACCTCATAGCCCTCCTGATTGAACACACGTTTCCCCACTTCAGCTCCTCTAATGGCTGTTGGAAACCTGGTGCATTCTGGGACTGGTAGTCTTTTATGGCAAAATTCTGTTTTCTTATTTCTACCAGAACTGACAGGTTGCTTGTTCAGAGTCACTTCACCTTTCCTATAGCTCCTTCCTGAGCTATGATAAGCTTCCTTATCACAATGGGCAATTTAAAGGCAAGCACCCCAGTCAATGACTGTGTTAAGCCTACCAGGATGTATGGATCGTAAGGTGAAAATCCACCATTGTTCACGATATAATAAAAATTCTTCCTGTGACTTCCCATGCGCACCCTTCGAGACTTCTTCAATACAGAAGCACTGCAAACTTTCAAAAGCATGTCCTTGCAATTTACAATGATGGACAGTCGGTGCTGTCAATACTCCATGTTTCAAGCGACTTTTATGTTCTTGTATTCTGATCCTCAAAGATCGAGTCGTTTTCCCAATATACAGGAGTTTGCAAGAACAGCGAATAGCATATACAGCATAACTAGTGACACAAGATGTATTTCCTTTCAACAGATACGTATGTCCATTATAGATGAAATGGTCTGTTTCCCAAGTGATGGCACAGATATTACACCGGCCGCACTTCCTATGGCCTGTAATCTCTCCAGACTCAACAGGAGGGCCCGCAGACCGCAAAACAGCAGGACTTAATCGTTCTTTAAGATTCCGGCCATGTTGCCATACACATCGGATTCTTTTAGTGGCTAGCCCTGGAATTGAGCTGAGCACATTCATATGTTTTGAAACAATCTTCTGAATCCTAAAACTCAGGGGAGAATAACCGGTGATAAGATTAATACAGTCAGTATCAGCAGTCAAAACATCGCTGGTATCCCGAGGTTGTAACAATTGTGTTCTATCATTATACAGGGCACGGCGATACGCCCGACTAACAACACTAGTCGGGTAGCCTCTAGCAATGAAGTCCCCAGCCAACTTAGTAGCTTGTATCTTATAGTCCTGCGAGTCAGAGCAGTTCCTGCGATATCTCAAAAATTGTGAAGTAGGCAAACCATCTTTCAAGCGCAACAGATGAGCGCTGGTATAATGGAGAAAAGTGTTCCGGTCCACTGGTTTTCTGTATAGGGACGTCTGCCATCCTGACAAGCCCTTTGTCACTTGCACATCCAAAAAAGCCAAAGTGGACGTATTGAACGTATGCGTAAACTGAATATGATGGTCTAGACCAGCGATGGCGAACCTATGGCACGCGTGCCAGCTGTGGCACGCGAAGGCCTTGCAGCTGGCACGCGGGAAGGTCCGCAATTAGGGTTTTTTTTTTTTTCCAATTTTACTTGTCTGCTGCCGCTGTCGGGGCCGCCGCGGCAAAATCGAGCGTGCCGCGGGGCCCCCCTGTACCTGGCAGAGCCTGCCCTCCCCGTAGCAGCTCTCTCTTTGGAGCTGCAGTCAGACGGGCCGGCTTGCAGAGCGCGAAGGGAAGAGTTTCCCTTTCGCGACTCTGTTAAGCCCGCGGGGGCTGATGGGAACTTCCCATCAGCCCCCGCGGGTTTAACAGAGCAGCGAGGGAGAAACTCTTCCCTCGCGCTCTGCAAGCCGGCGCGTCTGACTGCAGCTCCAAAGAGAGAGCTGCTACGGGGAGGGCAGGCTCTGCCGGATACAGGGGGGCCCCGCGGCACGCTCGATTCTGCCACGGTGGCCCCAACAGCGGCAACAGACAGCTTTTCTTTTTTTAAAATTTTCCCTGGGCTGGGGGGGGGGGGTTAGGAGTGGTGATGTGATGGGCTGGGCTGGGCTGGGCTGGGCTGGGGGGGGTTAGGAGTGGTGATGTGATGGGCTGGGCTGGGCTGGGGGGGGTTAGGAGTGGTGCTGGGCTGGGGGGTTAGGAGTGGTGATGGGCTGGGCTGGGCTGGGGGGGTTAGGAGTGGTGATGGGCTGGGCTGGGGGGGGTTAGGAGTAGTGATGGGCTGGGCTGGGGGGGGTGGTAGGAGTATTGCTGGGCTGGGGGGATTTAGGAGTGGTGATGGGCACTGGGCTGGGGGGTAGGAGTGGTGATGGACACTGGGCTGGCTGGGGGGGTTAGGAGTGGTGATGGGCACTGGGCTGGCTGGGGGGGTTAGGAGTGGTGATGGGCGCTGGGCTGGGGGGGTTAGGAGTGGTGATGGGCGCTGGGGGGGCTTAAACTAAAAATTGGGTGATGGGGGATTAGGACTGGAAATGGGCTGGTGGGATTAGGACTGGAAGTGGGTTGATGGGGGGTTAGGACTGGTAATGGGCTATGGGGGGGCTTAAACTGAAAATTGGGTGATGGGGGATTAGGACTGGAAATGGGCTGGTGGGATTAGGACTGGAAGTGGGATGATGGGGGCTAAGGACTGTTAATGGGCTATGGGGCGGCTTCTTAAACTGAAAACTGGGTGATGGGGGATTAGGACTGGGAGTGGGCTGATGGGGAGGTTAGGACTGGTAATGGGCTATGGGGGGGCTTAAACTGAAAATTGGGTGATGGGGGATTAGGACTGGAAATGGGCTGGTGGGATTAGGACTGGGAGTGGGCTATGGGGGGCTAGGACTGGTAATGGGTTGGGGTTGCTAGGACTGGAAATGGGCTGAGTGGAAGGGGGCTTGAACTGCAAATAGCTGATGGGGACGGGGCTTGGAATGGAAATGGGCTGAGTGGAAGGGGGCTTGAACTGCAAATAACTGATGGGACGGGGGGCTTGGAATGGGCTCAGGGGAGGGAGCTAGGACAGGAACTGGGCTGATGGATGGGCTAGGATAGAACTGAGAATTGGGTGTTGGGGGAGCTAAGATTGGAAATGGGCTGTGGTGGGGGCTTGGATTGAAATGGACTCATGGAGGGGCTAGAACTGGAGGTAGGCTCATGGGGGGCTTGGATTAGAAATGGGCTGAGTGGAGGGGAGCTAGGATTTAACATGGGCTGATGGTGGGGCTAGGAAAGGACTAGAAATGGGCTGATGGGAGGCTGGTATTGGAAATGAGCTGATGAAGGGACTCGGATAGGACTGGAAATGGATGGGGGAGCTAGGACTGGAAATGGACTGATGAGGGGACTAGAAGGGAGCGGATACTGGGTGGGGCTGGAACTAAAAGGGAGCTGATGTTGGGGGAGATTAGAAGGGGATGGGGCTGGGAGAATGAAATGGAGAGGGGAAAATATTTTGTGTGTGAGGGAAGAAAAATGTACAATTGGCCGGGTATTGGGAGAGTAAGTGGGGATTGAGGATGGAGGGGTAAAATTTGAGTGGATGAAATAGGAATGAGGAAAGAGCAAAAGGAGAAAGATTAGTATGTTAAAGCGGATGTAGAGAGAGAGAATGGAAAAAAAAACTAGAAGAGAGAAGAAAGGACAAATGGACAGCAGATGATGGAGAGTTAGCAGAAAACATGAAGAAGAAACCAGAAGAAAGTGGCTGGAGCAATTGCAACTGTGTAACTGAGCTGAGGTATTCTGTTTATGTAATTCCTTTTTGACATTGCCACTTGTTTCTCTTTCCCCAGTAGGTCATGTATTGTTGTTCTCTGAAATGTATTGGTTTAATATTTGCAGTGTTGCCTTTTGATAGGTATGGTATGGTGCTTTGTGACTCCTGGTATTGCTGTTAGGATACGGCGGGTTTGCTATTGGTTCTAAATGGGCAGTGTTTGTAGTAGTTCCTAATGTGCCTGGCGGTTGGCACTGGATTATAGTAATGTAGAAATCTTTTAGTCTGTCTTTATCCATACACTCATTAAGAGACATGTTTACTAAAAGTTAGTGTATGTTAGCATTATGCAAATATTTATGCAAATTGACGTGCTGGCACTTTGAGGAAATTCTTTGGTTTTGTGCAGCAGTTTGGGCACTCGGGCTCAAAAAGGTTAGCCATCACTGGTCTAGACTATTAAGCCAAGCTAAAAAAGTTGCTAAAGAATCTTCAGAACCTCCCCATATCAAAAAGACATCGTCAATAAATCGTAACCACAATCTAATATGTTCTTGATAGGGAGATGTAACTATCCATCGACGCTCAAAAATCCCCATAAAAAGATTAGCGATGGAGGGGGCACAGGTGGCCCCCATGGCTACCCCAGAAATTTGATGATAAATCACATTTTCAAAAACAAAGTAATTGTGGAAAATAACCAGTTTGGTTAACTGTATTAAAAAAGAAAGTTGTTCTTCTGACAAATCGCCCCTTTGAGCCAGAACTTGTTCAACAGTACCTAAAGCTTGCTCTTGAGGAATACTTGTATATAGGGCAGTGATATCCAAAGTCACCAAAAGTATATCCGATTCAGTGGCCAAGTGTGCATGATGAGACAAAACGTCTAAAAAATGAGAGGTGTCACGGATGTAAGATGGTATATCCTTCAACAAGGGTCGCAAATAGGAATCTACAAAAAGAGAAAGTGGTTCCAGGAGAGTGCCTGTAGTGGATACTATAGGCCTCCCAGGGGGCCGTTCCAAATTCTTATGTATCTTCGGAAGCTGTAATTATATGAGCATCTAGTGCACTAGAAGTCAATTCTTTTATCGTACATTTAAGGGATACTGTAGGATCATCTAATCCGATAGGTATTAACATCAGATAATTGTCGTATGGCCTCTTCTAAATAATAGTCCCTACTGAGGACAACCACCGCACCACCCTTATCGGCGCGGCGGATAACAATGTCAGTCCTAGTCTCCAATTCTTTCAAAGCCATACGTTCAGTAACAGAGCATGATAGAATCTCCGATGTGTCTTCTCCAAAATAGTCAGATCTTTAAGGACTAAGTCTCTGAAAATGGTGACAGCCGGATGCACCGGTCCTGGAGGTGTCCATGTCGATTTAAAGGGTAGCCGTAAACGGCGAGGATCAGGAGCACTATCACACTGGTGCTCAGTTTGCGATTTGTCAGCAAAAAAGATCTTCAGAATAATCTTCCGTAATAGCCCCTCAAAATCAACTCGGAATCGAAAAGGATCATAGACTGTTGTTGGCACATAAGTCAGACCTTTATTTAAAACAGCAATTTGTGCATTCGTCAAAGTAATTACGGATACATTTATCACCAAATCACCAATCCTGTCAGGGGGGGAAACTACTGGCACCCCCACAGCTTGCATTATTGTTGACGTCGTCTCCCTCCTTCTTTTCTCTCTTTCTTCTTCTTTTTTTCTTCGGCATCTGAAAAATCCTCTTTCGAAGACTTGCCCGACTCAGCTGAACTAGCGTCATCAGAGGTCACATCAAAATTGACTTGTTTGCGGATACGTCGTGGCTTCCGTTTCTGATCCATCCACGGATAGACAAAACCCGTGGTGTAATCGTCGTAGTCACGTTTTAACTTGCTCACTTTCAATGTATGTACTTCTTGTTGAAGAGCATCGATTTTCTTCTGCAATTCAAGTGTCTTCGACGTGTAACGATCCTCGGGTTCTTTAACCTTCAGTTCAGCCAGAAGGGAATCTGAAGTTAAGTACTATTGTTTTTTCACTGTTTCGCTACATTTTGTGGGTGTATTGAAAATGCTATCTTTATGGCCGGTGGACAGTCATTGATGCTATTGTGGCACTCTTAGATACTTTTGTGTCTTTGTTTTAAGCCGGTTGGTCTGAGACATCCCCGAGCCATTTTTTTTAATTTCTTTAACATTTTTCTGAATTACTCCCACAATTATATGTCTCCTTTTAATAGGTGCTGTTGCTAATAGAGTAATTTTTCTATTTTTTAAACTTAACAGAGGCTTATCTACATATCCCGATTCACAAGGAACATCAGCGTTGTCTTCGATTTGCAGTTCCACTGGGCCATTTCCAGTTTCAAGCTCCTCCATTTGGTTTCCGTTAGTGCACCCTTATCTGCACAACTGGTTAATCAGAGCAAAAACAATGGAGGAGAGCAAATTAGCAACCAACAGAGTAATTGAACTATTGCAAGCGCTTAGTTGGGTCATCAACAAAGCCAAAAGACATGTCATTCCATCTCAATCTAGGAGCAAGGTTTGACACAAGGCAAGGGATCATGTTCTTACCGCACAAGAGAATGGTCAAAACGCAGTTACAGGGAGGACGTTGCTCTGCAAGTGGGGGCTGTCTGTTGGAGTAGTTCATTCTGCCAGTCGGTGCAAGCTCTGGGATTCCCCCCCCCCCCTTTTCCAGCATCAAAGAGAACTGTTTCTTTGGCATTTAAACTCCTACAGCTGTTCCGCGGATGCGTGCCCGAAGGGGCGCGTGACCAAAGGGGATAGCCCCTTCTGTGCCATTTCAGGGTTTGGGGGTATTTGCCTCTCCTGATTTTTGCTGCTGGGGATGCCTAGAGGGCATGATAAGAGGAAGTGTAAGGCGATGGAGAGACTCTGTGACAGCAGTTTTGACACCAAAGGGTCGTGTCGGCCCAATGGACCAACATGTGCGAGTGTTAGAAGACCTGAAGCTTGGTCAGAATTTCAGCGGCTTGATATGTCTACCTCTGTTAACGTGTCTTTATTCGGTGTCTCCCTGAGTTCCATTGATAGGACCCCACCTCTGAATCCTGCTCCTTTGAACTGTGGCGTGGGTAGGGAGGAGGTAATCCTCTTCGTGGGCCCAGTAACTGCATCGGTGAATGCAGTTTCTGAGGGCCCCCTCCCACAGCCTTAGTGTTGGCTCTTTATTGTTAACTCCTATTCAGTTCGGTAAGCCTGAGGCCTTAAGTTTATTACCTTTGGCCTCAGGCTTACCCATATGTTTTTATGAAACAGCTCCAATGGCATGGTCGGATCTGCAGTTACTGGGGTTTATGGCAGCAACATTAGATCTGGTACCATGGGCTCGAGCACATATGCATCCACTTCAAAGGGCACTATTGTCTCGTTGGGAGTCCACAAAATAGGACGTTAAATCACAGACTTGTTTGTCCAGCAAAGGCAAGAATCAGTCTAAAATGGTGGTTTTGCATGGAGAAACTAGTGGCAGGGATGCCATTGGAATCCCCAGTATGGACACTGGTTACAGCAGAAGCCAGTCTCACAGGTTGCGAGTTCATTATCAAGGACAGATAGCTCAAGGAAAATGGAACAAAGAACAGAAGTCATGGTCAGTCAGCCAATTGGAGATGAGAGTGGTTTTCCTAGCTTTAAAGTCTTTTCAAACATGTCTAGAAGGAAAAACTGTAAGTGTGTTCTCGGACAATGCAAACACAGTAGCATACATCAATCGACAAGGAGGCACAGGCAGTCTAAAATTATCTGAAGAGGTAGTTCCAATACTAATTTGGGCAGAATGTTGTCTTATGGCCATTTCAGCAGCTCATGTAGTGGGAGTTGAGAATGTAGAGGCAGACTTTGTCTCTTCTATTCTCCTGGATCCAGAAGAGTTAGAGTCATTCAAAAAATCACACACAGATGGGGCGATCCAGTGATGTATTTGATGGCAACCATCAAAAATGCAAAGTGCCCATGATCCCTTTGTTTGAAGAAGAGGAGGAGTGTCCGAAGGAATAGACACTCTGACACAACCATGGCCAAAGAACGCTCTGCTATATTCATTCGCTCCGTGGCCGCTAATAGGCAGAATATTGCAATGGATAGAGAAATACAAAGGAACAGTGATTCTTGTAGCTCCAAATTGACCTCGGAGATCATGGTATGCAGATCTCATTCGACTAACGCAAACAAAACCATGGAGACTTCCAATAAAAGAGAACCTTCTATTACAAGGTCCAGTGAGTATGAATCAAGTAGATCGATTCTTTCTTACAGCTTGGCTCTTGAATGGGTTTGGCTAGTGAAGCGTGGTTATTTGGCAGCAGTGGTTGCTACGCTCTTAAAATCAAGTAAGTGTTCAGCATCTTTAGCATATATACGGGTTTGGCATATTTTTGAGCACTGGAGCAAGGAGCAAAGAATAAAGCCATTCCATGCTACCATTCTAGATATTTTATCTTTCTTTCAACTAGGAGTAGATAAAGGTCTTGCACTAAATTCCATAAGGGGGCAGGTGACAGCCTTATGTTATAGAGGTCAAGTTCAAGGTCATGTTTACTGTTTTGGGATCTAAATTTGGGGCTCTCAGTGCTGACAGAATCACTATTTGAACCTTGGAGAGAAGCAACTTTGAAAGATTTGACTTTAAAGGTTGTTGTTTTAGTGGCATTTTGTTTGACATGTCACATATCAGAGTTACAAGCATTATCATGTCGTGAACCATCCCTACTGATTTCAAAGGAAAAGGTTGTTTTGTGTCCAGCATCATCTTTTTTGCCAAAGATTGTTTCATAGTTTCATCTTAATCAATTAGATGTTTGGCAAGTTTTCCAGAGACAGATAATCCTCAATTGCATTCTTTGGATATCTGTTTAGTTCTGCGTCGTCATTTGAAATGTACAAAGACATTTTGAAAGACAGAACGTCTATTTGTACTTTACGGAGGCCCACGTAAAGGAAAAGCAGCTTCAAAAGCAACTATTGTGCGCTGGTTAAAAGAAGCAATAGCGTCTGCTTATTTGTTGCGCAAAAAGAATCTACCTGAAGGTTTAAAAGTGCATTCTACAGGCGCTCAGGCAGCTTCATGGGCAGAATCTAGCCTGCTGCCACCAGCAGACATTTGTAAGGCAGCAAAGTGGTCTACCTTACTTATCTTTACAAAACATTACCATTTAAATGTACAGGTGGTAGCAGAAGCTCAATTTGGAGCACATGTCTTACAGGCTGGACTTGTAGGACCCTCCCATAAATAAGTACTGCTCTGTACATCCCATTAGTCTGGACTGTACTCAAGGGATGCTAGGGAAGGAGAAATTAGACCTTACCTGCTAATTTGCTTTCCTTTAGTCCCTCCAGTAGAGTCCAGAACCCAGCAAATTTGGAAAGATTATTATAATGTTACTATAAGAATTATTTGGGTTTATTTTAAATGTTGGAAAAAATTTCAATACAGTTGTTTTTAGTGTTAATGTTAGATATTAGTTGCTATGAAGCTAAGAGGTTAATAATACTGCTCTTACAGTGGGAATACTGGCTAGATGATAGGAATGTATGTCCTTTATGGGATGACATCACCAAAGCTTGGAATTTTCAGTCTCCATTCTGCAGGAAGAGGATGAAAACGCTTTAGTCTGGACTGTACTGGAGGGACTAAAGGAAAGCAAATTATCAGGTAAGATCTAATTTCTTCTTGTTATATGTAATGAAACTACCAGTAATTTAGAAAAAAAAAATCAAACAAAATCTCTGTTGTGCTTGCTTGTTGTGGCACCTATATTTACCCTTTTTTACTTGTAAGACAACCAGGAGATAGGGAATCCCAAATGTGAGCACTTATCCTGCCGGTCCATGGAGAAAACAAAGTTACTTATCTGTAGCAAGTGTTTACTGTGGACAGCAGGATAAGTCCTCGCAACCCTCTCATCTCTTCTTGGAGTTATATTCTGGCATTAGACTGAAGGGATGAAGTATGGTGGTGGAAGGGAGAAATCGTGTGCGTGTATTGCAGAATCACTCCAAAAGTTTTTAGGAGCCGGGAGAGGTTGCCATGTGGGGGATCCGGTGATGTCACTCATATGTGAGGACTTATCATGCTCACATAGAGAACACCCGTTATAGGTAAGTAACTTTGTTTTCAGATTTCTCCTATTTCTTTGATCTCTGCTTTTTGTTTTTAATTATTGTACATGTTAGTAAAATAGAACAATCTTTTTATTTTTGATATTTACTTTTCTCTCTCTCTCTCTCTCTCTCTCTCTCTCTCTCTCTCTCTATATATATATATATATATATATATATATATATATATATATATATATATATATATATATATATGATCATGGCTTTTTATATTTTCTAAATCACTTAGGAAATTTGATAGGCAGTATATCAGATAAAATGAAACCTTGAAACTGCATGGACTAGTTTTAAACTTTTGGCTTAGAGGGTCATTTATGGTCTGGAAAACAACCATATTTGAAGTAAAAATCTAGTGAGGTTGAAGTCATTTTCAGTAGGGTCAAAGTTGAAAATTTTTCCAAATCCATGCATATACTGTATACAGTTTATTCTCAGAAGACGAGCAGGCTAGTAAATCCTCACAGCATGGGTGACTACATCAATGAAACTCTATGTGGGAAACGACTTTCCAGCGTAAGAATTTTCTTGAAATTTTTGAGAGATTCATTTTCAAAATAGTTGCTTGATTTCATTGTAGTTATATTTTTTTGGTGATAGGCCACAGAAAAATAGCCCGGCAGGTTTAAGAGATGCACTCGGTGCAGCAAGGCCACATCCATAATGGATACTCACAGTTGGTGTTTATTTTATCTGGGGCACAATCATGAACCCTCTCAATGTAATTTGTGTTCATAGATGTCAAAGAGAGGGATCAAGGGTTGAGAGGAGGAACGTAAAAAGATTTTTGGTGTCAAAAGTCTCTGGTCCATTGGCATTGACAGCATCTGTCTCCATGGTTGCAGAAACTGCACCAAATGCCGGGAATGCATCGACCATTGAGAGTACATTGATAACCCACGACATCGAGCATTGATAGAGGCCATTGGGAATGGACATTCACAGAATCTTTCCCAAAGAAGAGGAAGGGCTCAATCTTATCTTCATCTATATCGAGGGCTCACGATGCTGAACACCGGGCAGAGACCAGGGTGCATTGAGATCACACCTTATCAGAGTGCAACATCAAAAGAATTGAGGCACTTGAGAGTCTGTGTCCTTGAAGCACCTCTACTGTGAGGACTGCTTATCCTATTTGATACAGTCTACCTTTTGGGATTCTGACAGATACTTATGACCTAGGTTAGCAACTGTTGGAAAGAGGATACTGGGTTTGATGGACCTTTGGTCTGACCCAGTATGGCATATCTTATGTTCTTATGCAAAAGTCTCTAATACTTTTGCAAGTATTTCAGGAAGATATGGCCATTCTTGGGCATGCACTTCTGGAACATTGTGCACAACATGTAGGAATTTGCAGACACGCTCCCTCAAGAGAAGATCAAGCAAATCTAATTGCTAGAAGTATGGAAAAGACATGAGTGACCCTATGATTTTTGAGATTGCATTAAGAGTTTCTTCTTGGTATTGGTGCCAAAGATGGTTCCAGGTTTTGGATCTGAGATATGATATGCAGGAGCCGCTTGCTGAGGTGCTCTGCTGTGCTGTGAGGATACTGTCTTTGTACATGAGATGTAGGAAGCTGCAATTTATAAAACATCATAGTGAGACCCTTAGGACCTTCTCTAGTCACACTTCTGACCTGGCCTCCTTTTTCCTTTAGGAGGTTCCAGAGTGGAGGCAAAGAAGATTCTTTTATTCTTAAATGAATAGGTATCCTCCTCCCTCTCACTCTTCCCAGACAAAGCAGAAATATTGCTCTTGACCAGGACAGCAGAAAGCCCAGAAATTCAACCATCTCCTTGGCCAAAACCAGGGATGGGATGTTGACTCAATTCATGAGAACAAAACCAGTGTTCTTGTATATATACCAGACAACCTTCCAATAGGAACGAGACTGGAGTTTTTACACAGATCTCTGACCCCCCCCATAACTTCTGATAGATGGTTGCTAAAAATCATCTGGCTAGGATACCATCTTCATCTACAGTTGTGGTCAACATTATTGGCACCCTTGCAGTTCAACCACTTAATGTCCATTATCTCCTAAAAAATAAAAGTGGCCAGTGAAATGGCTTTGGACTATATATGCACACATATTTGACACACAAAAGAATTAAATTTAAACAATACCAATTAAAAAATGAAATAGTAGGAAATAGTATAAAAACTGGGACATGGCCAGGACATGATTATTGGCACCTTTATAAACCACTCAAATCAGTTTGAACAGAAGAACCACATTCCCATTGCAGTAAAATTATATGCACCTGTGATCAATTGTCCATACTCACATAACTTGAATCAATGAATGAATGATGGCTCTAATGTTAAAAATTGTCACATTCACTCCCTGTTTCGTTTTCACAATAGTGAAGACAGAAGAGCTGCCTGAGGCCATCAGAAAAGCCATTATCACCAAACATCACACTACAACGGGGTACAAGGCTATCTCCAAAGACCTTGGGATTCCTGTGTTTACAAAAAGCCAAGGAGGATCCTACTGCTCAAAGACGGACATAAAAAGGCACACCTGATTTTTGCCCAAACCCACCATGAGAAACCACAATCCTTCTAGGAAAATGTTTTGTGGACACATAAAACCAAACTTGAGCTCTTTGACAATGCAAACCAGCAATACATTTACAGGTGAAGAAATGAAGCTTATAAGGGAAAAAACATCCTTCCTACAGTTAAATATAGTAGAGGTTTCATAATGTTGTAGGGCTGTTTTGTTGCCTCAGGAATTGGAGTCCTGCAATGTATTAAAGGAATCATGAAGTTGGAGGGCTACCAAGGTATTTTGGAGCAAAATGTGCTACCTAGCATCAGAAAGCTAGGTCTGGGTCGAAGGTCATGGGTCCTCCAGCAGGACAATG
Organism: Ichthyophis bannanicus; assembly: GCA_033557465.1. Classification (NCBI taxonomy): domain Eukaryota; kingdom Metazoa; phylum Chordata; class Amphibia; order Gymnophiona; family Ichthyophiidae; genus Ichthyophis; species Ichthyophis bannanicus. The sequence continues at coordinate 24,618,661 of CM066044.1, forward strand.
ATCCAAAACACACATCCAAAAGTACAAAAGAATGGTTGAAAAAGAACAAATAGAAACATAGAAACATAGAAACATGATGACAGAAAAAGACCACAAGGCCCATCTAGTCTGTCCTTCCATAACAACAACTACAACAGTCCACTTTCTACCTTTAGAGATCCTCTGTGTTGGTCCCATGCTTTTTTGAATTCAGTTACTGTCCTCATCTCTACCACCTCCACTGGGAGACTATTCCACGGATCCACTACTCTTTCTGTAAAGAAATATTTCCGCATATCACTCCTGAATCTATCTCCCTTCACCCTCATCCCATGTCCCCTCGTCGCAGAACTTGCTTTCAATTGAAAGAGGCTCTCTCCCTGAACATTTATGCCACGGAGGTATTTAAACATCTCAATCATATCACCTCTATCCCGCCTTTCCTCTAAGGTATACATATTAAGATCCTTAAGTCTGTCCTCATATGCTTTATAATGAAGCCCATTAATCATTTTAGTAGCAACCCTCTGCACCGACTCCATCCTGTTAACATCCTTTTGAAGGTGCGGTCTCCAGAATTGCACACCATACTCCAAATGAGGTCGCACCAAAGACTTATACAGAGGCATTATCACCTCCTTTTTTCTGCTAGCCATTCCTCTCCGTATGCACCCAAGCATCCTTCTAGCTTTTGCCGTCGCCTTTTCTACCTGTTTAGCTACTTTAAGATCATCAGACACAACCACGCCTAGGTCCCGCTCTTCTTTAGTGGACAAAAGTACTTCACCTCCTATACTGTATTGCTCCCTTGGATTGCTGCAGCCCAAATGCATGACCTTACATTTTTTAACATTAAATCCCAGCTGCCAAATTCTAGACCATTCTTCAAGCTTAGCTAGATCCCTCCTCATGTTATCTACACCTTCCTGGGTGTCTACTCTATTACAGATTTTGGTATCATCCGCAAAGAGGCAAACCTTACCCGACAGCCCTTCCGCTATATCACTAACAAAGATGTTAAAAAGAATCGGACCAAGGACAGATCCCTGGGGCACACCACTGGTAACATCCTTCTCCTCAGAGTGAGCTCCATTTACTTGTACTCTTTGTCGCCTCCCACCCAACCAATTTCTAACCCAAGCAGTAACTTTAGGGTCCATCCCTAGGGTGCTCAGTTTGTTTATAAGTCGCCTGTGAGGAACAGTGTCAAAGGCTTTACTGAAATCTAAATACACCACATCTAGAGCTCTCCCTCGGTCCAACTCCCTGGTCACCCAGTCAAAGAAATCGATCAGATTTGTCTGACAAGACCTGCCTCTGGTGAATCCATGCTGCCTCGGATCCTGTAATCCGCCGGACTCCAGAAACCTCACTATTTTCTCTTTCAGCAGCGTTTCCAATAATTTACTCACCACCGAAGTAAAACTAACCGGCCTGTAGTTTTCAACCACATCCTTACTTCCGCTTTTGTGTAAAGGCACCACATGAGCCTCTCTCCAGTCCTTTGGCACCACTCCCGACTCCAACGAGGCATTGAAAAGGTCAGTCAGTGGAGTTGCTAGAACGTCCCCAAGTTCCCTCAGTATTCTAGGGTGTATCCCATCCGGTCCCATCGCTTTGTCTACTTTAAGTTGAGCTAGTTTCTCACGAACACAGTCTTCTGAAAATTGTTCAAGATGTCCCTCGCTTCTGTTCTTATTTGTGGGTGTTTTCTGAGGTCCTGCTCCTGGTTCTTCATCTGTGAACACAGAACAAAAATATTTGTTAAGCAATTCCGCTTTATCCTTATCAGCTTCTACATATTCCCCCCCTGCACCCTTGAGTCTGACAATACCACTTTTGCCCTTCCTCTTCTCACTAATATATCTGAAAAATGTCTTATCCCCCCATTTTATTGCATTGGCTATTTCCTCCTCCTTTTGAATCTTTGCCTTCTTGACTACTTTGCTAGCTTCTCTAAGTTTTTCCAAATACAGATGCCTGTCTTCCTCTCTCTGTGATCTCTTGTATTTCTTCACTTCTCTCTTTTTCTTCACTTTTTCAGCTACTTCCTTCGAAAACCATAGCGGTCTCCTTTTCCTTTTGCCTTTATTTACCATTTTAACAAAAAGGTTGGTTGCCTTTAAAATACCCCCTTTCAGTTTTGCCCACTGTTTTTCTACATCCCCCAGCTGTTCCCATCCCACTAACGACTCCCTGAGGTATTGGCCCATCTTCGCAAAGTTAGTCTTCCTAAAGTCTAAGATCTTCACCTTGGAATGGATTCTAACAGCCCTAGTCCTAATACTGAACCACACCATCTGGTGGTCACTGGATGCAAAATGATCTCCCACTACAACATCAGAAACACTCTCACCATTGGTAAGCACCAAGTCCAGTATGGCCCCTTCACGTGTGGGGTCTGTTACCAATTGCCTGAATAGTTCTCCCTGTAGAGAATCCAGGATCTCCTTACTTCTAGATGATACTGCAGCAGGAATGTGCCAATTAACATCTGGCATATTGAAATCTCCTAGCAGTAGCACTTCCCCTTTCCTAGCAATGCTGCGTATGTCTTCAATTAACTCTCTGTCCACCTCTTCCTCTTGTGAGGGAGGTCTGTATATCACACCAATGCAAATAGATTTCTCTTTCCCTCTTTCTAGTTTAACCCACAATGCCTCCTCTCTCCCTTTTAAGCTCTGTAATTCCAAAGCTTTAATAGTAGTTTTTACATATAGTGCCACTCCTCCTCCCCTTCCTCCTACCCTGTCCTTTCTGAATAAGTATAGCCAGGTATAGTTACATCCCAGTCATGGTTTTCTGTGAACCATGTTTCTGTAACTGCCACTAAATCCAAGTCAGCCACTCCCACCAAAGCTTCAACTTCAGGGATCTTATTTCCCATACTACGGGCATTAATACACACTGCTTTCCATGTGTTACCCCTGTTACCCATTTCCATAAAGGTATTTAATGTATCACCTACCTGGGGGCTTTCACTTACCTGGGGGCTTTCTTCACCCATCCCCAACGAATCTAGTTTAAAGCCCTCTTCAGTAGATTAGCCAGTCTACTACCAAAGATGCGTTGACCTTTCTTGGACAGATGGATGCCATCTCTGCTCTGCATCCCTTGGAACAGCATCCCATGGTCTAGGAAACCAAAACGCTCTTGAAGACACCATCCACGCAGCCATGCATTCATCTCCAGGATGCGAGCCTCTCTGCCTTGGCCTTTACCCTCAACAGGGAGGATTGAAGAGAACACCACCTGTGCACCTACCTGCTTCACCCTCTGTCCCAGAGCCATGAAGTCACTTTTGATATGTTCCGAGGTATACCTGGCAGTATCATTTGTTCCAACATGGATTAGCAACATTGGGTAATAGTCAGTGGGCTTGATGAGTCTCGGCAAACTCTCCGTAACATCTTGGATCTTGGCACCAGGCAGACAGCACACCTCTCTGGACATCAAGTCTGGTCGGCAGATGGACGCCTCAGTACCCCTCAGAAGAGAGTCTCCAACCACCACTACCCTTCGTTTCCTTCTGGTCACTGATTCCGCAACTATGGGGTACTTGAACTCTGGTTCTTCCCTTTCCAGGGATGCTTTCACCTCCTCCACTTCCAGGGCTGCATAATGGTTCTTCAATTCAAGGGCTGGAGAAGTTGGATTGGTGATTTTGCAGGTTCTGGTGACTGTTGTCAAACCATCGACATTCTGTTGGCACCCATCTTCTCCTGTGCTGGAAAGCCTGGTTGCTGCAAGAAGCATCTCATCAATGTACTTCTCACTGTCTTGAATGCTCCTCAGCCTCGCTACCTCCTCTCTGAGTTCCTCCACTTGTTTCCTCAGAGCTTCAGCATGCAGGCACCCTGCACATGGAACCGGTTCTTCAACTGGCATTAGGACCTCTGTCTGGACCGAGGCAGAAGCTGTAACGGGGGCAACAGCTTTAGCAATACGATTTTTCCCAGTCATTGTTCTGTTTGTGGAGCTTAGGTATCTGTTAAAGCAAAAGAGAGAGATCTACCAAGTACCAGCTGGTTTCGCAGCTGTTTTAAACTGGCCAGCAGTGAATCCTGATCTCAACCCAATCGAGAATCTTTGGAAAGAGCTGAAATCTGCCATTGGTATAAAGGAATCCTGGAAACATTATGAGCTGGAACAAATCACAGTTGAAGAGTGGGAGAAACTACCAGCAGACAGATGTATGAAACTTATAGATCGCTACAAGAAACGTTTGGAGGCCGTCATTACTTCCAAGGGTTGTGCGACCGAATATTACTGAAGGGTTCCATTAATCCTGTCCAGGTCATATTTTGTTTTTTTCTCAGAAGTTAATACATCTAAGTTGTACAGACATCATTTTTTTTGTATACCTTTGAACATACTATCAAAATAGTATGATGAAATATAGTTGGAATATTTCCAATTATTTCTCAAGATATAGTACACAACATACCTAAAATGCAAGGGTGCCAATAATGTTGACCACAATTGTATTAGATGTTCCACCAAATTGTCCACAGAGGATATCTTGGTCAAGCTTGTATCAGAAAATACTTAACCAAGTTGCTCCCCTTCCTCTTAGAAGCCAATGCAGTCAAACCCTTTCCACCAGGGGAAAGAGGACAAGGATTCTACTTCAGGTATTTCCTGATCACAAAGATGAGGGCTTTCCATCTCATCCTACATCTAAGGGCCCTGAACAAGTATCTAGTATCTAGAGAAATTCAGGATGGTTTTTCTAGGCTCTCTCATTCCATAACTCCAAAAAAGCAACCTTCTGGCTTTCGCAGTCGCCTTTTCTCCCTATTTAGCTACTTTAAGATCGTCAGACACAATTATGCCCAGGTCCCGCTCTTCTTTTGTGGACAGAAGTACCTCACCTCCTACATTGTACAGCTCCTTTGGATTTTTTGCAGCCCAAATGCATGACCCTGCATTTTTTAGCATTAAATTTCAGCTGCCATATTCTAGAACATTCTTCAAGTTTAGCTAGATCCCTCCTCATGTTGTTGACTCCTTCCTGTATATCTACTCTATTGCAAATTTTGGTATCATCTGCAAACAAGCAAACCTTTCCCGACAGCCCTTCTGCAATATCACCAACAAAGATGTTAAAAAGAACTGGACCAAGGACAGATCCCTGTGGCATACCGCTGGTAACCACCTCCTGTTCAGAGTGAGCTCCATTTACCTATATCCTTTGTCACCTCCCACTCAACCAATTTCTAACCTAATCAGTAACTTTAAGGTCCATCCCTAGGTTGCTCAGTTTGTTTATAAGTCACCTGTGCGGAACGGTATCAAAGGCTTTACTGAAATCTAAATATACCACAACTATGGCTCTCCCTCGGTCCAACTCCCTGGTCACCCAGTCAAAGAAATCTATCAGATTTGTCTGACGAGACCTGCCTCTGGTGAATCCATGCTGCCTCGGATCCGGTAATCCATTGGACTCCAGAAACTTCACTATTCTCTCCTTTAGTAGCCTTTCCAATAACTTACTGACCACAGAGGTTAGACTAACCGGCCTATAATTCTCAGTGTCATCCTTACGTCTGCTTTTGTGTAAAGGGGCCACATATGCCTTTCTCCAGTCCTCTGGCACCACTCCCAACTCCAAAAAGGTATTGAAAAGGTCAGACAGTGGAGCCACTAGAATGTCTCAAAGTTCCCTCGTATTCTTGGATGTATCCTATCTGGATCCATGGCTTTGTCTTTGTCTACTTTTAATTTAGCTAGTTCCTCTCGAACACAGTCTTCTGAAAATCGTTTCCCATCACTTCTGTTGCTATTTGTGGGTGTTTTCTGAGGTCCTACTCCAGGCCTTTTACCTGTGAACACAGAATAGAAATATTTGTTAAGCAATTCTGCTTTATCCTCATCAGTTTCTACATATTCCTCCCCTGCAACATTGAGACTGACAATACCACTTTTGCCCTTCCTCCTCTCACTAACATATCTGAAAAATGTCTTATCCCCGCATTTTATTGCATTGGCTATTTCTTCTTATTTTTGTATCTTTGTTTTCCTGACTACTTTGCTTCTCTTAGGTTTCTCCAAGTACAGATGCCTGTATTCCTCTCTCTGTGATCTCTTGTATTTCATGAAGGCCTCCCTCTTTTTCTTCACCTTCTCACCTACTTCTTTTGAGAACCATAGCGGCCTCCTTTTCCTTTTGCATTTATTTACCTTTCTAACAAAAAGGTTTGTTACCTTTAAAATATTCCTTTTCAGTTTTGCCCACTGTTTTTCTACATCCCCAGCTGTTCCCATCCCGATAACGACACTCTGAGGTATTGGCCCATCTTTGCAAAGTTAGTTTTCCTAAAGTCTAAGACCCTCATTTTTGAATGGATTTTATCAACCCTTGTTCTAATACTGAACCATACCTTCTGGTGTTCACTGGATGCAAGTTGATCTCACACTGTCACATCATAAAACCTTTCCCCATTGGTAAGCACTAAGTCCAGTATGGCCCCATCATGTGTGGGTTCTGTTACCCATTGCCTGAATTGCTCTTCCTGTAGAGAATCCATGATCTCCTTACTTCTAGGTGACACCGCAGCAGGGATATTGAAATCACTAATTAGTAGCACTTCTCCTTTCATGACAATACTGTGTAGGTCTTGTATTAAATCTTTGTCCACTTTTACCCTCTGTGATGGGGATCTGCATATAACTCCAATGCAAATGGATTTCTCTTTTCCTCTTTCTAGTTTAACCCTCCTCTCTTCCTTTTAAGCCCTGCAATTTTATACCTTTAATATTTTTAACATATAGTGCCACACCACCTCCCCTTCTTCCTACTCTGGCCTTCCTGAATAAAGTATAGCCCGGTATAATTACATCCCAGTCATGGTTTTCTTTGAACCAGGTCTCCATAACCGTCACTAAATCCAAGTCAGCCTCTTCCATTAAAGCCTCAATATCAGGGATCTTATTTTCCATGCTACAGGCATTTATACACACTGCTTTCCAGATGTTGCTCCTATTACCCATTTCTACAGAGATATTTAATGTTTCACTTAACTGGGGGCTTTCTTCACCCTTCCTCATTGAATCTAGTTTAAAGCCCTCTTCAGTAGCTTAGCCAGTCTGCTGCTGAAAACGCTTCAACCCTCCTTGGACAGATGGAAACCATCTCTGCAACCCTTGGAACATCATCCTATGATCCAGGAAACCAAATCGCTCTTGATTACACCATCTGCACAGCCATGCATTCATCTCCAGGATGCAAGCTTCTCTGCCTCGGCCTTTACCCTCAACAGGGAGGATTGAAGAGAACACCACCTGTTGTGAGGACTTGCTATCCTGCTTGTCTTTATTGGGGGTGGGGGGAAGAAATAGTTATGTACCTGTAGCAGGTATTCTCAGTGGATAGCAGGATACATGTTCTCGCATATTCTTCCTTCTCCCCAAGGAGTTTTATTCTACTCTAAACTATAATATTAGGCTGAAGTGATTTTGTGTAACAGTAGCAGGCAGTAAGTGGCACACATGCACAGTGATCCTCTCTAAAGCTTTGAGAGAAATCTTAAGCTGGAGAGCTATTTCTCATGCTGGGCTCTGTCTGTAAAGTCCACTCTTATTGCATGGCCTTGCATCCTGTTTATGAAGAACACCTGCTACAGATAAGTAGCGTGGTATTCTGCTTGGTTGAATGTTCTTGCAGTATGTAAGCACATATTGGATGCATTTTGATGTATGCAAGGATAGTGAATTAACATTAGACTGTGAACAGAAACCCTATTGTCTAGACTTTTCTCTTGTTATGGTTTCAGTTGCTGACCTCCTGTAAATCTGTAATCCCCATGTTTTATTCCGAAACGCAATAGCTAAAACAATGAGTTTTAGTTTCCATGCTGTACTCCTGCTGGATTTCTGCACACAATAATTCAAAATTTGGCATCTTTTTGTAATTTCTGTTTTAATTTCTGTATTTTATTTAAATTAAGTATCAAAAATAATATGCTTTGTTGTTTTGACAAGCAAAAAATGCAAGATTTTACATAATTCAGATCTTTTGATACTGAATTTTGAATTTTGTATGCAAACTTCCAGCAAACGTATAATACTATAACTTTTTTGCTACCTGTGGGTTCTGTGTGAGAGACCAGCACTAAAGCAGGGTTTCCTAACGCAAGTTTAAATGCAGATTTTTTATGCAGCAGTGCTGTAAGTAAACAGCATGCAAATAGGCTGTGTGCAAAATGCCTTCACTAAACAAGGGGAGCAAGCCAGACACATACACAAGGGTCTGCATTAACAGACTGGCATCTGTGCACATGTACTGAATTGCTTGAAAAAAAAAGTCATAGAAACATAGGCCATGTGGTCTTTTTCTGCTGCCATGTTTCTATCTAGTCTGCCCTTCCATGTCAACCACTACAACAGTCCCCTTTTTTCCTTTAGAGATCCTCTGTGTTTGTTCCATGCTTTTTTGAATTCAGATATCTTCCTCATATCTACCACCTCCACTGGGAGACTATTCCACGCAGCTGCCATTCTTTCCGTAAAGAAATATTTCCACATATTACTCCTGAGTCTATCCCTCATCATATGTCCCCTTGTAGCAGAGCTTGCTTTCAATCGAAAGAGGCTCACCTCCTGTACATTTATGCCACGGAGGTATTTAAACGTCTCAATTATATCACCTCTATCCCATATCACCTCAGATGATCAGGACAGACCACCTGATTGCGGTTCTCCCCAACCCCATCACCACCAATTACCCCCCCGCCCCCACTTGCTGAATCCGCCAAGAAACATCCCTGGTGGCCCGGTGGCCCCCTACACCTAGCACCCCCCATCCCCCCCCCAAAAAAAATCCCTGGAAGCATTCCACTCCTAAACAGTTGGAGGGTAGGAACGATGCCCATATTCTCCGGTGCACAGAGTCTGGCATTGCCATTTTCCAAGATGGTGATATGGAAGTGAAAGCATCACTTGTGCCCCCAATTGTTTACATATTAGGGGGGATCAGAATGCTTCCAGAAGTTTGGTAGTGGGGAGTGAGGGCCACTGGGCCATTGGGGACATTTTTTGGCAGGTTCGGGGGGAGAGGGGTTGTTATCAGTGGTGTCTGGGTTGGGGGTGGTCTATGATTGAGAGGGTCTGGTCTGCCTTGGTCATCTGTCTGAGGTGACATGTCATATTCACCTCAGATGATCTTTTTGCTCCCTGCTGCATCTTTATACCTGCCCAACGCTGGCAAAAAGATCCATTTTTTATAAGAAGATTAAACTATGCTAAGTTTCAGCTTCGTTTTTTACATCGGGAGCATTTAAAAATTCATTCTTTTGCATGCAGTTACCAGTGTTTGTCCTCTGTTACTGAAATAAACCATACTTAATAGAGCCTTGTTCAGAAAGGAATTTGTCCCTACCTATGGGGAAAATACATTATTAAATGAGGCTTATAATGTGGAATACAGGATCTGGTAGAAATATATCAATGTCTACTTTTCTCTAAAATTTGATATCTTTCTGTTGGATTTTTCTGAGCCGAGTTCTTTATTTTTTTTACTTCCAGATCAAAGGCCATCACTATCATGCCTTTTTAATGGATGGCAAAGAACCCTAGAATCAGACCTTTTTTAGGTTGATCTTCTGAAGAGTGATTTGGGGATTTTTTTCTATTGAAGAAGTTTTTTAGAATTTTTGTTACCTTCTTTTCTAGAGAATCGGTCTGGATTGGGATGTCGAGAGCTTATTTTTAGAAACCTATCTAAAATTCTTCCAGCTATCAGTCGTGACATTACCGACTGGGTTGTGGGGACAAGAATAAAGGCATCTCAGCTTCTCACTGTCATTTTGCTGCATGCAGAGGACCATATGACCCAGCACATGGAACTGCTTCTTAGCACCTTATACCACGCGTGTCTAGATGATGAAAGTCAAGTTGTAAACAATGTGAGTATAGCTTTGCACCAAACAGTCTCTTATATGAGGTTATATGCTCCAGAGTCATGAAATCGGAGCTTTGGTAGCCCAGCTCTCTACTTTACCACGATCTGCTGTTGCTGCTTGTTGTCCTTGAACATTGCATATTCAAGGCATAGTCATATTTGCTAATTGTGCAACTTTTTCAGATGTCGGATATTTTAATTCTCAGGTAAAATCACTAGTAAAACATGTGTTTATAATCCTAGTATGCGAGAGAGAAATTATTTGCAGTGTTGCATGATTATTTAGTTGAGCCTTTTCATTGAGGAGAGTGTAAGTTGTGAGAGGGAGATAGGTCTGGAGTGGGTGACTGGGACAGGGTTGTGGGAAGGTTTTGTTTTATTTTGTTTTGTTTTTAGAATAGCCGATTTATTGATTTATGAATGTTGACGCTTTCTAAAATGGCTCTGCAGATGTCTTCATGACTTGCACATTTGAATACCCATTTTCAGACATCCAACTCATGAATAGGGCTTCTAAAATGATCCCCATAATGTGGACAAGTGCAAAGTGATGCATGCAAGGAAGTCCTATTAGGAATCATCACCTAGGAAAAGTATCTAGGCATCATTGCGAGCAATATGTTCTGCCCAGTCTATGGTAGCTGCCAAAAAGTAAACAAAATATTAGGAATCATTAAGAAAGGAATAGAGAATAAAGCAAAGAATATTGTTATATCTTTATTGCTCCCTGTTGTGACCGCATCTTGAGTATTGTGTAGTACTCTGGTCGCTGCATTTCAAAACAAGATATAATGACCAAAATGATAAAGGAGATTGAACGACTGTCCTATAAGGAAGGGCTAAAGAGCCTGAAGCTCTTCAGTTTGGAGAAGAGATTGTTCAAGGGAAGATGTGATAGAGGTCTATAAAATGCTGAGTGGAGTGAGTAGACATGAATTGATTGCCTACTCTTTGCACTTTCTGAAAAAGTAAACAACACATCATGAAGTTATGAAATAGTACATTTAAAACAAATAGAAAATATTTTTCTTAATGCATAGTTAAGCTTTGGAACTTTGTTGCCAGATGTGCTAAAAGCAGTTAGCATAGCTGGGTTTAAAAAAGGTTTGGACAAATTCCTGGAGGAAAAGTCCATGAACCATTATTGAGATAGATCTGAGGAAAGCCAAACTTATCCCTGTGAATAAGTAGCATGGAATGTGGCTACTAATGGGATTATGCCAGGTAACTGAGACCTAGATTGGCCACTCTTAAAAATAGGATACTGAACTTTATGGACGTTTGCTCTAACCCAGTATGGCAGTTCTTATGTATTTACTATGTGTGTGTTTAATTTTATTTTTTTTTTAGGGAGTGGAGGAATAGCCTAGTGGTTAGAGCAATAGTCTAGTATCCAAGAGATCAGGGTTTGACTCTCACTGGCACTCCTTGTGACCTTGGGCAAATCACTTTACCCTCCATTACCTCAGAAGAAAAGATCTGGCAATCTACTTCTGGTCACAATCTTACCAAGAAAACGCAGGGGCTGCTGGGTTGCTAGGATTTAGCATTGACCTGATGGCACTTAAAGGAAATTTTAGCATGCTTTAGTAAATAGACCCCCTAATGTGGGATATTATGTTATTGGTATGAAGGGGGCAAGAAAAGGGCAGAAATTAAAGTGTTTTACCTCCAAGATAAACTGTTGCTGCAGAAATTTAATATATCTCCGGAGGTGTAGTGAACTGCTGCATTAATGTGTGGTGGTATACATTAACGTTGCAACTGCTTCCCCCTCTCCCTCACATGCGGACTACACCCCCCTTTAACTAGAAAACATTATCATGAAGGGCTTTGCTGCTAATTTACATTAAATTTTACCTTTCACCTGTGTTAATGGCAAAACCCTTTTGTAGTTTAGTAAATAGGCCCTTACACAGCTTAGAATAAAGGGTGGGCCCTGTTATGATCCCATTCCCATTTTTTAACAATCTCCTTTCTAGACTTATTTTTTATTTTTTTTCCATACAGCAGAATTCACATTTATTTAAATACATAATGGTGGAAATTCCTAATTTGAAGAAACTTTCAGTATAATATAATTCTTAAAGTGATTGATCCCTAAAGATTTTATTTATTTGCATGAGTTTTAGCCACTTTTCTGAACAAGATGTTCAGTCAAAACGGCGTACAACATAAAATCACCATAGGTACAAATTCATCAATATGCTTGGAAAAAAAAGGGGCATCCCTGTCCCCCACCAATATCCCACGCCTCCACCTCCCATAGTAGCCCAGTCATCAGTAACATACAAGGAACCCTCACAAAATCCTGCCCAAGAGTGCCAACTTGCTCAATCTTTTTTTTTCAGCAGAGCCTAATGGATGTCTGTCCCGTTTCCCCGGAAAAAATCTGTGCTATATTCTTAAGTTAGCATTTCCCAGTTTGTGTACCGGTTCCTCTTCCTGCCTCGAGCTGGCGCCGGACTCAGCGCTGTGTTCAGCTTTTTTCACTTGAGACTTGCCTCAACTAGCGTTCGTGCCTTTTTTTGCTCCGGGGGTCGTCGACCCAGCTGGGTGTTTCCCACCATGTCTCTCAGTGGGTTCAAGAAATGTGACTGCTGCAGTCAGACCATGTCAGTAACCAACACCCATGACTGCTGCCTACGCTGCCTGGGATCGCACCATGACAGCACCTCCTGTGACTTGTGCCAGGCCATGACACCTAAGACCAATAAAAAGAGGTCAGAGTTGCAGGAAAAACTGTTCCCAAGGTCCAACTCGGCACCAGCTTCCCTGACGCTGAGCTCCAAGCCCAACACTTCCCGTGAGGCCTGAGCATTCTCTGAGTCCCTCAGCGGCGGCTCCTTCAAGAAGACCTCTGACCCCGAGAGAGAGAAGAAAAAAATCCTCAAAGTCCGTTGAGGTCCCACCGGAGAAACCCGGTAAAACCCCAGATAAAACCAGAGGAACTCGGGTGACTCAGAGAAGCACCTTACCAAGGTCCTCAAAATGGATGCCTCAGCTAGCTGAGACCGTGCGAGGTTCCTCGAGACTGTAGTCCCCATTGACGATGCACTCACAAGAGTGCTGGCGTCGGGTCCGAGATCCTCAGTGCCCGCACCAAAAGCTGAAGAGCCTTCTGGCTTGGAAACCAGAATGGCAGCCCTGGAGCAGAACATCACTGCTATCCTGGTCCTGCAGCAGGCAATGATGGCTGGTTAATCTGCATCATTTTTTTATTTTATTTATTTATTTATTTTCATTCTCTTATATACCGCGCTGTTCTGCATCAATGCGGTTTACATTGAACAAACTGAAATTACATTGAACAGGGCATTATAACTTGGAGATAACTATTTTACAGGGAACATGGGCTATGGAGGGTTAAGTGGCTTGCCCAAGACCACAAGGAGCACCTGTGGGACTAGAAACCCGAGTCCTTCCGGCCCAAGGTTGCTGTCCTCTAGTGGGATTTGAACCCCCGACCTTCCGGCCTGAAGTACCTTGCCCCAACCACTAGGCCACTCCTCCACTCATCTCCACTCATCTATACATCCCACCACCTCTATCTCACTCACCTCATAACTCCCATTACCGCACTAGCAAACTCATACCTATCAACCTACTTCCCAACCTTAAGCCCAACTCTCCCTCTAACATCCCCAATCCCCCCCTCAAATGTGCCCTACTCAATGTCCGCTCTGCCAGAAATAAAATCCCCCTACTCACTGACCTCATAACTGACTATGACCTCGATATATTTTGCCTCACTGAAATCTGGTTTCAAGACACTGACATGGTTCTAATAAACCAACTATGTCCTAATGCATACTCAATTTATACATGTAACAGAACACAAGGCAGAGGTGGAGGTGTAGCTATTATTGCCAAATCTAACCTGCAACTTTCCATAGTTGAGTCTATCTCTACATCAGGCATGGACACCATAACAGTCTCTAACTCTACTCTATCTTTACACCTCTTATACCGTGCACCCCAAGCAGTCTCTTCTGACCTATCCATGATTCTTGACACAGCCTGCTCCCCCCAACCTGCCTCACGCCCCCTCATAATCTTAGGTGATTTAAATTTACACTCTATAACCCCTAATCAATCGTCTACCTTCCTCCAAGCTATGAATTCCCTCCACTTCACTCAAATCCTAAATCATCCCACACATTCCAAAGGAAACATTCTTGACTTAATATTTATCACACAACAAGCCCCATTCGCTGAACAAATCCTTCACACCATTCAACCTATTCCTTGGTCTGATCATGCTCTCATCCTCTTTTCCTTCCCCTACTCAACTCATAAAGCTCAACCTCCCAGCCACCCTCAACACACTCGTAAATTTAGACAATTCAATGCGCCCAACTTCCTAGAGCAAACGATCCCATCCCTCGACCTACTAAAAGATATGGGACTTAACCAAGAATCTCACATCTCCAAATGGAATGAAATCCTATCTGCAGCCTCTCTCCTCCCACCTAAACAATTCCCTCAAAAGCACCCTGGTTCTCTACAAAACTAAGAAATCTCAAAAGAGAACTTAGGCATTTGGAACGTATCTGGAGACGCTCACATAATCCCAATGCACATTCTGCATACATAAATAAACTCCAAACTTACTGCTCCGAAACCCTCAACCATAAAAGAGAATATAATGAAAACATAATCCAACGGTCTCTCAATAAACCTAGGGAACTTTTCGCCATAGCGAAATCCTTAATAAATGAACCCTCACCGCATGACCAGCCCCCAAAAATATCTGCACAAAATATTGCCAACCACCCTACCTCTAAATTCCTCCCACCCTCTTCAATCGATAACTCCTACTTAACTCCTGACTACAATACCCAACCTTCAGGACCCTCTTGGGATGAATTCGATCCCATCACACTTGAAAATGTCTCCAATGTAATAAAAGACCTTAATACCTCCACTTCTGCCCTTGACCCCTGTCCTGTCCCTTGGATCAAGGCTACTAGAGGTTCCCTTAGCCCCTACATCCTCTCGATTATACAAACCTCCCTCCTGACTGGTTTTGTTCCACCCCCTCTTAAGCGCGCCTCTATTCGGCCAATACTAAAAGGAACAAAACTTGACCCCACTTCCCCTACCTCCTACAGACCTATTTCTAGCATCCCTTTTCTAGCCAAAATAACAGAAAAACTAGTTCAAACCCAACTTCAAGACTATATTGATGAGCGAGCACTCCCCCCTCGACCCATTTCAACATGGTTTTAGAAAGAACCATGGTGTTGAAACACTCCTTACCTCCCTACTAGACTCCTTGTACTTGCATACCCAGAATCCTACCCAAGGATGCCTACTCATATTCCTTGACCTATCAGCTGCCTTTGACTCCCTTCCTCACCATCAACTCTTATGCAGGCTACATGAAATAGGGCTCAGAGGCACAACCCTAAACTGGTTCCGATCCTACTTAGATGACAGAACCCAACAGGTTCGTATTGGCAATGATACCTCTCTCCCATTTACACTTAAACAAGGTGTCCCCCAAGGATCAAGCCTCTCCGCTCTCCTCTTCAATATTTTCCTTCAACCTGTTTGCAACATCTTTCAGAGCTTTGGCATTCAGTACCAATTATATGCTGACGATATGATGTGCTTCACCCCATTTAATCTCTCCAACCCCGACTTTTCTAAACTAAGTGATAGCCATGATTTCAGTGTAAATAAGCAATCTCAACATAACCTTCTAATAAATCAAGCTAAGACCGAAGTGCTACAGGTGTTCTCCACTACTTCATACACCCCCCTCCAACCATCACTATTGGAGATTTCACCCTAACTATAAAAAACCAGGTGAAGTATCTTGGCATTATCCTCGATCAGAACCTCTCCTTCACTAATCAAATAAAAAGAACTACTAACACAATATATGCCAAACTACGTACCCTCCGGAACCTCAAACTCCTCTTAAGCCCCACTTCCTTTCGATCTGTCTGCCAAGCCCTCACAACCCCCTCTCTTGATTACTGCAACCTAATCTATCATGGCCTTCCAAAGAATTCTATACAACTGCTCCAACTTGCCCAGAACACGATTGCTCGACTCTTAACCAGCACTCCTAGGCGATCGCACATTACACCAGCCCTATATGACCTCCACTGGCTCCCCATCTACTGTAGGATTAAGTTCAACGTTCTTACCCTTATACATAAAATCATTTCCAACGAATCAGCTCCTTGCCTTTCCCCTCTCACTCCCCTCTCTGCTAGCTCTAGAACCCGCCGTACCATTACCAAAAACCTCATTTCTTATCCCAACAACCATAAGATATAGTAAACAATTTACTTGTAACAGGGCCTTTTCCCTTTATGCTCCTACCCTATGGAACTCTCTTCCCCATGAGCTGCGGAACTCTAGAACTCACCTTGAGTTCCGAAAGAACTTAAAACCCCTCCTTTTTCAGGAACATTTTTCCCTTCCACCCTAGTACTAACCTCATCTGCTTCCCTCCAGCGCCTACCCCTTCTAAACCCTCGCACTGACAACTGATACCTCGGTAAATATCTTTGTAAATAGTTGTTCTTTTAATTTATTTTATTTTATTCATATAATTAGTTCATTGTTATTTTATGTATATATGTTACTTGTTCTATGTAAACAGTGGAAACACTCTATTTTAATGTTCTATGTAAACCGTCTTGATTTGTAGAAAGACGGTATATAAAATCTGTTAAATAAATAAATAAAATAAATCTGCCCTGACGACTGCCCTGACGACTGGCTCTCCCGACTGCGGGGGAGTCCCCAGTCGTCAAACTGAGCTCCGAGCGCCACTGGCCTCGGGTAAGCCCTCGGCACCGGTTGAGGTCCCTGGTTCCATTCCTCGGGAATCCGATCCTCCCCAGCCAGTTTCTGCGAATCAGACCGCAGGTCTTCCAGACCCCTTGGCACTGGCCTCGAGGCAAGAAGTTGCAGGGCCTCGGATTCATTGTCACCCCTCAACTCTGAGTGGGAGACCGAAGGCGAGGCATCCCCGGAAACCAGACAGCACTGAGACATCCTCTTGGACCTGTCTTCCCCGGTGCCATTGTCCTCCAGAGGACGTGGCCTTCCACGACTTTGTCAGGGATATGGCCAGAGCCTTCTCGGTGCAAACCAAGGTGGAGGAGGACCCACGCACCGAAGAACTGGAGATTCTCCAGTATGAGTCTCCACCCAAGGAAACTCACCGTGCCGGTGCAGCCAATCCTTGAGCAGCTCCTATTGAGAATGTGGGAGACCCCGGCGTTGGTACCGGTGGTCAGCCAGCGCCTTGACGCCATGTACCGTGTCAGGAAAGAGTTGGGGTTCCACAAACTCCAACTCCCACATAACTCCATGGTTATCTAGTCAACCATGCAAAATCTTAAGAGCCAGAAGACCCATTCTTCTGTTCGTCCTGGTAGGGTTGCTGGAGCCCTTGATGCCCTTGAGCACAAGTGCTACCAGGGCTCGATGCTGGGGTGTCTGATCCAGGCCTATGAGATACATAGGCATGTACCTCAAGACCCTAACCCAGAAATTGTTCAGGTTTTCAACAGGGCTTACTGGGGAACCCCTCCAATGGTTCCAAGCCCTGACCTTCGGGATCAAGAGGCCTATGATGGTTTTGCATCAGTGGCTTGGGTAGCAGCGGCCGGCATCAGTGCCCAGTGCCAAGCTTGGCTGCAGTCTTCAGACCTCGAGCAGTGGGTCCAAGACAAAGCTGCTCGACATCTCCTGTACCAGAGAGAACCTGTTCAGCAAGCCTATGGCCAACGTGGTGACTCTACAGAGGCTCTCCAAAAAGACTTCATCCTTCCCCCTTAAGAAACCATTAGGGAAAAGACCCCTGTTCCAGAGGAAAAACGGGCCCTCACATCAGAGTCACCACTATCAACCCTTCTCAGGCCAGCAGCATGGTTCTCACCCTAAAAGACAAACCAATGGGGTCCAGAAGCCAAAGGCACAGAAACCCCAGGCACTAGCTCTCACCCAGCCCGGGGGAGCTTTTGACTCCTGGAGCAGGACCTCTCCTCCCCCCGGGAGACCTTCACCAGCCCAAAGGGGGCCACCTGGCACTCTAAGACCACAGGTGGGCCAGTGTCACCTCGGACCAGTGGATACTGCAGGTGGTAAGGGAGGGATACCTCCTCTACCTACGCAGGTACCACCCAAGTTCTTTCCAGGAGAGCCAATGCGACCTCTCCTTCATCAGACCCTTCTGCTCTCAAGAGTTTGCAGGTCTGCTCAGGGACAATGCAGTAGAGCCTGTACCCAAATATCTATGGGGAAAAGGCTTCTACTCCAGATACTTTCTTGTCCCAAAGAGAACTGGGGGCCTCAGGCCCATACTAGACCTGAGAAACCTAAACAAGTTTCTGGTGAGGGAAAAGTTCAAGATGCTCTCCCTTGGAACCCTACTGCCTTACCTCCACCAGGGAGATTGACTGTGCTCTTTGGACCTAAAGGATGCGCACACGCACAACCTGATCCATCCCTCCCACAGGCAGTACCTACAGTTCGTGGTGGGAGGAGGGCACTACCAGTACAAGGTTCTACCCTTCGTCCTAGCCTCCTCGGTGGTGGTAGCCGTCTACCTGCGCCTACAAGGGGCTTTCATCTTCCCCTACCTGGACAACTGGCTCATCAGAGGCGGTATGGCCTTGGAAATCAGTCAGGCTACAGAATGTTCAACCCTTCTTTTGCAGCACCTGGGGTTCGTCATTACCCCAAATCCCATCTCGCTCCAGCCCAAAATCTGGAGTTCCTAGGTGCCCAGTTGGTCAAGGCCGTCCTCCCAAGAGAAAGGGCAGAACGCCTTAGGCACCTGGCAGGAGAGATACAATGCCACTGGTCAGTGCCGGCTTGTCGTCTCCTCCGCCTACTGGGCCATATGGCCTCGATGGTCCACGTCACGCTTTTAGCCCGCTTACACATGCAGACAGCCCAGTGGTGCCTATATTCGCAGTGGACTCATGCCATGGGCAGGCTACGAGACAGGGTCAGGGTTACCCATGAATGGATGGAGTCCCTCAACTGGTGGCAAAACCTGTGCCACCTCCAGGGAGAAATGCCCTTCCAGGCACCCACGCCACAGAGGACTCTGACCACAGATGCCTCTCTCTTGGGTTGTGGGGCACTTTGTGGAGACTGCCGCATACAGGGCAGCTGGTCTCAGGAGTTGCCGCTCCTATAGATCAGTCTCCTGGAGCTCGGGATAATCTTCTTGGCCCTCCAAGAATTTCGCCACTGCCTGCGGCACCGACCTGTACTGATCCAGACAGACAACCAGGTTGCCATGTTTTATATCAAGAAGCAGGGGGGCACGGGTTCATACTCCCTCTGCCAGGAGGCGGTGGCCCTCCTCTCCTTCGAGAAGATGCAATGTCAAGGTCGCGAGTCTTTGAGTGGCACAAATGCTTCAAGACTGGCCGTGAGGAGGTGGAGAATGACCCCAAGTCAGGACGGCCTACCACGACAAAGACGGCTGAGAACATTGACAGAGTGAACCAGCTGGTGTGGAGGGATCGCAGACTGACGGTGCAGATGATAGCCGAGGAGCTCAACCTGAACAGGGAGTCGGTGCAGACCATCTTGGTGCAGGAGCTGGGGATGCAGAAGGTGTGCACCAAGATATGCCCAAACTTTTATCAGACGACTAGAAGGAGCACTGGGTCAATGCTTGTCGAGACTTGCTAGAGAAGATTGGAGAAGATCCAGAGTTCGTTGGCTGAGCCATCACAGGAGACGAGACTTGGGTCTTCCAGTACGACCCTGAAAGCAAAAGACAGAGCCTGCAGTGGAAGACTCAACTGTCACCCAGACCCAAGAAGGTGCGCATGTCCAAATCAAGGATCAAGGTCATGTTGATCGCATTCTTCGACCAGAAGGGAGTGGTCCATCATGAGTTTGTGCCTGAGGGTCAGACAGTCAACCAGCACTTCTACTAGTAGGTCCTCAATCGCCTCCATGACCGAGTTCGGCGCAGCAGGCAGACTCTGTGGAGAGACAAGTAGTGGCTGCTCCACCATGACAACGCGCCCGCACATACCGTGCTCAGTGTGAGGCAGTTCTTGGCCAACAAACAGATCACAGCTCTCGACCACCCTCCTTATTCCCCAAATCTTGCACTGTGCGACTTCTGGCTCTTCCCCAAGCTGAAGACTATGCTCCAAGGAACTCATTTCACCTTTGTAGAAGAGATCAAGGCCACTGTGACGAGGGAGCTGAGGGATCTCAAGGAGGAGGACTTCACCGAGTGCTTCCATACGTGGCAGAAGCGAATGCAGAAGTGCATTAACTCGGGGGGGGGGGGATTACTTTGAAGGGGACAATGTGTAATTTCTCTGTAGATTTTGTAATAAAACAGTCTCATTTCTCTTTTGTCACACCTCGTATTATGTTGCACTAGTCCCATAGTGGAGTTAAGAGTGCTTGACATACATCTCTGAAGTCGGATTGTTCAAGGAAAGGATGGAGCCAGTATATTGTTCTCATTTTGTAGTAAGCTGATTTTGTGACTTTTTTGATATAAGACTGAAAGGATAAGCTCTGAGTGTTACTCCAAGATATTTGACCTCTTTCACTGTGAAGACTGCGTTGGGTAGTATGATGGAGCGTAGTAGGGTGAATGTTGCCCTATGTGCAACATCTAACCCCGGCACTGCTAGCAACTGCCAACTGACTTCTACGTAATTTTGCTCTCTTGCTGTTTTAATCTACAGTTGAAGAGCGATTAAGTAAAAAAGAAATAATTGTCATGTATAGTTGCCTAATTTTAGAGGTTCTTAATTCTCTTTATACCCTTATGTACAATTAAGGTAAATGGCACCTTAGAAAGCTTAATGTACCCAAAATGCAATTTTCTGTGTGTGTATGATCATTGCTGAGAGAATTTAGTGTGTATTAAGGAGTTCTGAAGCATTTTAAAACGAACTGGCACCACTGAGGGAAACAAAGGATCACAGTTTAGCTTGGCAATTGGCTGGCAGGGATTTGAAATCTATGATTTCTTAAATTCTTTGTTCATATCCCATCTCTGGAACTGTGACTGTATAACCTTGACTTAGTCACTTAACTTTTCTTTTTATCTTTTGTGTTTTTCTTCCCTGCCCCTGTACCCCTCTTTAGAACTTGCAATAAGCTCATTAAAATGAGGATTTCTCCAGAAACAAGCAGAAAGTCAGTCCTCACTTACGGGTGACATCGGCACCAACTTAACCTGCACGGAGCAATTGCCCAGCTTTCAAAGAAAACCTTTGGAATTGCTGCCACACATACATGGTCCTCTTCCCGCCCAAGGGTGCCAACTTTCTCAGTCTCCCTTCTTCTGGAGCCCTTTGGATGCACGTCCTCGTCCCTCAGAAAAAGTGTTTTTTGTCTTCGGCCTTTGGCCCCTTTTCCAGTTGCACCAGTCCTCTCCCGTCCCCCCCTTCACCCCTGCTTTGGCTGTGGGCTAGGGGGACTCTGTTTTTTCCCTCTTTTTAGTATTTTTTTCCTTCAAGCTCTTTCGTGTCCTTTTTCCCTAACCGCTGGCCTTGAGGGTCTTGAACCTCGCAGGGGCTCTTTTTGCCCCCATGGCCACCGGTTTCAAAAAATGTGACAGATGCTCCAAGAAGATGTCGCTTACAGACACCCATGACTGTTGTCTGCAGTGTCTCGGGGCTGACCACAACCCAGAGCTCTGCCCTCTCTGTAAGAAAATGTCCACTAAGGCCTTGTTAAGCCATAAGCAGAAGTCCGACGACATTTTCCATAAGGCAGCCCTGGGGTCCTGGTGGCTACCCGCTCTGCCAACCCTCCACTTGCGGGATCCCCCACAGCGACCCCACGCCCCAGTCACTCCGATCAGGGTCCACACAAGGTGCAGCAGTGAAAGAAGCAGATGACCTCGAAGTCGCTATCAGGGGCTCCGGACAAGGGCGAGCAGTCTCGTGCTTGCTCCCTCAGTCCTCCCTGGCGTTCCCGAGAGTTGGACAAGGAGCGGCCTTGAAAGGTACCTCATACAGATATGGAGGCCTCCGGCGATGGCGCTCGGTCTCCTGAGGGTCGTCCCGATGAGGACCCCCTCTCCTCCTCCACGCCAAACCCGGCGTCGGTGTCGCAGGACCCCACTACCGAGTGGGAGACCCATATGCTGGCACTGGAGCGCAGTGTTTCTGCCTTCCTAGCTGTCTCGAGGCGCTTTTGCCCAGCACAGCTGGCTCGCACCGTGAGACATAGGGTCCCCCGACGGGGGTGCCTAAACTGGAGACCCCCAAGAGCTGTGGGCCTCATGAGGGTCCTCGGCACTGGTCTCACTCGCTCTCCTGTTCCTCGGGGGCGAGGTCTTCCAGAGTCTGTGCTTCCAGCTCCATGCGGGCCTCGGCTACTGGACATGGGGTTCAGCCAGACTCCAAGTCTTTCTCAGATCTTTTGGGCTGGGAGTCGGATGGGGACACCTCCCCGGAGACCCGCACCCATAGGGACCTTCCCTCTGACCCATCCCCGCCCACCGCGCAACAGCAGTCCCCCCCCCCCCCCGAGGACACCTTTTTCTTGGTGTTTGTGCGGGATATGGCATGGGCCCTCAATCTGCCCACGCAGGCCGAGGAGGAACCGAGGGTGGAGGAACTCAACATCTTGCAGTACGAGTCTCCACCTAGGGGAGTCTCCTACGGTCCCTGTACTGCCCATCCTATCCCAGCTGCTTATCTGCATGTGGGAAGTACCCGCCTCGGTCCCCATTGTCAGCAAAAGACTCAACGCCATGTACAGGGTCCAGAGCGGCCCAGGGTTTCGGAAGACTCAACTTCCCCATACCTCCATGGTAGTTGAATCGGCCATGCAGAAGCAGAAGAGCCTGGTCACACTCTTCAGTCCCCCCTGGCAGGGAATCTTGTGCCCTCAACACCCTCGGGCGCAAGGTTTACCAGGGATCCATGCTGGTGTGCCGCATCCAGGAGTAACAACTGTATATGGGTATGTTTCTTGGTGACCTTGCCAAATAGCTTGGCGGTTTCTCTGCAGGCTTCGAGGGCGAACACCTTCTCAGGTTCCAGACCCTCCTGAGGTCGGTCACAGACTGCTCAAAGTACCTTTCCCGTGCCGCGTATGATGGGTTTGAGTCTTCCGCCTGTGTGGCATACATGGCTCCAGTCTTCAGACCTGGAACAGTGGGTCCAGGAGAAGCTTCTGGATGTCCCCTGCCTTGGCGAGCAACTGTTTGGCAAGCCCATGGAGGACAAGGCGGCCAAGATCATGACTTGCACCCATCTCTCTCGTAAAACCTATTCTCTTCCATGGAAGAAGCAGCACACCAAAAAGCTGTTCTTCCAGAGGAAGGGACTCCCCTACCCCAGCCCCTACTACCAGCGCTCAGAGCAAAGGGGGGGAGTTCAGGGTCACCGAAAACCGAAAGGGCCCAAGACCCAACCACTGGCGCCACCCCAGCCAGCTCCGGGGTTTTGACACTGAATGCATAGCCTCTCACCCCAGACGGTTCATCCGCCTGTGGGAGGACGCCTGTTCCTTTTTGCCCCCGAGTGGGCAACCATTACATCGGACACCTGGGTCCTCCGGATGATTCGGGATGGTTATTGCCTTCGTCTGGACAGACTCCCCCCTCCCTTCTCCCCAGCGGAGCCTACTCCAGGCTTGCTTACAGCAAGAGTTGAACAACCTCCTTGGTCAGCAGGCGGTTGAAAGGGTCCCGCCGCACCTCCGAGGTCAGGGTTTTACTCCCGGTACTTACTCGTCCCGAAGAGGACAGGGGGCCTGCGCCACATCCTTGATCTCGGGAATCTGAACAAGTTTCTGGTGCTGGAGAAGTTCAGAATGTTATCGTTCGGCGTCCTACTGCCCTTCCTCCAGCAGGGCGATTGGCTGTGCTCCTTGGATCTCAGAGACACTTATGCCCATATACCTGTCCACCCCAAGCACAGGCAATACCTGCGTTTCAGGGTACAAGGGGAGCACTATCAGTACAGGGTCCTCCCCTTCGGGCTCGCGTCTGCCCTGCGAGTCATCTCAAAATGCCTGTCAACAGCTTCAGCTTCAGCTTACCTTCGGCTGCAGGGCGTACTAGTCTACCCTTACCTAGATGACTGGCTCATCACAGGCACATCGGCGGAGGCAGCCCGCCTTTTGGCATCACACACAGTCCTCCTCCTCCTCGAGCGTCTCGGCTTCCTGATCAACTACTCCAAGTCCCACTTCGAACCAGTGCAGACCGTGGAGTTCATCGGCGCCCTTCTCAACACAGAACGTGCGACCGCCTTTCTCCCTCGAGCCCATGTGGATCGGCTCTGCACCCTGGCTGCCAAGGTCCAAGGCTGGGCAAGGGTCTCAGCGCAGGCCATGCTGCGCCTCCTTGAGCACATGGCCTCAGCCGTCCTTGTCATTCCCCATGCCCGCATGCACATGTGTGTGGCCCAATGGTGCCTCAGAGCGCAATAGGCCCATGCTTAGGGATGCCTCCGGGACCCCATCCGAGTCTCCCGCAGCCTGCTCAGTTCCCTGGATTGGTGGCAGAACCCCCAAAGCCTCCTTCGGGGCATGCCCTTCCAGATTCAACAACATGAGCTCGTCTTGATGACGGATGCCTCGTTGTTGGGCTGGGGAGCCCATTGTGGCAACCTACGCACCCAGGGGCAATGATCATCCAAGGATTCCCGGCAGCAGATCAACATGCTCAAGCTTTGAGCAGTTCAGTTGGCCCTGAAGGTCTTCGAGGCCCACCTGACGGGCAGGTCTGTGCTCTGCAGACCAACAACAGGGTTGCAATGTTCTACATAAACAAGGAGGGGGGCATGGGCTTCCGTCTCCTCTGTCGGGAGGCAGTCCTCCTCTGCTCCTTCGCTGTGCGCCGGGGCAGGACGCTAAGAGCTGTCTACCTCCCGAGCCAAGACAATGTCCTTGCAGACAGGCTCAGCAGGCTTCTCTGCTCGCACAAGTGGCACCTGAGTCCAGAGGTGGTTCTCCACCTGTTTCGCTGCTGGGGGACTCTGTCCATAGACCTGTTCACCAGCCCAGCAAATGCACAACTGCCTCGCTTTTGTGGGCCGATGCCGCACCCGAACAGAGTGGCTCCGGATGCGTTCCTCCTTGGACTGGGCTTCTGTATGCGTTCCCTCCCACTTCTCTCATTGTGAGGACCCTCCACAAGATTCAGCAGGACCGAGCCTCGGTGATTCTCATGGCTCTTTTGTGGCCTCCGGTCTCCCTGGGCAGTGCTCCAGGCCTGCTGACGCAAGAGGAGGACGGGTGCTTTACCCGAATTTGGCCTCGCTATCCCTGACAGCCTGGCGGCTGAGCGTGTCTCCCTAGCCTCGCTGCACCTCGCGGACGAGATTGTGGAAGTCCTCGCGTCAAGGAAGGTGAAGTGGCGCCCTGAAGTGGCGGCGCTTCTCGATCTGGTGCTTCGAGCTCCAGATCGACCCGTTCTCCTGCTCCACCCAGCGGATTCTCCAGTACCTCCTCCATCTTTTGCAGGTGGGGCTCAAATCCAGCTCGGTCAGGGTTCACCTGAGCGCCATCTCGGCCAACCACTTCACCGTCGAGGGCAAATCCCTCTCGAGCCAGCCCCTTGCGTCTCACTTCGTGCAGGGCCTCTTGCTTTCCAAACCCTCCATCCAGCCTTCACCAGCGGAATGGGACCTGAGCATCATGCTCATTCAGCTGATGCGACTGCCCTTCAAGCCAATGACGACATGCTCGCTTCGACACCTCTCCTGGAAGGTGGTCTTCCTGGTGGCGCTGACCTCCGTGCAGCGAGTCAGCGAACTTCAAGCCCTCATGGCAGAGGCCTCCTACACCAGGTTCTATGGGAATAGGGTGGTCCTTCTTACCCACTTCAAGTTCCTTCCCAAGATTGTCTCGGACTTCCATCTCAATCAGGAGATAGTCTTGCTGACTTTCTTCCCGAGACCTCATGGTGACCAGGCATCAGAGGTTCTGCATACTCTCGACTCACACACAACCTCAACTCTCAATATGGCCTTCCAGTTCGCCACCCTCTTTAGCTTTTACCTCCTTACTCACTGGCTTGGAACCACCCAGGCCCTCTATACGTCTCACAGCAATATTCCTGTCCTGAATAGCCATGGAAAAAGATGGTCTGGACCCCCATACTCCCACCCAGGAAGTGACTCCTACACGTGCCACTCCCACCTTCTACATGTTGCACTCCAGTTATCCAAAACACCCAGCCAGGAAAAACCTCTGAGCTGCCGACCACTAAAATGTGCCATCATTAACGCGCGTTCTATTCGCAAAAAATGGCCTGTTGTCCTAGACGCAATCTCACTTTATGACCTAGAGATACTTATGATCACGGAAACCTGGTTAACATCGGAGGACAACGTTCTCCTCAACCAACTCCTACCCCCTAATTTTTCCATACACACGAGACATAGAGAAAACAAAAAAGGAGGTGGGGTGCTCATAATCACCAGATCAGACCTTGACTTCCACATATCAGATTCCTCTAGCACAAAAAGTCTAGACATTCTCTCTATTGCAAACCAGCATTGCTCCTTCAACTTGTTATACAGAACGCCATCTGCTTGTCCAGATGACCTCCCAACCATTATTGACCTTGCAGCCAACACCCTCAGTCCCAATAAACCAAATTGGATAATGGGTGATTTCAATCTCCCATCGTTACCTCAAAACCATGCAAATGCCTTCCTTGGTGCCATGGAAGAACTAGCACTCAAACAAATCATCAATGAACCCACACATATAAAGGGGAATGTTCTTGATATGGTATTTGCTCCTCAGCCAGTCATCGATAAAAACCACAATCTACCAATATCAGTCATTGATGTACCTTGGTCAGACCACAAATTGATTATTATCCAGATACCCATCAACAATGAGCAGCTGCACAGAAGCCGAAACCCTAACAGTACATCACGAACATCCACAAGAAGCTTTCGCCCATTTAACAGGGAACACATCCTATCTGAGACCCAATCCCTCCTCAACAAAACCACGCCTGACCTTGAAGAACTGATCTCATCCTGGAACTCCAACTTAAATGCCATCTCACAACGCCCGAACTCCAACAACACAGCAAGGATGAAGAGAAGCTCTGCCCCGTGGTTTTCTCCTGAGCTGCGATCTTCTCTTACTCAACTACGCAGACTTGAGCGCCGATGGCACCGATCGCTCTCTACTGAAGATCAGACCGCCTACCGAACCCACCTCTCAATACATCGTGAAGCAATCACAACCAAAATGAAACAATATCACACCGACACCCTAAAGAGATCACTGAATAAACCATGTGACCTCTTCAACTTGGTCAAATCCCTCTCGAAGGAACCATCTCCCGAACATCACAGTGTGATTCACCCACAAGAATTCGCTAACTACCTGCAATCCAAGATCGTACAAACTAACAAGGTTTCAGCAATCCCATACCAAGAACCAACGGGCCTAACCCCACTTGACAAATTTTCCACACCATCCACTAAATGCATTGAAGATACCATAGCATCCCTCAATACCTCCACTGCGCAGACTGATCCATGCCCAGCTTTTTGGATTAAGGAGCTACGTGGTGTGTTCAGTCCTTTCATCGCAAATCTAATGAACCTCTCCTTCACAACAGGATACTTCCCCACAACACTCAAGCAGACATCCATTAGGCCACTATTGAAAAACCCCAAGCTTGACCCGCGAAATGTCGATTCTTATAGGTCAATAGCTAGTATTCCCCTCCTAGCTAAGATAACTGAGAAAGAGGTACAACGGCAAATTCAAGATCACATAGACTCCGCAGCTCCCCTAGATCACTGCCAACATGGGTTCAGAGAATATCATGGAGTCGATACCCTACTCACTAGTCTATTCAACGATATCATCACAGGCATTGACAACGTCCGACAAGGTTTTGTGCTCATCTTCTTAGACATCGCCGCTGCGTTCGACTCGGTGAGTCACGAAATTCTCCTCGGTAGACTGAAAGAGAAGGGCATCTGCAACATTGCGCTAGGATGGTGTAAATCCTATCTGGAAGGAAGATGGCAATACGTGAAGTCTGGATCAGAAGAGTCTAAACATTTCCATCAAAAACAGGGTGTACCTCAAGGCTCCTCGCTGTCCTCCCTATTATTCAATATTTACATGCAGCCCATCTGCAACATCATAAGATCATTCAACGTGAGCTGTTTGATATATGCAGATGACATTCTTTTATACATGCCATTCTCTACAGCCCAGATGGACCTAGCACCGATGATAGACTGTTTCAACGCAGTATCAGCGTGGCTCCAATCACAGAACCTACGCATTCAACATAAAAAGACGGAGGTGCTTTTCATCACCAGAGACACCAACTTTACTCTTCCTTCCCATGTCAGTGTCAAGGAAGCTGACTTACAAACCAAAGAAACAATAAGATACCTTGGAGTTACATTGGACCAACGACTGGATATGAAACACCACATAAGCAACATAGTCAAAGCTGTATACTTCAAAATCCGCACGCTCAGGCATCTGCGCTCCCTGTTGGACCCAGACGACTTCCGGACCATATACCAAGCGCTTATCCTGCCTCATTTCGACTTTGCAAATGCCATCTTACAAGGTCTCCCTCAATCCACACTGGCCCCATTACAGCTGGCTATGAATGCCGCAGCAAGGGTCCTATATGGAGCCTCCAGAAGTGACCACGTGACTCCCATTCTTAAACAGCTTCACTGGTTACCCATCCATGGGAGGATCATCTTTAAAACCCTACTCCTATCATTCAAGGCAATCAAGGGTATTTCATCCTCCTCCCTCACAGAACTTATTCACATGGTGCCCCCCAACAGATCCAGAATATCAATAGCCGTAAACCTTCTAATAACACCAAAGGCATTGTCGAAGTGCAACATATCAACCACAAACAGGGCGTTCAGTTTCTATGTACCTAAATGCTGGAATGCTCTACCCTCTTACATTAGGGCTATTACCGACCTATCGCAGTTCAGGAAGGCACTCAAATACCACCTTTTCCTCCAATACTACCCAACCAGCAATGGCACCTAGGTATTCCCTCTGAAGAAATGACCCAGTTGGAAACGACCCTTACTTTCATTATGATATTGTTATTCAATTCTAGCCGTGTAAATATCTCATGTATATAGTTTACCCCTGTTATCCAAGTTTGTACCCCTGTTCGATGTAAAACCAAACAGCTTGTTGTTATGGTCGTTGTGTTATAATGTGAACCGCGCTGATACCGAATAGTGCGGTATATAAGAAACTGTAATAAATAAATAAAATAAAATAAAATGAAGGCTCTCACCTTCTACCTGCAGCACACCTGGGATCATCGTAAGTCTGACTGGCTCTTCATCACCTAAGATTCCAACCGCCTGGGGCTGGCAGTCATCAAGCGCACCCTCTCTGTCTGGGTGGCAGACTGCATCGTGTTTGCCCAGGCAAAGGCTGGGGCCCCGCTGGATTGACAAGTTACCGTGCATGGCGTCCGTGCCAAGGCAGCATTGGTAGCTTCGCTGCACTCAATGCCCCTGACGGACATCTGCCGGGCTGCGACCTGGTCTTCTGCAAACACCTTTGCTTCGCACTACTGCCTGGAGAGCGCCTTCAGTCAGGCTGTACTCCATAATCTGTTCGGGGTATAAGCAACTCCTGCCCTCCGACCCTTCTTCTGCGGCTACCGAGAGCTTGGCCCTGGGGACCCGAGGACTCCGGCTCCTTCAGGCATCGGCTTCTGCTCATGGCCTCGGAGGCGTTTTTTGTACTACAGGTTCGGTAGCCTGTAGCTGGGGAGTCCCATAAGTGAGGACTGACTTCCTGCTTGTTCCTGGAGAAAGCGTAGTTACTCACCTGTAACAGGTGTTCTCTGGGGACAGCTGGAATCGGTCTTCACCACCCTCCTCCCTCCCCTTCAGAGTTGCCATTCTTATTTTCTTCCCTTGCCATCTGCTTAGTAGGACTCTAGCTATGAGACCTGACTGAGCAAGATGGCACCCTTGGGTGGGAAGAGGACCACACATACATGGCAGCAATCCCAAAGGCTTTCTTTGAAAGCTGGGGAATTGCTCCGCACGGGTTCTGTCGGTGCCGATGTCACCCATAAGTGAGGGCTGATTCCTGCTGTTCCTGGAGAACACCTGTTATAGGTGAGTAACTACGCTATTTTGACCTTCCTCTGCTGATTGTTCATTGTGTAGTTTTTGTTATGCTAATTGAGATTTGTTTTGTTTTTCAAAAACAAATGAATGGTTTTTCATTTAATCTTTTTAGTGTGTGAAATCGGCAGAGTTGATTGGAATATTTGTCAGTCCTGAGGTATTTCTGAAGTTAATCTTGTCAGGACTCCAGAATCTCCCTTGCCATCTCATCTCATGGTTCTGGCTGCAGTTATAAGGGGGTGTCCAAGCCAAATGTTGACACCTCACCTGGACAAAATAGCCAGTACTCTATCCCAGACTGAGATTTGTCAAGGATCAGAAAAGGTAAGGAAAGGTATTTGGTATGCGATGGGAATTTTAAGATCAGAGATTAAGAAACTGATTTTTTATTTATAATAGTTACTAGCTAAACTATAAACGTGCACTCTAGTGGAGGAGTATCCTAGTGGTTAGAGCAACTGCCTAGTACCCAGAATGCCAAGACCAAGGCACCACATGAGCCTCTCTCCAGTCCTTAGGCACCACTCCCGACTCCAACCAGGCATTGAAAATGTCAGTAAGTGGAGCTGCTATAACATTTATTTTATTTATTTATTTTATTTATTTATTTATTTATTTAACAATTTTTTATATACCGCAACCTTCCGAAGATCAGGTGCGGTTTACATCTAACAGTTAAGGAAACAGAGAGGCATTTCTGTTTTTTACATTGAACGATAACATGAATTATGTACAATTAACATTTGAACTTTTAACTTTTTGGAAATATGTACAATTAACTATGTACAGTTATAGAAGGAGAAGTTCAACAGTATAAGCATAATAGACAGTATTGAGGTCAAAATATCTATAAGCCTTGCGGTGTTAATCTACTTGTGTTGTATAGTTTATCCCTTTTCATATTGAAGTTGAGAGTTTGCTAATGTGCCGTAGTAGGAGATAAAAAGGTGAGTTTTTACGTAGATCCTTAAAGTCGGTTAGGGCTCTGATTTCATCAGGTAGCGAGTTCCAGAGCGTAGGGGCTGCATGGGAGAATGCCTTTTTATTTGTTGTTTTTTTGGACTTTGTGAATTCTTTTGGAATTCTTAGTTTATTGGCGTTGCCTCTTCTATGTGCACTATGGGGCGTGTCTTTAATGATTAGTTTATTTAGGGTTTCTGGGGCAGTATTATTTAGTGCTTTAAAAGTAGTTATTATTAATTTATAGTTTATTCTACATTGAATGGGGAGCCAGTGTAGTTTGGCTAGGTAGGGTGATATGTGCTCGAAAGGGTGAACCTTCATTATAGTTCTGGCAGCAGCATTTTGAGCCAGTTGGAGTCTTCTGATGTTTTGATTTGTTGTACCTAGTAGAGAGAGGTTGGCGAAGTCAAAATGTGGGGTGATAATAGCTTGAATGATGCTTAGGAAATCTTGCAGTTGGACTAGGGGGCGTAGTTGTTTTAGTACTTTGAGTTTGAAGTAGATTTCTTTGTAGTGTTTCTTATGTGCGTATTCATACTGAGTTGTGTGTCTAGTAACACCCCTAGGTATTTTATTTCGCTGTTTATGTGGATGTCGTGATTCTGAAGTGTAATGTGGGTGGGGGGGGGGGTAAAGGATTTGTTCTTTGTTACAATTAGTATGTCTGTTTTGGAATGGTTGATAAAGAGGTTGTGGTCTTCTAACCAAGTTTTTAATTCGTTGAAGCAGTTTGTTAATAGTTGGGGTGGAATCGTAGGGATAATGAATGGGATGTACAGCATAATGTCCGCATATATGTGATAATGGATATTGAATTTTTTAAAGATATTGCAGATTGGTTGTATATATATGTTAAATAGTAGAGCAGATAGCGCAGAGCCTTGGGGTAGTCCTATTTCCTGTTTATATGTGTTGGAGGTTTGATTGTTGATCCTGACAGTTTGGGATCTGTTGGATAGATATGATGTAAACCATTTAAGGACTGTTGAGTTGGCACCGATTTGTGTGAGCCTATTGAGCATTAGTGTGTGTTGAACGCTGTCAAAAGCCGCAGATATGTCTAGAAAAAGAAGTAGGAATGTGTTTTTAGAGCTGTCTATTCCTCTTACTAGTGTGTCTAGGAGGACTGTTAAGAGTGTCTACCCCATGACCAGGGCGGAAACCATATTGTTGGTCATCAAGGGGAGCTGATGTGTCGATGTAATCTTGTGTTTGAATTTGAACTACTATTTCTATGAGTTTAGCCATGAATGGTATACTGGAGATGGGTATATAGGATTTCGGTGAGGTTTTGTCCAATGTATTGTTTTTTAGTATGGGTCTAATTTGTGCATGCTTTAGAGTAGGCGGGAGATAGCCTTGTTTTAGTGATAGATTAATTAGTGGTATTATGAAAGGGGATAAAGTTGGAAGGGTGTTCTTTATCCAATTTACTGGGCAGGGATCAAGGTGAGAAGTTGTGGTATTTAGATGCATCATTATATTCTTAAGGGTCTCTTTTGTTATGGGATAGAAATTGTTCCAAGAATCTAATGGAGGTTGGTATGATATGGTTTGTGGCATTGGTAAGATATTATTTATCTTTGATTTGTTTATGTAGTAATTTGCTAAGGTTTGGGGAGATATGTCATTAGCTTCATGACTTGAGTTGTATGTGTTTTAGTTAGGTTTTGGACAATGGAGAAAAGTTCTCTGGGTCTGTTGATAGATTTATTTAGAATGGAGGAGTGGAAGTTTTTCTTAGCGCTGTCTGTGGCCTCTCTGTAGTTTTTGAGATAAGTACAATAGAGTTCGTTATGTGACGTAGATTTAGTTTTGCGCCACTTTAATTCGATTTTCCTAAGTGTTCTTTTCATAGTTTTTAAAGTGTTGTTAAACCATGGAGCATTACCAGTTCTGTGACGGGTGGTCTTCTTGTTTGATTGGTTATTTGCTGCTGCTTTTGAGATTGTATTATGCCAAATTGTAATGGCCTCATCAAGGTTGGTAGGTGATAAGGGGAGGTAAGGGATAGTTAGGTCTAGGAAATCTTCTGCGTTGAATTTTTTAAATCTGGGGGGTAGGGGTTCTTGCTGGTTGTGTTTGTTATTTGAGTCCGTGGGTTTAATAGTAAAATTGATCTGGTAGTGGTCTGACCATGGGATCGGCGTGCACTTTAGGGATTCCGGATTGAAAGGTTTATGGAGTACTTCTGGTAGAAATATAAGGTCTAAGGTTCCTCCTTTGTTATGGGTTTTTGTATTAATGATTTGGTGGAATCCTATGTCATGTACTGATTCAAGAAAGAGGGTTGAGTATGTAGTGGGAAGAGATGGGAGATTAAAATCTCCTAACATTATTATAGGACATTGGTCCGTAGATGAACTGAGAAGCTCTATCAGGACATCCATATTTTCTGTTTTATGGTCAGGTGGTCTGTATATCAGGCATATTCTAATATTGTCAATCTTTATGATGAGGGTGTCAGTGTTGTTAATGATCTCTGAGGATTGTTGTTTAGCATTTAGGACCTTTTTAGTCATTACAAGCACTCCTCCTTTTTTGTTGTTTCTATGTGTATGAAAAATATCGTAGTCATTCTTTTCTAATTGGTTTAGGTAGACCACATCTGTGTCAGATAGCCATGTTTCTGTAACAAAGAGTATGTCAGGTTTATTGTCATTTAAGAGGTCAGTGAAGATGGGGAGTTTATTTTTCATGGATCTAGCATTTGTTAGAATACATGATAAGGTGGCTGGTTCTTTTTTGTTTGGCGGGGAATTTGGTTGGTAGGGTGCGGTGGGTTTTATGTGTATAACATCCCCAAGTTCCCTCAGTATTCTAGGGTGTATCCCATCCAGTCCCATCGCTTTGTCTACTTTAAGTTGAGCTTGTTTCTCACAAACACAGTCTTTTGAAAATTGTTCAAGATGTCCCTCGCTTCTGTTCCTGTTTGTGGGTGTTTTCTGAGGTCCTGCTCCTGGTTCTTCATCTGTGAACACAGAACAGAAATATTTGTTAAGCAATTCTCCTTTATCCTCATCAGCTTCTACATATTCCTCCCCTTCACCCTTGAGTCTGACAGTACCACTTTTGCCCTTTCTCTTCTCACTAACATATCTGAAAAATGTCTTATCTCCCCATTTTATTGCATTGGCTATTTCCTCCTCTTTTTGAAACTTTGCTTTCCTGACTACTTTGCTAGCTTCTCTACGTTTTTCCAAATATAGATGCCTGTCTTCCTCTCTCTGTGATCTCTTGTATTTCATGAAGGCCTCCCTCTTTTTCGTCACCTTTTCTGCTACTTCTTTCGAAAGCCATAGTGATCTCCTTTTCCTTTTACCTTTATTTACCATTTTAACAAAAAAGGTTTGTTGCCCTTAAAATCTCCCCTTTCAGTTTTGCCCACTATTTTTCTACATCCCCCAGCTGTTCCCATCCTGCTAACAACTCCCTGAGGTATTGGCCCATCTTGGCAATGTTAATCTTCCTAAAGTCTAAGACCCTCACCTTTGAATGGATTCTAACTACCCTAGTCCTAATACTGAACCACACCATCTGGCATTTCGTCTATACTGCCTTTCAGTGTTATCAAGGCAGTTTACATTGAATAGAACAGTTGACATAACTTTATATATCACAAAGTTGAGCTAAGTAACATTTCAACAACAACTATTTACAAGTCTAATATGGGGCACTCAGTTTAGATAGCAATCAGTATTGTAGAAGGGGTGATTGGTAGGGGTATTTAAGTGTTAAGTCTGTGGATCCCTGAAGAAATAAGAGCACTAAATGATGCAAAGGAACTCCGCAAGAAATTAAAAACATATTTATTCATCTCCCATTTCGGCAAACTAGAAAATACCTTACCACTAACAGGAAATGGTTAATAGCGACCTCAGGGTACACCAACTCCAATTACTCTATCTAACTACAATTAAAGTCGATTAAATAACTTTGTAAATCCTGTAAATATATATGTAAATAGTTCAAAATATGTAAATAGTTAAATTGTTATTTAACAAATTTACCATATTTAGTCCAATCATGTTTAATGTATTTAGCAAAATTGTACCTAGTTAATTAATGTTTCATGTATTTAGCAAAATTGTACCTAGTTAATTAATGTTTCATGTAAAACAGACCTGTTAATCTGTTCATTCCTTGTTCACTGTAAACCGCACCTGATCTGTGGAAGGTAGCGGTATATAAGCAACTGTTAAATAAATAAATAAATAAAAATCTAGTGTTGTACCGAAGTATTCGGTGAACAGGTGTGTCTTTCGTTTTTTCCGGAAGTCAGAGGAGTCTTTAATTGATCTTAATTGATGAGGGAATGAGTTCCAAAGGGACGGGCTGAAGTGTTTGAACGCTCTTTGAAGTGCTGTTTGTGTGGTATTGCTCTTGATTGACGTAGTTGACAGAGTGTTTTGATGTGTCCTCCTTGACCGAGTGTCTGGCATCGTCTGGATTAGTTGTTTTAAAGCAGTCAGCGGACTGGTTGTTCATGTCTTGAAGGTCAGCATTATTGATTTGTACTTTATTCGGGATTGTATGAGTAGCCAGTGAAGAGATTTTAGGACCGAAGTGATGTGATTTTGTCTTTTGGGTCTGGTGATCAGTCATGCTGCAGTATTTTGTGCTAGTTGCAGGGATTGGGTTGTGCTTTAGGGTAGTTCTTAAAGTATTTAGTTGCAATAATCTAGGGATAGAGTGATTATTGCTTGACATACAGGGCGTAAGTTGTTATGGTCTAGTAGAGGTTGTAGGTTTTGTAGGGTCTTCATCTTGTAGTAAGCTGTAGATGTGGTCTTCTTAATGTGAGCTTGAAGGTTGAGTTCTATCTCCTGTGCTGGGAAGTGGTACGCCTCTGGAAGTTTGCTGTTGCACATGGCATAGAGCTGAGGGCGATCTATCTGCTTGAAGAGCTCAGTGTCCTGGCGGACAACCTCAGCAAGGTCCTCCAGCCCCTTGAGTGGACCTTCAACAAGAGGATAGTAGAGTGCATCTTCCGAGAGTGGGGCATCCTATCGGTGGACCTCTTCGCCATGCCGCACAATGCTCAGGTGGATCACTTTTGCTCTCAGATGGCTTCCAGGGACAGGTTGGCTTCTGATGCCTTCCTCCTGCACTGGGGAGTGGATCTGCTCTGCACATACTCCCTGATCCCACTTGTGGCAAAGACATTGCTCAAGCTCCAGGCAGACAAGGTGACCATGATACTCATTGCTCCAAACTGGCCCAGGCAGCCTTGGTTTTCCCTGCTGCTTCAGCTCTCACGGCAGGAGCCTCTCCATCTGGGCTGCAATCCCGACCTCATCTCTCAGGAATGCGGGCCCTCACAGCATGGATGATGAGCGGGTAGTCCTTTCGGATCTTAACCTGCCAGGAGAAGTGGAGTGGAGGAGTGGCCTAGTGGTTGGGGCAAGGTACTTCAGGCCGGAAGGTCGGGGGTTCAAATCCCACTAGAGGACAGCAACCTTGGGCCGGAAGGACTGGGGTTTCTAGTCCCACAGGTGCTCCTTGTGGTCTTGGGCAAGCCACTTAACCCTCCATAGCCCATGTTCCCTGTAAAATAGTTATCTCCAAGTTATAATGCCCTGTTCAATGTAATTTCAGATTGTTCAATGTAAACCGCACTGATGCAGAATAGCGCGGTATATAAGAGAATGTAAATAAATAAATAAAATGATAAAGGGGATGGAATGACTCTCCTATGAGATGGCTGAGGGGGGGGGGAGCTGTGATAAAGGTCTATAAAATCCTGAGTGGAGTAGAATGGATAGATGCAAATTGATTGTTTTGCTCTTACAAAGTAGTATATTTAAAACAGATAGATAGAAGAAAATAGCAGATGTGGTAGAAGGAGGGAAAAGTCCATCAACTATTATTAAGATAGTCCAAGAGAAATCCCTGGGGATAAGCAACTTGGAATTGGCTACTTTTGGGATATGTCAGGTACTTGTGACCTGGACTGGTCAATGTTGGATATAAGTCACTGGGCTTGATGGACCTCTGATCTGACTCATTTTGGCAGTTCTTATGTTTTCATGCTATAGTTTTTTAAAAATTGACTTCAAGAAGTTGTGATAAATTAATAGACAGTAGGAGTTGTAAAATGCACAATTTGTTTTACAGGTGATGGAAGGTATTTGTGAGGCATAAGCATTGGATTTTTTGCTTCCTCTCTGAGGTTTACCCTTCTAATAAAAAAAAATTAAAAATGTAAACAAATATTACATCAAAACAATTAAATATAAATACATTTTGTGAATGTAGCGATTTCTAATATAAATGGGCAAAACGTTTTAAAATCTTTCATTTTTTGTGAAGGCATCTTTGGTTGTGCTGAAATACCTAAGACCTTTTTGGTTTCTAAGGTATCCACAATTATTTATGTGACTTAACTATTGAATAATTATACTTAAGTAGCTTTTTGTCCTGTACATAAACCCTTTTGTTGCACTTAAGGACCAGAAGGACCACCATCCTTGTTGTAAAACCAGCCATGAAAATAAAACAAATCAGTTTAAATTGTTTGTTTGTTTATTTATTTCTCGCCCTCTTACTGAAGTCCAAGGCGAGGTTTAGTTCCATGGCCTTTGCATTATCATCCCTGGGAAGACATCTGTAGGCTGCTCTCGCTTTTATCTTTTTTGTTTTCCTATTAATGGACCTAAATAACAGTAACTTGAGACTCCGAATTACACCATAAAGCTCACCAAGCCCTGCCTCCTGCTGTTTTGGCACTTTTTCAGAACTTTAAAGAAATACTGCCGCTTGTAAAACAAAACAAATCACAACCCAAGAAGATTTTGTTTTTCCTGGCTTTGAGTGTATTGTAATGAAAATTAAGCAGGGTAAAAAAAGTAGTTTTCCGAGTGTACGTTTTAACAAAGCATTTCTAAAGAAACCTGCAGAAGGTCTGCACATTTTTTCACCAAAGAGCCCTATTTTGAAACTATCTCATCCTTATATTTAGGTGAAAAGTACTTTCCCAGAACTCTGGAGCCAGACTCTGCACCTGGCAGCTTAGTGAATGAAACCTGAGCTTTTCTTTGAAATGTGTTTATTTAGCGACAAGTCATTGGAATACAGAGAAATAAATTAAAAACTCTAGTTTATCATATTGTTTAGCCAGTTGAAGCTAAAGAAGGGAATACATGTAGTATTTCCAGCTGTCTTTACAGATATAAAAATCAACAAGTATATATTCTAGCAAGTATAATTAAAAATTATATGCACCTCTTCTGTTTTGGTTGCTTCCTGACTCCTATAAACTCTCCTGAACTGGTTTTCCCACTACAGATGGGAGAAAAGACAAATTTTTAGTTACTTCTTTCCGATGCTTTCTTTCCTGCAAAAAAGATGTGATAGCTGATCTTGGGCTCTGTAATAGTGGAGCAGGTTTGCCATCCTAAGATACCACCACCTCAAGGACTTTATTTAGTAAGTTGTGTTGGCTCTTAACGCAGTATCTTAGCAATTAGCACACACAGATATCTGCCTCATCCACTTAGTGAATATGGTGTGGAATGGATGGGACAGCAACTTACAGTTAATGCAGAGGTAGTTACTGCGCTTTCACTATTTAATGTGATACAGTTAATGCTACCTCATTAAACATGGCTAACTGCATCATTATCTGCCATGCAGTTAACACATATTAAAAAAAGATTTTCTCTGCATAACTGAATAGGAAACTGCTAGGACCTCCCACAATATTTTGCGTGTGTTAATCTTGTCAGTACTATACAGTATAATAACTGTAAATCCTTACTGCAAGTTAGTATATAGGCCACTAAATGCCAGATGTCATGATTCTGACTGACAGATCAGTCTCTAAATTGAACAGTGCATGCAAATTATAGATATATTGACCTAAAATCCATTTCCATATCGTCCTGCTAGACCAGTCCAGACAAGTAGGTATTGTTCTTCTACCAGCAAGAGAGAGAGAAGAAAAATCTAGAGGTTTCTTATGACCTCATCCTGCTATTATCTAGGATTCAACTAGGGGCACATTCCAGTATTTTTTTGTCTCCAGTAGATGGTGAATGCAATCTGATGTAGCTCTGAAAAATCTGTGGAAATTTTGATTTAGCTCATGAGTAAACTGCTGTCTGGGGTGACTTCCTCACTTGAGCTCAACGTGTGAGGGCTCACAGAGAGTCACCTTTAAAACCAGCGTGTTCCTGGGACTAGCCCATAGGAGGAGGAGTGTTGCTTCAGTTCTCTGCCCTTATCTTATTAAGAGCTGTTTGAACAGCCAGGATTGTTGGATCATGAACCCACGCCTAGCACAGCCTCAGTGCCCCTTCCATTCCTCCCCCGGCTCTCCCCTGAAGATTTGGATGAAGGTCTTCGGATGTATATTCCTGCAGGTCTTGGCAGCAGAGGGTAGCATTGAGCCCAGTACTGTTGCTGCTTGGGGCTGAGTACCAGATTTAAGTGTCTTCTGCTCAACTAATATTGTCTTTAGGGCCTCCCCAATTTTGTTTGCGGTTTCGTTCGACCATCAGGTTTGGAAGGAACCAAATGTCAGGAGCAACTTTTCTCCTGCTGGTTTCTGCCTTGTGCTAGTGCTATTTGCATGCATTGCTGGTGCTTGGCTGTGTGATAACCCATGTATGGCGCTGTGCACGGTTACCTATACATATGTTCTCAGTAGGGCTTACCCAACCACTTGGCAAACTATGCGACCATCAAGGCGGCAAAGAGCAGAACATTCAAAGCTTAACAATTTATTCTGACAGCCAAGGGGGCAAAAGGTTTAAGGTTTGCCTAGGGCACCAATACCTACTACAGCACACAGTGCTTTCTGTGCTTTTGGCCTGGCCCTTTTTAGTGCACTTTGGCTCTACCCTAAGAGGAATTGCTGGACTGTGGGGGCTGCTGTACTTGAGACAGGGGCATGTCATCTAAGAGGAGATGCTGTGGCAAATGCAGAGTTACTTCATTGGACTCTCTCTGCAATTCCTGCATGGATGCATCTGTCCACCCCTTGGAGATATCTTTCTTGCAGTTGGCGGAAAAGGGCCTCCTTTCTTCATTGTTAATTCAGCAACCACAGGGGGTGGCTGGAGGAAAAGACAGCACCCCGGTTGTGGATGCCTCCTCTCGCTGTACTATCCCCAGCCCACCTGTTCATGAAGCTTCATAGTGGGATCCTGTAACAAAGGGTACACTCTCTGCTGGTGGGGGAACACAGGTTGGCAGGGAATTCCCAGCCTTCAGTTTGTCCTTTCCAGAATTCTTTTCCTTTCTACAGCAATCAGGGTCCTTCTGGTGAGGCAACTTCGTTCTCTCTCCTCTTAGTTGTAGGAGGGTCCTACTTCACAAGGAGGACAAAGCACCGCTGGAGCTTCACTGCAAAAGCAGCCCCGGCAGGGATCTGATTCTGGGGACTCTTACTATCTCTCCAGTGCTCAGGATCCTGATGAGCTGAAAGAGTTCTGATGGAAACTCCACCTGTGATGAAGGCAAGCCTTTGACACCAAGGACCAAGATGTTTCCCTCATCATTCATTTGTTTTGGAGGGAAGAGCTGGTAGTGCCTATCGATCAGTTGTCCTCTGCCCTGCGGCTGTTGGATCCTCTGGTGGAGCAGGCACCACAAGTATATCCCCTCTTGCAGGGGGGTTGGAAATCCTCCAGGACATGTCCCTTCCTGGAGGTTCTCGAGCATGGTGTGTATAGAATGGGACATGCCTAACTCCCTGTTGAAAGGGATCAGGATCATGGGCAAACTTTATACTCTTTCTCAAGAAGATTTCAGTGCCTGGTTGCATTTGCCCCTGATAGATGTCCTTGTGATGGCTGTCACTAAGTGCACCACAGCATTTAAAGACCAATTGGATCATAAGGAGGAGACTCTCCTGAGGAGCCAGTTTTTAGTCTCCTCCCTAATTCTCCAGACAGTGAGTTTCTCCCTCAGGATAACATCTCAGTTCTTCAGGAGCCTGCCTCAGCCGCCCTGTGAACACCATGTATGATTTGGTCCGCCTTGTGGCCAAAGATATTGCATTTTCTATGATGGCACATTGCTGGCTTTGGCTTTCCCATTGGGCAGCAGACATGGCAAGTCCCGGTTATCTAAGGAGAAGCTAGTATTTGGGGAGGAAAAACTGATCAAAGAGTTGCCTTCCAAGTCTCTTTGAGCCTATCCTTTGCAAGTGGCTTGGCCCGTCTTCTTCTGTGTTCTCATGCTATTTTTGTTTCTGGTACAAGGATCCCCGGGGTTTCCAGGATTCCCGGAAGTGTCACCTGGGAAAGCCTTCTTTTCCTTCCTCTTGTTCCCATTCCTGGACTCAGTCCTTTCAGGGGCTTGCAATCCCTGGGAGATCTCTTCCAGGGCTAACCTCTCACATCAGACAAATGATCAGTTGGGGGCCCATTCCAAGGTGTACCTCCAGTAGGTGGCCGAGTCCATTTTTTCTACCAGGAATGGGCCCGTGGGACCTCAGACCACTGGATGCTAGATATCATTCAATGCAGCTACATGCTGGATGCCTTTGTGACATCTCCTTGCAGTTCAGCAGTCAAGACTGCTGTCCAAGCCACCCTGAAAAAGCTGCTTGGCCTCCAGGCTGTCCTGCTCATGCTGTTTGCCGAAAAGGACAAGGGCTGGTATTCTATATATTTTGTGATGCCAAAGGAGGACAGATCCTTCCAGCTGATCCTCGATTTCAAGGGCATCGATGCTTACCTGATGACTTTTCACTTTCACATGGAGACACTGAAGTCAGTCATTTAGCCAGTTCAGCACAAGGAATTTCTTGCCTCCTTAGATCTGGCTGAAGCTTCTTTCCGCATTTCCCATCAGTGAGGATCAGCAGTGCTTTCTGTGCTTTGCTATTCTTGACTCCCACTTTGTTTGCTGTTCTATCCTTCGGTCTTTCCACCATCCCAAGAACGTTCACCGAAATGTTGATGGTAGTGGCTGCTTCATTGTGTCGCATAGGGATTTGCATTCATCCATACCTAGATGATGAGCTTATTTGAGCAAGGTCGCTGACAGAAGCATATCGGATGTTGTCCCAAGTAGTGTGGTTTCTGAAGAATCTGGTCGCCTTTGGTACCTTAAGGTCATTAACTCCTTCAGAAAATTGGACATGCTTTTCATCCTTTTAGCAAGCCCACATAAGGGTGGTGCAATCACGAAGTCTACTCTGGGCCACTGGATAAAGGATATGATAACCTCAGCTAATCTATTGCAGAAGTGACAGGTCCTGGAGGGTCTTCATGCACATTCCACCAGGGTGCAAGCTTCCTCCTGGGTGGAGCATAGCTCGGTCACTCCCTTAGACATTTGTCAGATGGCACCGTTGTCATCACTTTCCACTTTTGTCAAGCATTACCACTTGGATGTCAACGCTCGGACGGACACAGCCTTTGGTGCAGAGATTTTGAAGGCTGCCGTGACTTCTTCCCTCCCAGTGGCACTGTAGCTTTAGTATGTCTGATCTAGCAGAACAATATGGAAGGTGATATTGTACTTACCAGATAATGTCCTTTCTTTCAGCCCTGCTAGACTAGTCCAGGACTCACCCCTATGATCTGCTGTATTTTGTGGTTTGGCCCTACAGGCCCATAACCTTCTTGATAGACCTTCTTTGTTTCCTTGATTTGGTGATCCTTATTACTTTCAGTGAGTTTGTGTGTGCTTTGAGGTTCTTTAACATAGCTTAGGTATGAATACAGGAGTGTGCCCCTAGCTGCATCAGAGATAGTAGCAGGATGAGGTCATAAGAAACTTCTGTATTTTTCTTCTGTTTCCACCTCTGCTGGTAGGGGAACACAACTCCCTTGTCTGGACTGGTATAGCAGGACTCCAGGAAAAGATGTTATCTGGTAAGTAAAATGTCAGTTTATAGTCGAAGGTTATAAAAATCCGTTTGGAAATGTTTCGGGGGGGGGGGGGGGGGGGGTTGTAATTTTTAGAACCACCTCTTATTTTGTTTTTGTCTCCGCTTCAGTTGTATAAATGGCAGTGCTAACAGTAGGGAGATAGTAGCCAGGAGGCAGGGCAGTCAGTAAATGCTTATGCTTCCACCACTTCCAATGGCCTGTTGCTTTTTAAGCAAGTATGCTTTGGAAGGAAGAGGAAGATGCCAGTATGCCCTTCTGGATTAAAGCACTATCTGACATCCTTTATATAGGATCTTGGCTATTTAGTATGAAAAATGTAAACAGAATTTTCCAGATTCTGGAGCACTGAGATGTATAAACTTGACATTCACTGATAACTGTCAGCAGTTTACATGTTACTTCATGTTTGAGTCTATGAAAGAAAGGTACCCAGATTTGTATTAAAGTATATCAGTTTCTTCTTTTTATTCTTGTAGATCCTATATTTGGAACAGTTGCTTTGCTGCATCCAAGCGTTAGTTAAAGTGTGCCAGGAAGATTGCAACGTGATAAGTTTTCCACTAATGCAGGTCCTAATTACAATCCTGTCCATACCAGCTGGTGAAAAGCTTCAAGAAAAGGTACTGATTTTTCTTACTGCAGACTCAAGATGTTAACGTATTGCTTGGGTTGAAGCAGTGACGTGTATAGAAGAGGGATAGGAGTTCCGAATTAGGGGGGTGATGGAAAGAAGAACATAAAGC
Source organism: Ichthyophis bannanicus (assembly GCA_033557465.1). Classification (NCBI taxonomy): domain Eukaryota; kingdom Metazoa; phylum Chordata; class Amphibia; order Gymnophiona; family Ichthyophiidae; genus Ichthyophis; species Ichthyophis bannanicus. The sequence goes on from CM066044.1 coordinate 24,662,210, forward strand.
AAATAATATATCTGCTGTACTGGTTTGGAATGCGCAACCTGTGTTCTTGCTTTCAATAAAGAAATGTGAACATAAAAAATAGTTTTATTTATATGCCATATGGTCAGCCTAATCTTAAGAAATCTTTTTTTGTTGTTGTTGTAAATGTGAAATTAAAGAATTTAAGTCTGCCTCTTTTTGGTATACAGTTCTTATTTCCTTTTCTTATTTGTTCTGATGATCTCAATTTCTGCAAGAAAATATTGACTGAGAAATGCAATATTGTCACTATGGGGCATATTATTAAGTTGGGCTAATGGTTAGCACATGCTGTTTGTAACTAGGTCCCATATTATTCAGTGGGACCTAGTTACAAATAGTGCATGCTGTTAGCCCAGTTTAGTAAACATGCCCCTAACTCTGTACATTTGCATACAACTTTAAGCACACGTCAAAATAATGGGCCTATTTCTCCCAATAAATTCAATATTTTTAGACCAATAAGTCTTTAAATAATTTAAGTTTATATTTTGTAGTGATTTAGTAAGAAATTCAAAAACCTGAATACCTTTTAAAATGATGAAATCTGTTTGCCAAAACAGTTGTTTTCCTAAATATGCTTCTGTAATCTTTTGATTCCTTCTCATTTGTTGGGTAGGGTATGTTACATTTTAACTTCTTTTAAATCTATAACACTGGTCAACACTGAAATCGTTACTACAGATTAGGGCCTTTTAAAGTCAGTATCTTGGTGAGCTGAACACGAATATAACATTAAAAAAACTTTATTGGCTCTCGTTTTTAAAGATATTGCATGTAGTACATTTTTGACGTTTCACCGTGTAAATTTATCCAGTAGGACATCAACAACATACCAAATAAGCCTTGAATGATATAATATTGCATCACATTGCATAATACCAGCATGCACACATCATCCAGAGTTGATTGCATCATTTTCTGATGCAATGCAATACTACTGCCAGACGGCTGCTGAAGCCATCTGACGTCAGCAGTGTACTATACGCAGTCGGAAAGGAAAGTAATCTGGTATTCTGTTCCGATATTGAAAGCCTCATGAATGCCTTAAAAATCACTCATGACCCACAAGACTGGAGACTTTTTATAGACTCTTCGAAACTGAGTCTGAAGGCTGTGCTTTTGAACAATGGAAACCGTCTTCCATCTATTCCAGTAGCGCATGACGTCCACATGAAAGAGACATAGATAACTTAAAGCATCTACTGACTTCCACTCCTTTCACACTCAGTTTAATTTACTTACTCTAGTTCACAGGGCTCTTCACACTAGTACTCCACAATACCTGGCAGACCTTATTACATTCCACACCCCCAGACACACTCCCTGCTCCTTCCACCTTAACCGCCTTAATCTCCCTTCCCCCTCCCTTGCTCACCTTCAATCCACCCGCTCCTCTGCTTTCTTTTTCATTGGCTCTGCACTCTGGAATTCACTCCCCACCTCCCTCCGGTTAGAACCCCATCACGCCACCTTCAAGCGAGACCTAAAAACCCGCCTCTTTTCCTTGACCTATGACCTTCCCTCCCCTCTTGTCTGATCCTGTCCCCTACGTATAGTCCTGTATCCTTTCTCTCGTTCTATTATATCAACAATTGTAACTTCCTTTCCTCCTTTATGGCCCTGTGCCTGTTTCTAATTGTTTGTGAATTGTAAACCGCTCTGATTGATAAAGTAGGGCGGTATATCAAATAAATAAACATAAACATACAGCTGGCACCTCTGTGGTGACTTGAAGGTAGTTGCCCTTTTAATGGGACTGCAGCAGGGATATATAAAATACATGTGTTTCTTATGTGAGTGGGATAGCCGAGCAAGGGATTGGCACTACTTGCGGAAGGAATGGAATCGCAGACAAAATGTAACAGATGGAGAGAAGAATATCCAGCACCCAGCTCTGGTTGAGGCTCACAAATCCTGCTACCACCCCTTCACATCAAACTAGGTTTGATGAAAAACTTTGTGAAAGCCATGGACTGCACTTTGCCAGCATTCCGATACCTGCATGAAAAATTCCCTCGACTCAGCGAAGCAAAGATTAAAGAGGGAGTTTTTGTGGGTCCTCAGATTCGAGAGCTCTTCAAAGATGACCGGTTCAACAACTTGCTGCAGGGTGATGCGAAACAAGCATGGAATGCTTTTCGCCTAATGTCAACAAATTTTCTCAGGAATGTTAGGGCAGAAAACTACAAGGAACTAGTAGAAGACATGCTGATGCAGTATCAGAAACTTGGCTGCTATATGTCTCTAAAGATCCATTTCCTTGATTCCCATCTCGGTTTCTTTCCTGACAACTGTGGTATGGTTAGTGATGAACAGGGCAAACGTTTTCACCAGGATATCGCAACGATGGAGCAAAGATACCAGAGAAAATGGTCCACTACAATGCTGGCTGACTACTGCTGTGTACTCCCCAGAGAAGCTCCCGAATAGCTGTACAAGAGACAGGCGAAAAAATCTAAGAAGTAGTCTATGACTTGGTTTTTTACAGGTATTAACCGAAGGCCTATTATATATTTACTATTGACATGCATTTCGTGATGTAAACATTAATTCTTGTAGATTACAAAAAATTAGAGCCAACTTTGCAATTCCACTGTCATATTTGTGTTCAGCATATAAAAATTGACTTTTGTAAAAATTTGTTGACCAGTGGAAAATTATCGCTAAATCTTTCTTATATGCCAAGTGTATCTATAGTTTTTCCATTTTTAAATCTTGTTTTAAATATCTGTTTCTTAATTTTTAATTTGGATGTTTCTCTGTTTGGAAACTATGGCAAAAGTCATACTTATAGTAACATAGTAAATGACGGCAGATAAAGATCAACCATCTAGTCTGCCCAGTAAGATGGCAAGAGTAGGTGCACCTGCCGCTCTGTGCAGGCCACCCCTCCCCATGTCTTTGTTTAAGGGTGAACCCACCGCTCCATGTAGGACACCCCTGTTTGTTGAGAAATTAGATGGTTCAGTTTATTTTGATTTTATCCTGTTGCTGTAAAGGGATCCACTGTGTCTGTCCCATGCCATTTTGAATTCCGTCACTGTGTTTGCCCCCACCACTTCCATCAGGAGGGCATTCCAAACATCCACCGCCCTTTCAGTGAAAAAGTATTTCCTGACATTGCCTTTCAATTTACCACCTTGCAGCTTCATGTTATGCCCTCTAGTTTTACAGCTTCCCCATCTTCGGAAAAGATTTGTTTGTTCATTATTTCTCTTTAAGTATTTAAACGTCTGAATCATATCTCCCCCTATCCCTCCTCTCCTCCAAAGTGTACATATTTAGGTCTTCAAGTCTCTTCTCATACGGCTTCTGACGCAGGCTCCAAATCATTTTGGTCACCTTCCTCTGAACAGTTTCCAGTCTTTTTACATCCTTTGCAAGATTTGGTCCCCAAAACTGAACATAGTATTCCAAGTGAGGCCTCACCAGTGACTTGTACAGTGGCATAAGTACCTCTTCCTTTCTGCTGGTAATTCCTCTTTGTATGCAGCCCAACATCCTCCTGGCTTTTGCCACCGCCTTGTCGTACTGTTTTGCCACCTTGAGATCTTCAGAAATAATCACACCAAGGTCTTTCTCCTGATCCGTGCACACCAACCTCTCACCCCCTATCGCGTACATTTCCCTTGGATTTCTGCTACGCAAGTGCATGACACTGCACTTCTTTGCATTAAATCTTAATTCCTTTTTGTCCCTCTAGTCCAGTCCCGGAACCATAGAGTTTAGAATCTCCTCCAGCAGCCTTGGAGACTGAATGACATCACAGCTCTTCTCTCTCTGGTATAAATAGGCAAGGACCTCCCCCTTTCACCAGTACTTCAGTCTCCAAGCAGCTGAGGAGATTCTGGGCCTAGGGATAGGCCCAGCACAAATAGGCAGAGCTAGGAATTTTTTCTTTGTTTTCCTTTTCTAATTCTTGATGCCTTTTGTTTGGTTGCCTTTCTAAAATAAATAGCCACTTTTTTCTTCCCTCTGGCTCCAGTCCTGCTTCCTCCTTTCTCCCTCAATTTTTCCTCTTGTGGGGGGGGGGGCTGCCCCTTGGTGAGAAGGAGCAGCTTTACAGAGCAGAAGAAGTAGCCTCCCTGCTCCCGAACCCACAAGCAAGGAGCAGGTGGAAGGCTTAGCCCCAGCCATCTCTAAGGGACAGTGAGATTGGTGGTGGGAGCACCGTCGGAGCCGAAGCCACGAGCAGGCTGAGCTCCGGCACGTGTCTGCCTCATTGCAGCACCTCAGGTTGAAGCGGGGAACTGTAAGTAGGTCTCGCTGACTTTAACGGTATTTTTTCTTTCTTTTTGAATTTTCTTTTACTGGTTTCTTGGATGGGAGTTGAGAGGGAAGTCCCTGCCTCAGCGGGGGATCTCATAAAGGAGTTCTTTGCCCTCCGGACACTTTTTTGCTGCGCGGGAAAGGTCCCGGAGGCCATTTTGAAAACCGCGGTTTTTTTATAGTGGCTTTTTGGAAGCGTTTTAAGCCTCGTTTGCTGCAGACCTGCTATAGGCTCATCAGGCACTTACAGAGCGTTGGCCTGTTGGAAAAAAAAGAAAAAAAAAAGAGAAGTTCAAAGGGAAATGAGCTATGCTCTATTTTTCCCTTATTGAAATATTAAGCAGGTGTATCTAGGCCAGGAATGGGCAAACTACGGCCCGCGGACCTTTTAATCCGGCCCGCGGACGCGTGCGGAAATAGAAACTACAGGAGAAGTAGCGCAGTGGCAGAGCATAACAGCCGTCTCGGATATGCCGAAGCGAAAGAGAAATGCTCAAGCTTAGAGTGTGAATAAGGGCCGGAGGCTTTACTTGTTTTTAAAATCATCCATAGGCGTCGGAGAGGGGGGCGGGTGGGGGGGCAGAGGGGCCGTGACCCCACACTAAAACTTTGCTGCTCCGATCGGGGCTTCGTTCCGCGGGGAGCCAATCTCCTGCGGGCAGAAGCTGGGAAAGGCCAGCGATCGCGACCTGGCAAGCAGCAGGCTGCCGGCGGGCAGAAGAGCGCTGCGATCGTGGCACAGATCCCTCCTGTCGACCCGCGGGAGATCGGAGGGGAAGACAGGTCCGCTGGCCCAGGGGCGGAGCTTCCCCTCCGGACACAGCCTTCGGACGCCTCTGAAATCAGCCGAAGTCGGAACACTTGGCCCCACTGCTCTCTGATTGCTATCTCTTCAATGAAAGGTAAAGCTGTCTATGTCCCACGTCACCCCAAAGACGGAAACGTCCTCTCCCAGTGCCTGCCAAGCGACTGGGGATCAGGAATTGCACACGCTGAATTCAGAGAGTCCCCCAGGAGCCCCTACTCACCACCGTGTGCTCTGGCAGCAACCAGTCCCTGCTGATGAGTAGAAGCGCTTCCTTTTCACCTGCTCCCGGCTTCGGCGTTTTTGTATGTATAGGTAAGTGCGTACGCATCTCGGGCACGAATCACTCTGTTGGAATGTGCACTGACTGACTATAAACTTCTCTCATTTTATGAAAGAAATACATTGCATAAAAGTTTTGTAAAATAACTCTTTTTATGCTTTTCTACCTTAAATTAATCTAAACATTTAATGTTACAAATTTAAATTTAATTTATATTAATTCACACATACACACTGTCCATCTACTCTTGGTCCGGCCCCCGGGTCCAATATATGAACCCATTGCGGCCCTCGAGTCAAAAGGTTTGCCCACCCCTGATCTAGGCTGTTATTTGCACGGCTCCAACCCGGAGAGAGCCCTTCCTTCCGGGGCTGGCGGTCAGGGCCAGCGGGGGGGAAGGGGAGTTCCCGGGGTGGTTTAGAGCAGTAATTTGAGGCGGTTGCTATGCCTGCAATTCCACGCTGTCTAGTGTGCGGCAGGAGGAAACGTTCCGTGCTGTAATTAGGAGTCTATGTCCCTTGCTCCCTAGAGGCTCAGCATATGGACGGAGAGCCGGGACAGCCCTAAAAGGCCGGAAGGCTATTTCGTACAGGCGCTGAGGCACTGTTATCTCCGTCTCTAGATCCTGAGGAGCCAGTGCCGGGGCCCTCCTCGGGCGGCGGCTCCGCCGGGTCACAGGAGCAGGGACAGGCGGGGGAGGCGACCGGGATTCCGCCGAACTTCATTGCCTTGAGGCAGCAGGCTTTTGCCTTCCTTCAGCCCGCGATGTCGGCTCTTCCTCACGGACCCCAGAGTCAGAAGCACTCGGCCTCTCTGGTCGGTTAGGGGAACGGTGCTCTGGTGGCTAAAAGGTGTAGGGCCACTTCGGAGGGTCCCGCGCCTTACCTCACTGATGGCCTGAGCGACGGGAACGCCAAAGAGGGAAGAGTTCTCGGAAGATGAGCTGGAAGATGGAGAGTTGCCTGACTCGGAGCAGCAGTGCTGGGTAGTCAGAGTCTTTCGGTGTGAAGGGCTTCCAGCCCTGGTTTCGGAGACGCTATAGACACTAAACCTGCCTTCCAGCGAGGAAGCAGCGGAAGAGACATAAGAACATAAGAGATGCCATACTGGGTCAGACCAAGGTCCATCAAGCCCAGTATTCTGTTTCCAACAGTGGCCAATCTAGGTCATATGTACCTAGCAGTTTCCCCAAGGGACACAGGTTCCACAATGCTTGTATTGGTTCAAGCATTGATATCCTGGGTCCCTTCTTAATAATGGTTTATGGACCTTTCCTCCAGGAACTTGTCCAAACCTTTTTTAAACCCAGCTACACTAACGGCCTTTACTACATCCTCCGGTAACAAATTCCAGAGTTTGATTACACGTTGAGTGAAAAAATATTTTCTTTTATTAGTCTTAAATAGTTTACCCTGTAGCTTCATTGCATGTCCCCTAGTCTTTCTATATTCTGATAACGTAAACAATCGATTTACGTTTACCCGTTCCACTCCGTTCATTAATTTATAGACTTCTATCATATCTCCCCTCAGCTGTCTCTTTTCCAGGTTAAAGAGCCCTAACCTTTATAGCCTTTCTTCATAGGAGTATCCTTCCATCCCCTTTACCATTTTGGTGGCTCTTTTCTGAACCTTTTCTAAAATCGCTATATCCTTTTTAAGATACGGCAACCAGAATTGCACACAATATTCAAGGTGCGGTCTCACCATGGAACGATATAGAGGCATTATAATATCTTTTGTTTTATTTTTCATTCCTTTCCTTATCATACCTAGCATTCTATTTGCTCTCTTGGCCGCCGCTGCACACTGTGCCGAGGGTTTTAACATGGTATCCACAATGACGCCTAAATCTTTTTCCTGGGTGGTGGTTCCTAATGTGGAACCTTGCATCGTGTAACCATAGTTTGGGTTGTTCTTTCCTAGGTGCATAACCTTGCACTTGTCCACATTAAATTTCATCTGCCATTTTGATGCCCAGTCTTCCAATTTATCAAGATCCTCTTGCAATTTTTCCACAATCCTCTTGGGTTTTAACAACTTTAAATAGCTTTGTGTCATCTGCAAATTTGATAACCTCACTCGTTATTCCACTTTCCAGGTCATTTATGAATATGTCAAAAAGCAGCAGACCCAGCACAGATCCCTGGGGTACACCACTATTCACCTTTCTCCATTGGGAAAATTGGCCATTTAGCCCTACCCTCTGCTTTCTATCTTTTAACCAGTTCCTGATCCACAATAGTACACTGCCTCCTATCCCATGACTCTTTAGTTTTGCCAAAAGTCTCTCATGAGGGACTTTGTCAAAGGCTTTCTGAAAGTCCAGATACACAATATCAACCGACTCACCTTTGTTCACCTGATTATTCACTCCTTCAAAAAAACATAACAGATTAGTAAGACAAGATCTTCCTTGTCTAAAGCCATGTTGGCTGTCTCCCATTAGGTCATGACTATCTACATGCTGAGTAATTTTATTCTTTATGATGGTTTCTACCATTTTTCCCTGTACTGATGTCAGGCTCAACGGTCTGTAGTTTCCCGGATCACCCCTGGAACCCTTTTTAAAAATTGGTGTTACATTGGCGATCCTAAGGACTAGGTCTAATATGGCTTCCCCTCTGGTCGGTTCATGAACCAGCTGCTCCAAGAAGCAGTCATTTATTTCATCTAGGAACTTTATCTCCCTAGCATGTCCTGACGTGAAACTGACCCAGTCGATACCGGGGTAGTTGAAATCTCCCATTATTATTACTGCGCTGTTAGGTGACATTAGCAGATCCGCTGTTGCAGGCGGTGCGGACATCCCAGAGAGTGTTTCCCCTCCATAGGGTATTTAGGAATATGATACAGGAAGAATGGGATTTGCCAGAGGCGGCCCTGAAGGGGGCTAGAGTGCTGGCTCGCTTTTATCCGCTCGCGAACCGCGATAGGGAGCTGTTTCGTTCTCCAAAGGTAGTTGCGGCGGTATCGGCGGTCACTCATAAAGCCACAATTCCCATGGAGGGGGGACCGCAGCGCTGAAGGATGTTCAGGACAGCAGGTTAGACACTGTTGAAGCAGGTGTTTGATGTTTGTGCGCTGTCCATGCAGACCGGCTTCGGTGGCACGTGGCTGTTTGATGTGGTCCCAGAGGTTGCAGGAGACCATCTGGACTGGCAGCTTGAAGATGCCACGCGACTGGAGTCGGGAACCACGTTCTTGGCAGATTTTCATTCTGGTCGCCTCCGCGGCTTAGCTAAGGGGATGGTCTCCATAGTAGCAGCTCGGAGGTATCTCTGGTTGAGAACCTGGTCGGCGGACAGTTCGTCTAAGGCTCGGCTTATCTAAATCCTCCCCAAATTAAAGCGTACCCCCAAAGGGTAACTTGCTAAGTTGGTCCAGGACCTCGGGGAGTCCCAGGGAGAACGTCTCCCAGAGGACAAGCCGAAGCAGGGCCGCAGTTCTGCGGGATTCAGGGAGGTCCCGAGAGACTTTAGTAGTTTTTGTTCTCCCCATTATGGACATCCCAGCGGTGGAAGTTCCCGCTTAGGGGTCAGGGGTTTCGAGGATTCAGGGGAGCAGGCCGGGGGTTCGCTCCTTTCCAGTCCTCGGCCACAAAACAGGCACAATGAGATAAGGCGGGCTCAGGAGAGGGTAGTTCCCAGGGGAGGTCGGTTGCGGGAGTTTTACCCTGCCTGCGTCCGAATTAAGTCAGATTAGTAGGTCCTGGAGGTCATGCGAGAGGGGTACGTATTAGAACTCCATCGACCCCTCGTAGGTTCTTTTGTCCGTTCTCCCTGCTCAGCCCTGGGCACAGGCAGGCGGTCCAGGACACGCTACAGCGGCTGCTGCAGCTTGAGGTGGTGCTGCCGGTGCCCGTGGAGCTGTGCGGTTCTGGTCGCTATTCCATCTATTTCATAGTGCCAAAGAAGGGGAGGGCACATTTTGCCCGATCCTGGCTCTGACAAGGGTGACCCGTTTGTCTCCGGATTACCCATTTTCGGATGGAGACCTTGCGTTCCGTGCTGGCAGCGGTCCGGACCGGGGAGTTCCTGACGTCGTTAGATCTCACGGATGCTTACCTGCACATCCCGATTCGGCAAGAGCATCAGAAGTGGCTGAGATTTGCGGTACCCATGGGACATTTCCAATTTCAAGCGCTGCCCTTTGGGCTGGCAAGGGTGCCACGGACGTTTCCCAAGGTCATGGTGGTGGTGGCGGAGGTGCTCCGCAAAGAGGGAGTACTGCTGCACCCATATTTGGACGATTGGTTGATCCGAGCGAAGTCGAGAGAGGACAGCTCGGCAGCGACGGCCCAGGTGGTCCAGATGTTCGAAGACCTGGGCTGGGTAGTCAACTTTGCAAAGAGCAGGTTGGTACCATCACAATCCCTGCAGTACCTTGCGGCGCGCTTCGAAACAAAGCAGGGGAAGGTGTTCCTGCCCAGGGCCCGGTCGCTAGTTCTGCGACAACTCATCAGGCGTTTCTTTTCGAGTCCGGCTACAACAGCATGGCAGCACCTGCAGTTGTTGGAAACAATGGCAGCCACGATAGAAGTGGTTCCGTGGGCCCGAGCGCACGTGCAGCCATTACAGGCGGCGCTTCTCTCTCTTCGTCGCATCAGTCGGATGTCCTATCGCAGAGGTTAGTTTGCCCTCAGAATGTGCGTCACGAGCTGCGCTGGTGGTTGAGAACGGAGAATATGGAAGACGGCATGCCACTGGAACGCCATCCTGGGGACTGCTCACGACAGACGCGAGCCTTCTGGGTTGGGGGGGGCTCATTGCAAAGGCAGGTTTGCCCAGGGTCGTTGGTCTCAGGAGGAGACGTCTCGGTCCATCAACAGGTTGGAGATGAGAGCGGTGTTTCTGGCGCTACCGGAGTTTCAAGACACTCTCGGTCGGGAGGCGGTCCGAGTCTTGTCAGACAATGCGACAATGGTGGCCTACATCAATCGGCAGGGGGGCACAGGAAGTGCTACACTGTAAGCCGAAGTGGGTCAGCTGTGGGTGTGGGCCGCACACAATCTCCAGGCTCTCGCGGCTCAACATGTGGCCAGCGTAGACAATCTCGAAGCGGATTTCCTCCGTCGTCGCAGAGTAGACCCCGAGGAGTGGGTGCTACATCCGGAGGTGTTTGCTCTTCTGGTGAGGCGCTGGGGAGTTCCGGTAATGGCTCTTATGGTGAGCTTCGAGTCAGCGCAGGTAGCAAGGTTTTTCAGCAGGCGCTGGGAACGGATGTCAGAGGGGCTAGATGCATTAGCGCAAAAGGTGGCCAGAGGGAGTTCTCCTTTATGTTTTTTCCACCTTGGGCCCTCATGGGCAGGGTGGTGCAGCGCGTTGGGGGACATCGTGGTCGGGTGATTCTGATTGCGCCCTGAAGGCCATGGTATGCAGATTTGGTACGGCTGTTAGGGGACGATCCGTGGTAGTTACCGCAGCGGGAGGAGCTCCTACGGCAGGGTCCGTTGCGCATGCCCTAGGTGAGTCGGTTCTCGCTTATGGCTTGGCTCTTGAATGGGCTAGGATGACAGCTAAGGGTTATTCGGCGGCGGTCATTTCTACCTTGCTAAAGGCACGCAGGCGTTCCACCTCGCTGGCGTATGTCCGGGTCTGGAGGATCTTTGCAGCTTGGTGTGTGGAGCATAATATTCAGCCGTTGTGGACTTCAATTTCGCAGGTCCTTTCCTTTTTGCAGGATGGAGTGCGGAAGGGATTGGCAGCGATTTCCTGTTATAGGGGGGAAAGTGCTCGGTCAGCCGGTAGGATCTCACAGTGACATTAGTTTTTTTTCTGAGAGCTGTCTTGCTTCTTCGTCCGTTGGTACGCTGTTCGGTGCCGACATGGAAGCTGAATCTGGTGTTGGAGGCTTTGCTGGAGCCTACCGTTTGAGCTGCTAAGCATCGCCACCCTGAAGGATCTTGCGTTAAAGAAGGTATTTCTGGTAGCTATTTGTTCCGCTAGGAGGATTTCGGAGTTACAGGCTTTTCCTGTAGGGCACCTTATTTGTCTTTCTTCCATGATAAGGTCGTGCTACGCTCAGTGCCGGACTTTCAGCCGAAGGTGGTCTCGGACTTTCATGTCAATCACGTGGTGTCGCTTCCAGTATTCTCTAAGCAGCAAAAGGAGAAATCGGAAGGCAGGTTACATCCCCTAGATGTTCATTGGGTTCTTCGGAAGTATCTTCGGCAGACGCAGCCGTTTCGGAAGACTGACAGCTTGTTTGTGGCTTTCGGGGGGCCGCGGAAGGGTGAAGCGGCAGCGAAAGCGTCCATTTCTAGATGGTTAAAGGCGGCTATTGCGTCGGCTTACATTTTGAAAGGTAGCGTAGTTCCAGAAGGTTTCAGAGCGCACTCGACCAGGGCGCAAGCGTCGTCGTGGGTGGAGTACAGTTCAGTTTCGGTCGCGGACATTTGTAGAGCGGCGACTTCATCATCGTTGCATTCATTCTAGAAGCACTATCGGTTAGATGTGCAGGCGGCGGAGGACATTCATTTTGGCTCAGCAGTGCTTCAGGCTGGGTTTTCTGGTCCCTCCCGTTGATGTGCACTGCTCTGTTACATCCTCTATGGTTCCGGGACTGGACTAGAGGGACAAAAAGGAAGAATTAATTAGACTTACCTGCTCCAGTCCCGGACCCCTCCCAGGGTATGCAGTCTGAAGCTGTTGTCCGTTGTATCTTAGTAAAAGGGGTCAAATTGGAAAGGATGTCTCCGGAAGAGGAGTGGAGCCACAAGGGGAACCCCGCAGAAGCACGGTTTGTTTCTGCGTTTTTGGCATTTCTACAAGGTCCTTCGTCGAAGAGAAGGTTAGAATATGCCCAGGTTTTTAGATTCTATCCAAGGTTTATTTAGTTTATCTTGTTGTTCTTTATCTACTTATTTGTTGCTCTGCTGAGTTGCTTTGTCAATAGGTACTGGTGGAAGGGGGCGGTCCTTGCCAGAGAGAGAAGAGCTGTGATGTTATTCAGTCTCCAAGGCTGCTGGAGAAGATTCTAAACTCTATGGTTCCGGGATTGGACTACAGTTCCTTAAGGAACAACAATTAGCAGGTAAGTCTAATTAATTCTTGCCAAGCATTAGACCATTCTTCCAGCTTTTGTAGGTCTTTCCTCATGTTAACCAATCCCTCGGGGGAGTCCACTCTGTTGCAAATTTTTGTTTCATCTGCAAAAAGACAGACTTTTCCATTCAGTCCTTCAGCAATATCACTCACAAATACATTGAACAGTGCCTGGCTCAGGACCGAACCCTGGGGCACCCCGCTAATCACCTTCCTTTCATCCGAGTGAGCTCCATTTACCATCGCCTTCTGTCGTCTGTCAATCAACCAATTTCTGATCCAGTTTACCACCTTGGGACTTATCCCCAAACTACTGAGTTTATTGATAAGCCTCCTATGAGGAACAGTATCAAAGGCTTTGCTGAAATCCAGGTAGATGACATCCATCGCATGCCCCTGATTTAGTTCTCTGGTCGCCCAGTCAAAGAACTCAATCAGATTTGTTTGGCAAGATCGTCCTTCGGTAAAACCATGTTGCCTCAGATCTTGCAACCTGTTGGTTTTGAGAGTCCATAAGAACATAAGATATGCCATACTGGGTCAGACCAAGGTCCATCAAGCCCAGTATTCTGTTTCCAACAGTGGCCAATCTAGGTCATATGTACCTAGCAGTTTCCCCAAGAGACACAAGTTTCACAATGCTTGTACTGGGTCAAGCATTGATATCTTCGGTCACTTCTTAATAATGGTTTATGGACCTTTCCTCCAGGAACTTGTCCAAACCTTTTTTAAACCCAGCTACACTAACAGCCTTTTTTTTTTTTATACTTTATTTTATAACCACCAACAAATACATTACATCAGATGCATACATTTCCAAGAGGGGTGAGCTCTGATCCCCCCTCGGAGTAGCAACAAAGCAGAACAAAGGAGGTGGAAGATAATTTTTCTCTCCCCTTACTTTCCCCCCACCCCCATCCCCCACCTCCCCCCTCAGCACACTCCCCACAACTTAAGACCCCTGATGGAACACCCACCCCTCATCGCCCACCAATGGCTCAGCTACCAACTTGTAAAATCTCATTACGACTTCTGGCATTTAACTGTTGGATGTAGGGCTCCCATACTCGCATGAAGGCTGCCCAACGTTTGACACTGCCCCGCGCCCCCCATCGTTCAGTTAACATCATTTGATGGAAGCAGTTACGCCACTCACCAAAGGTAGGCGCGCTACAATCCCTCCAAAGGCGAAGAATAGGCCCCTTCCCCACCAAACAGGCCTTACGCACCAACAGGCGTTCCCCCTCACCACCGGACAAGGGGGACAAGCCAATCCAGTACCACAAGGGCACCGGACCAGCGCACCCATCTCTGTAGCAGACGGTTAAGAAAAGCACATATCTTAGCCCAATAGGAGCGCAATACTCTACAACCCCACCACATATGTAACAAAGTCGCTAGGGGTTCGGCACATTTAGGGCAGCTGCCATTGGTGGTCAGCCGACTACGAAACGCCCGCCTTGAGGAAAAATGCACTCTGGTGACACACTTAAATTGTATCTCCCGCCAGCGTGTTTCCTGTGTCAGCCTCACGATTCCTTTTAAAGCCTGCCTAATGGCCCCGGGGGGCAAGATTCCCCCCAACTCCTCTTCCCAAGCCACCTCTACCCCTCGATAATCATAGCCTGTACTAAGCCGAGCCAAGCGCTTCCTAAGATCTTTGATCGACGGGGGACTTTCCTCCCCTAACCCAAAAAATTCCAGTATTCGGACCGACCTGTCAACATGCAACTCCTCTCGTGGCAGAGAGGACACATAGTGAGCTAGCTGCATATAAGCAAAGGAATGGTTAAGGGGCAATTCATACTCCCTACTCAGGGTCAAAAAGGACTTGCACTGTCCGGACGGCTCTACTACGTTGTCCAACATTCCGGATTCCCCGAGCACTCCAGTCCCAAAAGGTCTCCGTGTCAGAACCAGGCGTAAAATCAGCATTGCCCTGCAAAGGCAACCAACTAGAAACCTTCCAGGTCATAGCCCAGTGGACATTTAGTTGTTTCCAAGTCTTAATAACCAAACCAATCAATTCACTCCGCACTGCCTGACTAGGGAGAGTCTGCTGCGTCCCATGTAAAACTCCCAACAGCGTCATTGGTGCCACAAAGCACTCCTCCAGAGCTAGGGGCGTATACACATCTGTCCCTCCTAACCAATCTCCAAGATGTCGCGCCTGGCAGGCCAGAGCATAACCTACAAGATCCGGAAGACCCATCCCTCCATCACGCCACATCCCCAGAAGCCTCGACCAAGAAATACGCGCCTTCCCTCCCTTCCACAAGAAACATCGAATAGCAGCTTCCAAGCAACGCACATCTCGGCGCAATAACCAGACAGGTAACGTCTGAAACCAATACAACAGCCGCGGTAGGAGCACCATTTTAACCGCCGCTATCCTCCCTGATAAGGAGAGAGGTAGGGGATCCCAGACTTTCAACTGTACTTGCAGCCGTCGCAATGTGCGCTCAAGGTTACGCATATATAGAGCCCGGGGATTATGGGTCAGCACTATGCCGAGATAGATAAATTCATCCATCGCCCACTTAAGAGGAAAGCTCCCACCCAACTCCCCCGCAACTGGCCCGATACATCTAAGGCTTCAGATTTATCCTTATTGATCCGCAGCCCCGCAATACCACCAAATCTCATAAACTCCTCCAGCAATCTCGGTAACGACTGTTCCGGGGTGAGTAGATGCACCAAAAGATCATCCGCAAAAGCGGAAATTTTAAACAGCTGGGTTCCCATTCGTATTCCCTGTATCTCGCGGGAGGCTGCGATGGTCCGTATCAGGGGGTCAAGTGACAAGACGAACAGTAAAGGGGAAAGGGGGCAACCCTGACGTGTACCCCGTTCCAAGAGAAAGTCTTCAGAGAGTACCCCATTACACAAAACTCTAGCTGTTGGCTGGGCGTAAAGGCTCTCCACCATTCTACAAAACTGAACACCCAATCCGTATCGTGGGAGGAGGTTACGTAGGTATTGCCAGTCCACCCTGTCAAAAGCCTTTTCCGCATCGAAGCTGACAAGCAGGGACGGCAACCGGTGAGCATTCACCCATTCCAAAGAAGCTAAGATTTGACGCATGTTCCGAACCACATAACGCCCCTTGACAAACCCCACCTGCGAGTCATGCACCAAATGCCCCAAAACGGCTGCCAGTCGTATTGCCAACACTTTTGCATTTAATTTGATATCAAAATTAAGCAAAGATATAGGACGATATGATCCTACTAACAGAGGATCCTTACCCGGTTTGGGGATCAGCGTGAGATGGGCCTGATTACGTCCCCAACGAAAGGCCCCCTGTTCCGCCCGCTTAGTAAAGACCTCTGCCAGGACAGGGCTCACTGAATCGTCTAGAAGTTTATAAAACTCGGCCCCCAAACCGTCAGGCCCAGGCGCTTTGTTACACTGAGCGGCCAGAATCGCGGAATGCACCTCCTGCGAGGTTATAGGCTGTTCTAACATCTCCCTCTGTTCATCAGTGAGCTGCGGCAAATCCAACTCCTTCAAATAATCCCCCAACTCTATGGTGGATGTAGTTTGTGCCTTATATAAATCCTGAAAAAAACCCCGAAAGACACGGGCGATTGCTACGGACTCTCGATGTAATTGTCCCTGATCATCTCGGACCGCCGCCACCAACGAGGATCCCCGTTTGCCTTTCAAACAACGGGCTAGTAACTTCCCCGGTTTATTCCCGTAACAATGTAGCTGATATCTATAATAAAGAATAGATTTCTTAGATCTCTGGTGTATTAGTTCATTGAGGTCCACCTGAGCTTCCCAAAGCCTTTTCTTATTTGCGGGCAGCGGACAACGTGCACAGAGCTTGCGCAACCTAGTAACCCGGTGCTCTAAACCAATTATTTGCTCAGCTATCAACCGACGTTTCCGGGCTGCAAATCCAATGATATCGCCCCGTAAACACTACCTTTGCCGTCTCCCATACCAACTCAGGGTCTTCACTATGGCACTGGTGAGCACTCATAAATTCCTTCCAACGCTGCCGCAGAAATTGCTGGAATCGAACATCCTGACACAATCCCATGGGAAGCCTCCAAAGTCGTGCCCGGGCATTATCTATCCCCCAGTGCAGCTCCATTCGGACCATCGCATGATCGGATATCTCTAGTGGGCCAATCTGCACCTCACTCGTATGAGCAAATAGGTCCCCCAACACTAAGATATAGTCAATTCGGGCGCTAGAACCGTGTGCCCGAGACTGGTGGGTAAAATCCCTTTCCAAAGAATGTAATAGGCGCCAGGGGTCAACCAAATCCAATCTACTACGAAAGCGCTGCAACATCCGAGTCGTCTGGAGCCTATCTCTTGCCTCCCTTCCTCTAGAAGTATCAAGGTCCACATCAAATACCCCATTAAAATCCCCAGCAAGAAGCAGCGGATATTCCGGAAGCTGCTCTATTTTGGAGGCCAGGCCATTGTAAAAGCTAGGGTCCAGTACATTAGGACCGTAAAGATTCCTGATAATCACTGGTTTCCCCTCTAGCCGACCAGCCAACAAAAGAAATCGCCCGTCCTCCGCTACAATAGTATTTTCCAGGG
The DNA here is from genome assembly GCA_033557465.1 of Ichthyophis bannanicus. Taxonomy (NCBI): domain Eukaryota; kingdom Metazoa; phylum Chordata; class Amphibia; order Gymnophiona; family Ichthyophiidae; genus Ichthyophis; species Ichthyophis bannanicus. Next base: position 24,679,199 of record CM066044.1, read on the forward strand.
CAAATCGGACTCGTTTGTGGAACAGGACTGCTACTCCTCCCTTCTTCCCTCGCGCAGGGGCCCCCCATACCTGCCCCACCCAACCTCTACGAAGTTTACTATGTTCTTCTTCCGTCTGGTGCGTTTCCTGGAGAAGGGCAACATCGCACTGCTGTCGGGCCAAGGCCTGCAAGACTTTATATCGCTTTACAGGATTCCCTAACCCACAGATATTCCAAGTAATAATCTTCAAAGGCATGGGGCAGTGTCAAGACCGAACCATGCAGAAAACTCTAAGCACGATAGAGGAGCTCCCACAGCCTGGAACCCCCCCCTCCCATCAGCCACCAGAGAAAGGCAGAGCCACCTACAGACAAACAGCGAAGTGTGCACTATCCAACCCCCCCACCCCTCTCCCCCTCCCACCCCCCATCCCCCCTCCCACCCCCCCATCCCCTAAGCTAGCAAATCCACCCATCAGGCTGGACAACTTCCCTATGGCAGTCGGGCCCGCCCCATACATCCCCGAATCTAACATTAAACCTAACTGTCTATTAGAATTCCATTCTCTTGTTTTACCACCTAAGACTTAGTACCGCCAGGTCCCTCCCCCCATCCAATACCCCTTTTAACCCTGTCCCCCAAATCTCCTATCTCCTCCATCCTCAATTCTAAGGTCCCACACCTCCCCTCTATATCTCCCCCTCATCCGATAGTTAATAAAACCATATTTCACCTCTGATATAAAATCGAAGGCCACCATATTAAATCTACCCATACCATACCCCAACTCCTCAATTCAGTAGGGCTGCCATCCTATTATTCACAAGTTAACAGAGGGGGCATCGTCGAGCCTCTAGAGGCCACTACGGGAGTTAAATGAGCCATCCAGAAACTGGCACAAGTATAACCTAGACAACCCACTCATCCACTCATTCCACGCTTACACCCCCCCCCCCCCCCCCCAGTCAAATCCTCCTCCGGCCACCCATACAAATATACCATTCACCCCGCTGGAACAGTGGTAAACCTGCACATACAGTTGCTCAGCAAAACAATTTAAACATAGTAACAGTTTAACAGTGTTGCCATCTAAATAGCTGAAACAAAGAAGCAATTGCCACAATATGGCCAAAAGTAACAAGTCACCCCTTAAACAAACCAAAAAAAAAAAAAAAGTAACAGTGCAAAAAAAACACTAACTGCTGCAGTCCAGAGCTACATCAGGCCTTTAGGCCCTTCTCTGTCAGCAAAACACCCAAGTGCCACTCCCCTTGGCAAGCCAAACTTCATGAGGGCGAAGAAGCCTGGGCATTCAGAGTTTCCAAAAAGGCAGTAGCCGCTGTCGGTGTTGTCAGGTAGCGGGTCTGTCCCTGGACCTCCACTGAGCCGGGCAGGATACAACAGCGAGAATCGCACTCCTTTATTCAGCAACTGTGAGCAGATCCCTGAGAAGGCCCGGCGCTGCTGACTAACTAGGGCCGAGTAGTCTTGAAACACAAGTATCGGTTCCAGATCCTGTGGTCGAAGCTTTCGACTCCGGGCAGCCTTCAACACAGCCTCTTTTTGTCGATAGTCCAAAAAGCGTGCAATAACCGCACGCGGTCGTCTCGCCTGTTCCCTTCGCTGGCCAAGTCTATGCACGTGCTCCAACTTTACAGGATCATCATCCTGGGTATGCAACAGGTTTTCAATCCAGGTCTGCAAATAACCGAAAAGAGCACCATCCGCCACACTCTCCGGTATCCCGATGAAACGCAGGTTCTTGCGCCTCCCCTGGTTTTCAAGCTCGTCCAGCTTGTCACCCTGTTGCTTTACCAGAGTCTCCAAAGCTTCCACTTTAGCTACTAGAGAGTGCTGGGTATCCTCCACATCTGAGACTCGGGTCTCTACTTGGTCTATCCTCCCGGTGAAGTCAGTAAAACGTTGGCTGACAGTCTGTATCTGGTCTGCCAGGTCTTGAAATCGGGTATCTAGCGCCCGGACCACCGCGGCACTCACCTCCTTAACCAGATCTGGAGTGCCACCAGATTTCGGGCTGGCTGGCGTCCCCTCCGTCATCTTTCCTTCCGTGGCCCGTGGCTTTTCTCTTCGTGGCACCTTCGTTGCCATCCGATTTCGCAACGGGGGGGAAAACTGCTTCCAGCACCAAGTGAGCACTCCCCTTGGCAGGTAGCAAAATATATGGAGGTAGGATCCACTCAACGAGTATAGGTATCTGGCAGGGTCAATCTACAGCATCTCCCGTTGCTCACAATTGTCCTTAGATGGGAAGCCCTCCGGCTAGGCCCTCAGGCACAGGCCCTTCAATCACAACCCCACCTCAGCGTGCTTCCTCTCATGCACTGTGTCCTGTCTCGATCGGGCAGGGAGAGCCGCAGGCCTCTCCACCGCTAGGGGCTTAATTCCCCGGAAGGGTAGTTTTAATTAAGGCAGGAACAGAGATGTCCAATCGCACCTTGGCACGCTTCCTTTTATATGCAGCTGCCCACTCCAGCCAGGCAAGGATGGCCGCGGATCCCTCCACCGCCAGAGACACTTCACCACACCAGGAGAAAGCTGATGCCGACAGCAAAGGAAGTGCCCGATCGCGCTTTCGTTTATCTTCAATTGCCGGTCTCGATCTAACAAAAAAGGTCGCAGGCCCCTTCTCCGCGGGAGGCACAGTACTCCTTGAGGAATAGCAATTAATAGCAGTGGGGGTAGTGCTCGATCGTGTCCCGGTGCTCTTTTCCCCGCGTGTAATTGTCTGTCCCGGCCGGGCAAGGCAGCCGCAGGTCTCTTTGCCGCTGGAGGCTCAGCACCCCGTGTGGGGAGAGCTTATGATAGTGTCGGAGGAGATGTCCGATCGCGCCCCGTCGCACTTTCAGTTGAATAAAATTGAATAAAGTTGCCTGCCCCGATTGGGCAGGAAGGGTCGCAGGCCTCCCGAAGACTCAATACCTCACGGGGGTAAAACTGATGCCGGCGGTGGAGGGGATGTCCGATCGTGTCCCTACTCACTTTTTATATGTGAGATGGTCTTTGTCGATCTTACAGGGATGGCCTCAGATCCCCGCACCGCTGAAGGCACAATACTCCGCGGTGAAAGAGCTGATCTTGGCGGTGTAAGTGCCCGATCGGCCCCAGCGCGCCCTCTGTTAACTTTAGTTGTCTGCCCCGATTAGGCAAGCATGGCAGCGATTTTCTTCGTCGTTGGAGGTTTAATACCCCGTGAGGGGAAGGTCAATGTAGGTGGTGAACAAAGATGTAAAAAAGATTTTTTAGCCGTTTTGTGGGGCTTGATGCCCGGAGCTGATCGTGACCCATCCGATCAGCTCATTGCCACACTGGAAGTCTCTACACTAACAGCCTTTACTACATGCTCCGGTAACAAATTCCAGAGTTTGATTACACGTTGAGTGAAAAAATATTTTCTTTTATTAGTCTTAAATAGTTTACCCTGTAGCTTCATTGCATGTCTCTAGTCTTTCTATATTCTGATAACGTAAACAATCGATTTACGTTTACCTGTTCCACTCCGTTCATTAATTTATAGACGTCTATCATATCTCCCCTCAGCCGTCTCTTTTCCAGGTTAAAGAGCTCTAAGGAGCGCCTCCATTACTTTTGCCACCACCGAGGTAAGGCTCACGGGCCTGTACTTTGTCACGTTATATAACTGCAAAAGAAATAAAATGCACCGTGGCATGAAAACAAAGCAACTTTCAATAGTTGGGGATAGGTGATGTTTCTTTGAGTTGTTACTTCGGTGATGTGCTGGTATATAGAGAATGTGCAGTCTTGGGGAATGTTGTAATTCATTTACAAGCCTGCAAAAAGAGCACAGTATACTGCAATAAGAGGTACTCCTGAGAAGTCTCAAACACATAGTCCTCTCAGCTTCCTCTGGGTTGACGCCCAGGGTCCACCCTTACCCAGTTGGGCTTCTGCCCCAGACACCATACAGCTGCTTCACAGCAGGCACATGCTACCATATCATGTCCTCATATTTATATTTTATATTTTTCTCGTGTTCTGTTATCTCCTGCTACACTTTCTCTTCCTCATGCTAACACTCCCCGATCTGGTTCGCTATTTCCAACCACTACAAACCTCAAGACCACAGTATCCGATCTCTACTTTTTTTTTCATTTCTCCAGCCATTTTGTCTTCTACCCTGTCCTCTGCGCTTGAATTTCAAAGTGTTTTTCCTCTTTCAGCCATCGTCATTCTCTCCAAGAGGATCTCATACTCATCACTGTCATCATGCTTCCCCTCATCTTATTCTCCTACTCCTGCTCCTTCTCCTGTTGGCTGAGGGGATACCAAGCCCCATCCTGACCATCCAAGGCAAATCTCACCCAGTCTGTGCGGATCAAACCATAACCCCTCCAATCTTATTACTATCCCTGTCCTATCTCCCTCTTCTCTTCCTTTGTCATGCTTCCTGTGGAATGTATGCTCTGTCTCCAACAAGCTTGCTTACATTCATGACTTTTATCTCTCATACTCTACACCTTCTTGCTTTAACTGAGGCTTGGCTTTTTCCTGAAGGCTCTGCTTCAATTGCTGCTCTCTATCATGAAGATTATCATTTCTTTCATACACTTTGCCTGGTTGGCTGTGGCACTGTTTTCAGGCTGCTACTCACTCTGTCCTGTAGACTTTATCCCCTTCCACCTCAATCTCATTCCATTTCTTCCTCTAAAGTCCACTGTATGTGCCTATTCACTCCACTCCCTCTCTAGGTAGCTGTCCTTTATCATCTCCTTAATAAGTCCCCCTCTTTCTTTCTCATTGACTTTTTGACTTCTAGCTTTTCTTCTGTCTTGAACCGTCTTCCCATTTCTGCATTTTTGGGACTTTTGCATGCATGCTGATAACCCTCTGACTCTTTTATGCCTCATAGCTACTTGCTTTTAACCTCTTTATTCAACCTCCAGCTAAGCTCGACCACCCTATTCTCCAATATGGTCATTGCCTCAGTCTTGCTCTTTCTTACCAACTGCTCACTCTCAAACTTCTCCACTTCAGTTCATCATCATCATCATCTGATGACTTTCACACTTAATCATCCTCCCCATCAGTTTTGTGCAGTCATCACCAGCACATTTAGGAAGCTTCAGGCTGTTGACCCTTGTGCTCTGTCAGCCGCTGTCTCATTTCGCCTGTCAGCCGCTGTCTCATTTCGCCTGTCAGCCGCTGTCTCATTTCGCCTGTCAGCCGCTGTCTCATTTCGCCTGTCAGCCGCTATGCTATCTGTTGATGAGGCAGTCTCTTCCATAACACTATATTCTCTACTTTAAACTCACTTCTCCCATTCCCCATCCTGTAAGGCTTACCAAACCCCAACCTTAGATGACCTCCAGAATTCACTACCTATGTTCCTATGCCCACTCTGCAGAGTGCCTTCAACTGAAATCTCATGTCCATACTGACTTCATACATTTTCAAATGCTGATCTCTTTACAGTCTGATTTTGCCAAACAAGTCTACTGTATTCATTTGGCAAACACTCTTGCTTCCAATCCTCACCATCTCTTTGCCACACTAAACTCCCTCCTCACAGAGCTTCCATCTCCAATTCCCCTTCACACTGACTATGGCTGTAATTCCACAAGGTTCACAAAATTAACTTTAAATTCTCCACCAGATCACCTCCATCTCTCTTACCCCATTTTATTCCCACATTCTTTCTTCAACCCCTGCCAGCCCTTATTTCCTTTTCTAAAGTCACAGAGGAAGAAACTCTGATTCTTCTCTCCCATTCCAAACTCGCTATCTGTTCTTGTGATCCTATTCCAACATAACCCTGCTGTCATCCATTCCATCTATTATATCCCAATTTCCCCAATCTATTGCTTTCCACTACAACTGTTCCTGCTGCCTTCAATATGCTGCGATTATACAACTCCTCAAAAAACCTCTAGTGACCCAACCTGCCCTTCCAGCCATTGTCCTACCTTCAAGCACAGCTTTGAGGCAGAATAAAGTCGGAGGTTCATCTGCATGTAGGCAAAAGTCCCCAAAAATGCAGGAAGGGCGCACTGTTCACCATCACTGTCTTGATATTCTTTAATCTCAAACCATTCTTAATCTATTCCAATCTGGCTTTCACCCTATATATTCTACAAAAACAGCCACCAGACCAGTTCAGAATGCATGGGTTATGCCCATCAAGCTGCAGATGGAAGCAGAGAACTAAGGGCTGTGGGCTCAGGCCTATAATAGGCTCTGTGCAGCCGCTGGCTTCCCAATATTATCAATCTCCAGCAGATGGTGGCCGGCGTCCCATGCAGCTGTGCTGATCTAGCCTGAGGACTCCTTGGCTTAGTTGGAGATTTGTTTCCAGTTTAGCAGTAGTGGTCAGAGGAATCCATTCAGTGCTGTGGTGATCGCTTGTGGGGGATACCTAGTAGAGTCAAAATCCCCTCCCCTTGGCCCTGTGAACCTCAGGTGTTCTTGCAGTTTATTATTTCTTATTTTTCTCTGGTCTGTGATTTTTAGTTTTATATTCTTCCCTCTGTCCTTCCTTCTCTCTTTCCCTTTCCCTTCCCTTCCATCTACTACATGAGAATAGTAAAGGATTTCACATATGGGCAAAAAGAATGTGAACCTGAGCTCCTCTTGCTATTTCAGACATTGAGGTGTCTGTCAGCTGGACTGGCGCTTGGGCTGTTTTGCGGGAGAGAGCTTCTGACTGCAGTTGTGCCTGCAGATGAGTGCTGGGAGCAACCTGTTGGTTGCCACAGGGGTAGCCATTGGAGTTTGAGAGCCCATCAGAGGTTAGCAGCAGGGAAAAAAGAAGAAAAGACGGCATTGCAGTAGGGCTGGAGATTCACTGAAATTCCTTGAAGGCCCTGACCGCATGCCACTGGCAAAGTGCATTCTCTGTAGACAGTACACCCCCTTATTGCTTGTACTTGTCCTGCCCTTGGAACACCATTGTGTGCAATAGCACTATAAGTATAATAGTGCCCTTCTCTGCCACTACCAACTCCATACTACATTCAATCCATCTTGCTGCTCCATATGCCTGGATAAACTACCTAAGTCTGTTCCTTGGGCTCCTTCTCTAGCTTTATTCAAATGCAGGCTAAAAACTCACCTCTTTGAAGCCGCTTTTGGATCCTGATGCTTCTCACTCCCTTATGCTTCCCACTGCTTACAGTATGTGTATCTTACCATTCTCTAGTCCCCAGTTTCGCTATGTGTTTTGTCTTGATTAGATTGTAAGCTGTGATGAGCAGGAACTGTGTCTTGCATCTTTATGTACAGTGCTGCGTACGCCTTGTAGCACTATACAAATAATTAGTAGTAATGTACTTTCATACCTTTTGTTTATGAATGTATTAACCAGTTAGTACATTTTTGGTTTACCTGTTGTGGGAAATGATCTGACCCTACAAGCATGTTGTCATGTTGTTGAATTGCATAAATACTGGTATGCTGTCTCAAGAGATTACTTCCTCGCCTAGTTTCCTCAATTTCTCCTAATTATAAAAAGTCTGTTAAAATATAAGAAATGCCATACTAACGTCAGACCAAAGGTTCATCAAGTCCAGCATCCTGTCTCTGATGATGTCAATCCAGCTCACAATACCTCATAGAACCATTCTTTTTGTTCATTAGCTGACCCAAGGAGTAGAAAGCATAACTCGGTGATCAAACTGGGGACCTTCCACGTGACAGTGTGCACAGTACTTGCTACCTCAGACACTCAGCTAGCCTGTGATCACCGTAAACAGAATAGCATTAATGAGACCACCACAGATTCTAGGTTGTTTGTAATATTTTAGCTTATCCAAAAGGAGACTATTGAGTTGGAAAGCAATTCTTTTGAAAGTATTTTTGGTTTGTGAAAAAGTATTTTTCTTTAGTGGTATCTCAATCTGCACCTGGTTAATTTTTGAGTGTATTTTCCTACTGATTTATTTGTATGGTATTGTTTTCATCTATTGATTTAACCCCGTAACATTTGTTCTTAGGTACGAGGAACCATACAGTTGTTAGCTATGGTCCAAAATCTGGGTGGTTTCCTGGATCTTTACAGGCAACATATTGATCAGCTTATGGAGTGGGTGTCATTAACAAAGCAGCACTGGACCACTTATTCAATAGAACACTTACGGTTTGAGATAATTGTCAATGAGTCAGGTAAGAGCAGCTTAGATTTCATTAGACCTGGTAGATTGGTGTTTTGTGATTTCTTTTAAAAACGTTTGTCAAAAGCCAGTATGTGGTAGCAAAGTCTTTGCAAACCCCAGTAAGAAATGGAAGAAGCCTTATAAAAATTCTCTCTGTCTCTATATAGCAGATGGCTATAACAGAGGTTCTTAACCTTTTTTTGTGGCATGGACTCCTTCTCAGACAGGAAACCTGCAATCACGTACAATCTAGTGGCAGGTATAACTACTACCATAATTTCAAAGTAGCGATGAGCATAAGCAATATTTCAATACGTATACCTGTAATAACTGTAATGTCTTATGAATATCTGTGATTCCTAAATTCCAGTTAGAGGATAATAAAAATGTAAATTTTTTTCCCATCCAAGTTCACAGACCCCCCTGAAATCTTGTCGCCATATCTTAAAAAGGATATAACAGAATTAGAAAAGGTACAGAGAAGAGCCACCAAAATGGTAAAGGGGATGGAAGGATACCTCATGAGGAAAGGCTTAAAAGGTTAGATATGAGATGATAGAGGTCTATAAATTAACGAATGGAGTAGCATGGGTAAACATAGATTATGGTTGTTTACTCAGTCAAAAAGTAGAAAGACTAGGGGACACATAATGAAGCTACAGTGTAACCCATTTAAGACTAATCAAACTCTGGAATTCGTTACCGGAGGATGTAGTAAAAGCTGTTCCTTAGCGTCCCTCCAGTCCAGTCCCTCACCTCTGGGTTGTGCCCCCCTTCCAGCAGCTTGGAGACTGAGCACGTCATCTTCTTGATGACTCCTGTTTATATATACCGCTGGCATCACCCACCAGCTCCAGTATGCTCAGTCTCCAAGCAGCAGGAGGGAGCAGTAAGCCAGAGATTAGGCTTCCTGGCGAGAAAGCTGAGGAGAAGGCAGAATTTTCCCTTTTCTATTTATTTTATTTAGTCTTTTTTTTCTTAGCCTGCAGTTCCTATTCTCTCTGCCTTCCAACCGGCCTCTCAGTGTTGAAACTAGATAGCTGGAAGTGCTTGGGGTAGGGGAAGGCCCCCCCCCCCCCACTGGCTCCTATCTGATCTCCTGTTGGGCCGAGAAGAGGAGAAGGCTTTGGGGGAAGAGCATCGGGTCGCAGACTTGCCTTTCAGCAGCTCCCGATCCCACGAACAGGTGAGGAGCCGCGAACGATTCACAGCCGCGCAGAAGGGCAATACAGTTCGGTCTTCCTCTCGCTGCCGAAGCTGCTTGAGCAGCTGAGTGCGGGGGCGGAGCAGCAGACCAACAGCGGCAGGAAAAGAACAGAGGAAACCCTTCAGAAAGGGAAGAAAGCACAGAATGCTGATGGATTGTGCAGGGGTCGGCAGACCGCATGGTGAAGTAAGCAGACTATGCGGCTGTCGACCGTGTGGTTCGGGAGGCCCCGGGCAGCTCAGAGCGGTGGAGGAGCTTAGGCCCGCTCATTTCACGTACTTTCAGTGCCGTTTTCCAGCGGTTTTTTGTCCGCGGGGAGTGCTTCCCGCTGGGCACGTTGGGGGGCCTTCTGTGCAGCTTTTCAGTTCCCAGCAATTGAATAATTAGGGAAATTCTGGGGGTTAGCAGTTTCCTTTGAGTTATTTCTATACTTTCTCTGAGCTGGTACTCAAAAAATAAATAAATAAATAAATAAAAAATACATTTTGAGTTTGCTTTTGAATCTCCCTTTTTTCTTGGCCTTGGGCTCTGCCTATCTGGGTCAGGAAAAGCTGAGTCCTTCTGCAACATGCTAGCAAGACTTCAATGTTTAGTGTGCGGTACCCGGCGTGGAACAGTGTTGGATGAGGGAATATGCAGGGGGTGCGCTTTGGAGGCCGTGTCGCTGGAACGGGGCATCCAGGCAAGCGTTAGTCAGGAGTGCTCGCTGCCCATATCACAGCAGCAGAGGGAGTCCGTTCAAGGGGAAAGTGGGTCAGGGAGTCCTGCTTCCGCGGAACTGAAGCTGTCTTCGGGTCCCCTGACCCAGCCTGGTCCCTCCACATCTCAAGGGGTGGAGGAATTTGTGTTGCTGCTGCACAAGGCATTTTGCCTGCGTCAGCAGGGGGCTAAGGGGCACACACCAGTGCTGAAGTGGGCTGCTGACTCAAAAGGGGGACTTCCGGTAGAGTCGGAGAAGCGCTCTAAGCTCGGGGATGATGGAGGGCAGTTGCCCTCTCCGTTAGAGGCGCAGGAAGGTGATCCGTGGGATCTGGAGATGGAAGAGGAAGATGAGGAGTTAGAAGAAGGCAAGATTCCTGACCAGGAGGAGCAGGCGTGGATTGTTCGAGTCTTCCACAGGGAAGAGTTTCTGACTCTCATCAGAGAGTCCTTAAAGGCACTTAATATATCTGCAGGCCCTCTGGCGGACGAAGAGGCCTTGGAGGGCCCTCTGATTCAGGCAGTGCGGAAGATTCAGAAGGTTTTCCCTGTTCATCGGGTAGTCAAGCAGATGATCCAGGAGGAGTGGAAGCCGCCAGAGGCCGGTCTGCGGGAGATGCGGACCATGTCGAGGTTGTATCCTTTGCTGGAGGAAGAGAGAGATTTGCTATGGTCCACGAAGTTGGACTCGGCAGTATCGGCAGTGACTAAGAAGACAACGATCCCAGTTGAGGGCAGAGCAGCTCTCAAGGATGCCCAGGATAGGAGGTTGGATACCTTGTTGAAGCAGGCCTTTGATGTTAATGCCATTGCCCTCCAGGCATCGGTGTATGGAGCCTGGGTGGCCAGGGCTTGCCTCCGTTGGTCGCAATGGATGCAGCAATCCAGCGACCTGGCGGGGGGCTCTGAGTTAGGTGGCGAGGATAGAGTCTGGTGTGGCTTACCTCGTAGACACTCACTATGATCTTATCAGAGGCCTTGGAAAGAGTATGGCTTCTGTGGTGGTGGCCTGCCACTACCTGTGGCTGCGGAACTGGGCAGCCGATGGTTCTTCGAAAGCCTGTCTCAGCAGGCTTCCCTTTAAAGGGAAGTTGCAGTTTGGGGAGGACTTGGATAAATTGGTGAAGGAGTTGGGGGATTCAAAGGGAGGAAGGCTCCCAGAGGATAAACCTAAGCAAGGTCGCAACCCCGCTCCCGCGCAAACCCAGCCAAGGGATTTCCGGGAGTTTCAAACAACCTGTTTGGCATCCTTTCAGAGAGGGGGGTTTCCTTCGAAAGGGAAGGGGTTCTGGGGTTTTCGGGGAGCAGGTAAGGGGTTTGCCGCCTCCTCTCAGGATCCAGAAAGACAATGAAATGGGGAGGAAGGCCCAAGTGGGTGTGCTGCCTGTGGGGAGTTGGCTGAGGGAGTTTTAGTCCGTCTGGGTCCGGGTCATGTCTGACCAATGGGTCTTGGAGGTCATCCAAGAGTGGTATGCCCTCGGTTGGCGTGACTGATTCCCCTAGCATTCGTCCAATCTCCCTGCAGGGCTCCATCCAAGGCTGCAGCAGTGAGGGAAACGTAGGCGCGACTACTGCTTCTAGCAGCGGTGGTGCCTGTGCCCGAAGATCAGTGCGGATGCGATCAATACTCAATTTATTTCGTGGTACCCAAAAAGGAGAGATCCTTTTGGCCCATTCTCGACCTCAAGCGGGTCAACAGGTGCCTGAGGGTTCCTCATTTCTGAATGGAGACGCTAAGATCGGTAGTAGTGGTGGTTCGCAGGGGAGAGTTTTTGACTTCTCTCGACCTCACCGAGGCCTACCTGGATACTTCCATCTGTCCAGCCCATCAGCAATTTCTGCATTTCGCAGTGCCAGTGGGGCACTTCCAGTTTCAAGCGTTACCGTTTGGCCTGGCAACAGCTCCCCATACCTTCACCAAGGGTCATGGTAGTGGTAGCGGCGGCACTTCATAAGGACGGTATTCTGATTCATCCCTACCTTGATGATTGGTTGATCCTGGCCAAGTCCAGGGAAGAGAGCATAAAGGCGACTGCCAAAGTGGTGGATCTCTTGAAGAATCTAGGCTGGGTAATCCACCTTGCCAAGAGCAGGCTGGGTCCTGCTCAGGAGCTCAAATACCTCGGAGCGAAGTTTGACACCTGCAGGGGCCAGGTGTTTTCTGCTGGCTCACCACGCTCAGGAGCTTTAACGGCTGGTGCGAAGGTTCCTTTCTATGAGGGAGCCCTCAGCTTGACACTACCTGCAGGTTCTGGAGACCATGGCGACAACTCTTGAGCTCGACCCATGGGCGGGGGACCCACATGAGGCCATTGCAACGGTCTCTACTCTGGTGCTGGTCCCACCAGTGTCAGCCATTGTTGGCCAGTGACTAGGAGAGCACTCAAATGGTGGCTCCGGCTGGGGAGTCTGGAGCAGGGCATGCCTCTCAAGTTGCCCCAGTGGATCCAGCAAACGACGGATGCCAGCCTGTCCAGTTGGGGAGCACATTGTGAAGGACATATTGCGCAAGGTCACTGGAGGGGGTTGATAAACAGGTTGGAAATGCGGGCGGTGGCTTTGGTGCTCAAGGCATTTGAGTGCTGGGTGCTCAGAAAAGCGGCCCGGGTGTTCTCGGACAATGCGACCACGGTGGCCTATATCAACCATCAGGGGGGCACAGGCATGCCTCCCTGGAGGAGGAGGCAGAGACATTGTTGGAATGGGCGGAAGTATGCCTTTGGGCATTGCCGGCAGCGCATGTGGCGGGGATCGAAAACGTCACTGCAGACTATCTGAGTCATGTCCAGATGGATCGTGGCCAATGGGAGCTATGTCCGAAGGTGTTTGCGCACAGGTGGTGAGCCGCTGGGACCCCCCTATCATGGACCTCATAGCTCGGTTGACTTCAGCCAAGGCAAGTCACTTCTTCAGCAGAAGAAGGGAAAGAATGTCAGAGGGCATGGACGCTCTGGTCCAGAGGTGGCCCACGGAGGGGTTACTGTACATGTTCCCACTGTGGGCTCTCATAGGCAGGGTCATCCAACGCATAGAGGCTCATCAAGGCTTGGGCATTCTGATAGCCCTGGACTGGCCAAGGCGTTCTGTGGTATGCTAACCTAGTGAGGTTGTTAGCAGATCGGCCATGGAGGCTCCCAGGTCGAGAGGATCTCTTGACCCAGGGACCGGTGCGGATGCCACAGGTGGATCGGTTCTCACTTACGGCATGGCTCTTGAAAGGGTGAGTTTGCTGAAGCGGGGGTATTCCGGCCCGATGATCGCTACCTTGCTTAAGGCTCAGAAGAGGTCGACCTGCCTCTCCTATGTTCGGGTCTGGCGCATCTTTGAGGGGTAGTGCACAGACCAGGGGAGGCAGCTTACGATGTCCTCCGTGCCAGACATTCTGGACTTCTTGCAGGCAGGCTTCAAGAAGGGCCTGGCTGCCAGCTCCTTGAGAGTGCAGTTGGCAGCGATTTCCTGTTACTGGGGAAAGGTCCAAGTGAAGTCGCTGGGGGAGCACCCCGACGTGGGACGGTTCCTCAGGGCAGTAGGCTGCATTCGTCCTCCCCAAAGGTCAGCGGTTCAACCCTGGGCTCTCAACCTGGTGCTGCAGTCCCTGACAGGGGAACCCTATGAGTCAGTAGGGCGGGCTTCCTTGAAGGACTTGACCCTTAAGGCGGTGTTTCTGGTGGCAGTCTGCTCAGTAAGGCGGATTTCGGAGCTGCAGGCTCTTTCTTGTCAACCGCTGTTTTTTTGCTTCTCCAAGGAGAAAGTGGTCCTGCCCAAAGTGGTGTTGGCATTTCATCTGAATCAACCGGTCTCCCTTCTTTCCCTGGGTCAAGAGGGTGACAGGGTGGCAGATGCACAACTGCATCGTTTGGACATTCGTCGTGTGCTGAAACACTATATTAAGAGAACTGTGGTGTTTCACAAATCGGATCAGCTGTTTTGCCCTCTTTGGGGGTCCTCACAAAGGAGAGGCGGCGGCCAGGCCTCCATTTCTAGATGGATTAGAGAGGCCATTGCGTCGGCATACATTTTGAGGGCAAGCCCGTCCCGGTGGGTCTACGGGCTCATTCTACACGGGGCCAGGGGTCCTCATGGGCGGAGCACAGTCTGGTGCCGCCTCTGGATATTTGTAGGGTGGCAACGTGGACTTCCTTACATACCTTTTCTAAGCACTATCGGTTGGATGTACAGGCAGCTGGAGATGCGGCTTTCGGCGGGGCGGTTCTTTGGGACGGTCTCACAGGTCCCTCCCATGGTTCAAACTGCTCTGCTACATTCCAGAGGTAAGGGACTTACCTACTAATTAGCTTTCCTGAAGGAACTCCAGTCCAGTCCCTGATCCCGCCCAGTGCCTCCGTATGAAGGTTTGGTCTAGCGAATCCGGCCCGAAGGTGAAGGTCCAGTGATTCAAGTTTGAGAAGCAGTTCAGCGCTGGAGGGGCAGACGTGCCATGGCGGAATGGCCGGGCTGTCTGTCCTTGTTCTGTGGAATCGGGGGTGAGTCGATTCACAGGTAAGCCGCCTCCTCTTCAGGGGGTGGGTGTTTCCTGCCGGGGGGGGGAGCATAGGTTGTTTTCAGTTGGTTCTTTGTTCTACTTAATTGTCTCTCCATTAAGTCTGCTTTGTTATTAGGATATTGGAGCTGGTGGGTAGTGCCAGCAGTATATATACTCGGGAGTCATCAAGAAGATGACTGCTCAGTCTCCAAGCTGCTGGAACGCTAATTAGCAGATAAGGCCTAATTACTCTTTAGTGTAGCCGAGTTTAAAAAAGGTTCGGACAAGTTCCTGGGGAAAGGTCCATAAACCATTATTAAAGAGGATCCAGGAAATCCACTGCTTGCCTCAGGACAAGCATTGTGGAACCTATGTACCTTTTGGGGAACCTGCCAGGTACTTGTGTCCTGGTTCGGCCACTGTTGGAAACAGGATATTGGACTTGATGGACCTTGGTCTGACCCAGTAAGGCATTTCTTAAGTTCTTAATCTGTCAGAGTCTGTGGACCACAGGTTAATAGAAAATAATATAAAATATGATAAAACTAGAGCCAGTTTAGAATATTTGTGAGTATAGCATGGGAATGACAAAGCTCCTGATATGAATGAGAAAGCACCAAAGATATATCATGGCCAGGAACAGGAAAGCCAAAAGGATAGTGTGTTTCCAAAGGAAAAAGTATTGATGTAGTCAAAGTATTCAGATGTTTCCTTAATAAAGTTAAATTTATAAACCACCATTATGCTTAATTAGCTGTGGGAAATAATAAAGCGGGAAATAATAAAGTGTTCCCTAAGAAGAGGGGTGCTTCCAGAGCTCTTCCAAAAGGTGATTTTTTTACTGAGTTGCTGCATAACTGAGTCTTGTTTCCAAATAACTGTGCATCTGTGTGTCTCCACATAGCTCTCTATCTGTCCATCTTATTGGGTTCCCTTACCCACTCCATTGCTGTAGACGTTTAAGTTTTAAACTTTCTCTTACCCTTCCCTGAAGGACTCCTCCCCTCCCCCCTGCTGAGTTAGTGTTGTGGCCGTCCATTTTCTGTGCTGCACACGTGGGTTTAGCTCAGATTGCCTCTGTGTTCCCTAAGAAGAGGGGTGCTTCCAGAGCTCTTCCAAAAGGTGATTTTTTTACTGAGTTGCTGCATAACTGTGAGTCTTGTTTCCAAATAACTGTGCATCTGTGTGTCTCCACATAGCTCTCTATCTGTCCATCTTATTGGGTTCCCTTACCCACTCCATTGCTGTAGACGTTTAAGTTTTAAACTTTCTCTTACCCTTTCTCAGCTGTAACTTACCTTGCCTCTCTCAACTAACTGGGCTTTATCTGGTACCCCCCTCCCCCATGCTGAGGGTTCAGGACAGGGTACCTTGTAACTGCCCTCTTTAATAGGACTTATCTCCCTCCCTCCCTCCCCAGCACCCACCCACCCACCCCTGGGGTAATTGTAGTTTTATAGGTACTTGCACATCTTAGAGGAAAGGGGCTGATCTCAGGTGCAGCTCGTTATCCAAATCAGTCATACACGGAGGACCTGAGATTAATTAATTAAGCTTCAGGTACACAAGGTGTATTAGGGGTATTAGATACACTTTTATTGGTATAAGCATCTACACCAATCCTTATTATATACAGAATTTAAAAGACCTAAACACAAGCTTTAAACTAAGATGCAGACAGAAGTCCAGCAACGAGATGGGGGTTCTCCGGTCTTTTGCATTGAATGTCACATGTATGATTTTCTCCCAGTTGGTGAGAGGTCTTACGTATGCACTAAGTGCAAAGAACTCCCTTGCTCTCAGGGAACGAGTCCGTTCTCTAGAGGCTAGAGTAGCAGACCTGGAAGACATAAGAAAGACAGAGAAGTACATGGACGTGACCTACAGGGATATAGTCCTGAAGTCCCACCTCCAGTCTGGCAGCATCCCTGTTGCCATGGAGGAGAGAGGTCACGTGACAGGAGAGCATCACCCTGGTGTGGCAGGAAGTGATCCTGTAACTAGGACCTGTCCTCCAGGTGATGTAAAACCCTCTCGCACCGAGGACGTTTCTCCAGGGCCACATGCCCATGAGGGGAGGGTCAGGACAGCTGTTATAGTTGGTGATTCAATCATTAGGAATGTAGATAGCTGGGTGGCTGGTGGACGTGAGGATCGCCTGGTAACATGCCTGCCTGGTGCGAAGGTAGCGCACCTCACGCACCGCCTAGATAGGATCGTCGATAGTGCTGGGGAGGAGTCTGCTGTCTTGGTACATGTTGGTACCAATGACATAGGAAAATGTGGTAGGGAGGTTCTGGAGGCTAAATTTAAGCTTTTAGGTAGGAAGTTGAAATCCAGAACTTCCAGGATAGCGTTCTCCGAAATGCTTCCTGTTCCACGTGCAGGACCCAAAAGACAGGCAGAGCTCCGGAGTCTCAATGCGTGGATGAGACAATGGTGCAAAGATGAGGGTTTTGGATTTGTTAGGAACTGGGGAACATTCTGGGGAAAAGGGGGGCTCTTCCGAAGGGATGGGCTTCACCTTAATCAGGATGGGACCAGACTGCTGGCATTAACCTTTAAAAAAGAGATAGAGAAGCTTTTAAACTAGAAAGCAGGGGAAAGCCGACAGTCACCCAGGAGCGCATGGTTCGGACGAAGGTATCCTTGAAGGATACTACCAAAAGCAGTGAGGTTCCAAAAGGGAGTATAGTAGCCAAAATGCCCTTGAGTAAGGAGCAGACAGAGCATAAAGATGCCAAATTACCCATGCCTACCAATAGCCAGATTAATATGAATAAAATACAGTCTCTAAAATGCTTGTATGCCAATGCTAGAAGTCTAAACAATAAGATGGGAGAGTTAGAATATAGCACTAAATGAGAGGTTAGATATGATTGCACTCTCAGAGACATGGTGGAAGGAGGATAACCAGTGGGACACTGTGATACCTGGATACAAACTATATCGTAATGATAGAGCTGATCAAATTGGTGGAGGGGTTGCGCTCTATGTTAGAGAGGGCATTGAGTCAGAAAGGATTAAAGTTTTGCAGGGAACAAAATTTGCTGTAGAATCTCTATGGATTGAAATTCCACTTATGAAGGGGAAGGTGATGGCAGTGGGAGTATACTATCGACCGCCTGGCCAGAATGAACAAATGGATGATGAAATGCTCAAAGAAATCACGGAAGCTAACAAAAGTCACAACAGAGTAGTAATAATGGGTGATTTCAATTACCCTGGTATCGACTGGGTCAGTGTCACGGCAGGACAAGCTAAAGAGGTAAAGTTTCTAGATGGAATAAATGACTGCTTCTTGGAGCAGCTGGTTCATGAACCGACCAGAGGG
Source organism: Ichthyophis bannanicus (assembly GCA_033557465.1). NCBI lineage: Eukaryota > Metazoa > Chordata > Amphibia > Gymnophiona > Ichthyophiidae > Ichthyophis > Ichthyophis bannanicus. Next base: position 24,697,030 of record CM066044.1, read on the forward strand.
GAAGCCATACTGGACCTAGTCCTTAGTGGAACGCCAGATCTGGTGCAAGAAATAAGGGTGTTGGGACCACTTGGCAATAGTGATCATAGTATGATCATGTTTGATTTAATTATTGGAGGACAAATAGTAAAGGAATCCACAGTACTACCTTTTAACTTTCAAAAGGGAGACTATGATAGAATGAGGAATATAGTTAGGAAAAAACTAAAAGGAGCGGTTCCAAAGGTTAAAGACTTACAGCAAGCTTGGGCGTTATTTAAAACTACTATCCTCGAAGCCCAGACCAGCTGTATTCCACGCATTAAGAAGAGTAGAAGAAAGTCCAAAAAACTGCCAGCATGGTTTAAAGGTGGGGTCAGAGAGGCTGTTGCTGCCAAAAAAGCAACCTTCAGGAAATGGGAAAAAGAGCCAAATGATGAAAACTGGAAACAGCACAAGCACTGGCAAGTTAAATGCAAAGCATTGATAAGGCAGGCAAAGCGGGAATTTGAGAAGAAACTTGCTACGGAAGCAAAAACACAAAATAAAGATTTTTTCAAGTACATTCGTAGCAAAAGGCCTGTGAGAGAGTCAATTGGACCGTTAGATGATAGAGGGGTAAAAAGGGGCAGTAAGAGGAGACAAGGCTATAGCAGAGAGACTGAATGAATTCTTTGCTTCGGTCTTTACTGAGGAAGATGTAGGGATGTTACCCAAGACTGAAGTGGTATTTAAAGGTGATACTGCAGAGGAATTGAGAGAAATATCGCTACACCGGGAAGATACATTACAACTATTTGATAAACTGAATAGTAGCAAATCACCTGGACCGGATGGTATACATCCCAGAGTGTTGAAAGAACTGAAATATGAGATTGCAGACCTGCTATTGGTAATCTGTGAACTTTCATTAAAATCATCTGTAATACCTGACGATTGGAGGGTCGCCAACGTAACACCAATTTTTAAAAAGGGTTCCAGGGGTGACCCGGGAAATTACAGACCGGTGAGCCTGACGTCGGTACCAGGGAAAATGGTAGAAACCATCATAAGGAACAAAATTACACAGCATGTAGATAGTCATGGCCTAATGGGAGACAGCCAACATGGCTTTAGACAAGGAAGATCTTGTCTTACTAATCTGATATGTTTTTTTGAAGGTGTGCATAAACAGGTAGACAAAGGTGAGTCAGTTGATATAGTGTATCTGGACTTTCAGAAAGCTTTTGACAAGGTCCCCCATCAGAGACTTTTGGCGAAGCTAAAAAGTCATGGGATAGGAGGCAGTGTACTATTGTGGATCGGGACCTGGTTAAAAGATAGAAAGCAGAGGGTAGGGCTAAATGGCCAATATTCCCAATGGAAAAAGGTGAATAGTGGAGTACCCCAGGGATCTGTACTGGGTCCGCTACTTTTTGACATATTCATAAATGACCTGGAAAAGGGAATAACTAGTGAGGTTATCAAATTTGCAGATAACACAAAACTGTTTAAAGCTGTTAAAACCCAAGAGGATTGTGGAAAACTGCAGGAGGATCTGGATAAATTGGAAGACTGGGCATCCAAATGGCAGATGAAATTTAATGTGGACATGTGCAAAGTTATGCACCTAGGAAAGAACAACCCACACTATAGTTACACGATGCAAGGCTCCACATTAGAAACCACCACCCAGGAAAAAGATTTAGGAGTCATCGTGGATAACATGTTAAAACCCTCCGCCCAGTGTGCAGCGCCGGCCAAGAAAGCAAATAGAATGCTAGGTATCATAAGGAAAGGGATGGAAAATAAAACAAAGGATATTATAATGCCTCTGTATCGCTCCATGGTACGACCGCACCTTGAATATTGTGTGCAATTCTGGTCACCGTATCTCAAAAAGGACATAGCGTTATTAGAAAAAGTACAGAGAAGAGCCACCAAATTGGTGAAGGGGATGGAAGGCTACTCCTATGAAGAGAGGCTAAAAAGGTTAGGGCTCTTTAACCTGGAAAAGAGACGGCTGAGGGGAGATATGATAGAGGTCTATAAATTAATGAATGGAGTGGAACGGATAAACGTGGATCAATTGTTTACACTATCAGAATATAGGAAGACTAGGGGACATGTAATGAAGCTACAGGGTAAACTATTTAAGACAAATAAGAGAAAATATTTTTTCACTCAACGTGTAACCAAACTCTGGAATCTGTTACCGGAGGATGTAGTAAGGGCTGTTAGTATAGCTGGGTTTAAAAAAGGTTTGGACAAGTTCCTGGAGGAAAGGTCCATAAACCACTATTAAAAAGGGACCCAGGATATCAATGCTTGACCCAGTACAAGCATTGAGGAACCTGTGTCTTTTGGGGATATTGCTAGGTACCTATGACCTAGATTGGCCACTGTTGGAAACAGGATACTTGGCTTGATGGACCTCAGTCTGACCCAGTATGGCATGTCTTATGTTCTTATGAGCATAGTAGAATCAAAGAACAACAAAATCATCAATGTAAGGCTATGTTTTTCTCTTCATAAGGTTTATTCAGTTCTTTGTAGTTACTGTCAAAGCAATCAAAAGATTAGTCTCTTTTTTTTTTTTTTACCACCAAACTGTTCAATTGTCAGCAATAGTAAAATAAATAAATAAATAAAGTGCTATTTGTGCAGATGGCAAAGGGTTAAAAATCAGACATAAGAAATTTTGACCACCAGTGATAAGTCTTTAAAAATAACATTAAAAGATTTTTGTATTGTTCACGCTTCAGCCCACAGGGGTGAGAATACTGATGTTAGTACAGACTGAAGAGACTCTGCCTTTTTTTTCTGTTGGCAACCAAATAGGTTGGGTTTTTTTAAGCACTTTATTCAGTTGTCAAGGTAAAACAGACTGGTGTAAATGATTCAATATCCAAAGACCCCCTAGCAAACATTTTACAGCACATGTTAATATATTTCTCTGTGCAAGTCTTTCAACTACAGAGGCAGGTATAGCCAAAAAGGAATGTCACGGCAAATGCACAATACTTTAACAAAGAACAGGTCTGCTGTTCCCGAGAGGCCCACTAAAGAGTTTCGTCTGGGTTGAGGTGAAAGTGTCAGAGGAAATGGTATAAAGACAACATTCAAGACTTGTTAGAGTAGTTACTCGCCTGTAACAGATGTTCTCCAGGAGCAGCAGGAATCACATATGGGTGTCATCGGCGCCGATGAAGCCCCAGCGGAGCATTTCCCCAGCTTTCTATGAAAGCCTTTGGGAATGCAGGCATGCATGCACGGTTCCCTTCCCGCCTAAAGGTGCCATCTTACCTCAGTCAAATGACATAGCTAAGAACAGCACACAAAAATGAAAAATAAACTATGTACAACTGCAACTCCCAGGGGAGGAGGGAGGGTTGTGAGGGCTAATTCCTGCTGCTCCTGGAGAACACCTGTTACAGGTGAGTAACTACTCTTTCTCCAGGACCAAGCAGGAAGTCAGTCCTCACATATGGGTGACTCCCAAGCTCTGGGCTACCGAGGAACCCAGGCTGAACAAGAGAACTCCCTTTAGTCTCAGCAGCAAAGAAAGGCTTTTCAAGGACACAACCTCCACCGGTAGCCCAACAGAGGGCAGGAGTTGCCTAAACCTCAAAGAGATTTCGGAGTACTGCTTGGCCAGAAGCACTGTCCCTACGGGACTCCCTCTCCAGGCAGTAATGGGCCGCAAAAGTCTGGCTTGAAGACCAAGTTGCAGCCCTGCAGATGTCTACCAAGGGCACAGAGCGGAGTTGAGCCACTGAGGCAGCCATCGCCCTGACACGATGGGCCGTGACCCTACCCTGCAAAGGAAGGTCAGCTGCCTTGTAAGCCCAGGTGATACAGTCAGCCACCCAGATGGACAAGGTACGCTTGGACACAGCTAACCCCAACTTATTAGGGTCAAAAGAGACGAAGAGCTGAGTAGCCCTTCTGTGCCCCTGCATACGGTCAAGGTAGAAGGATAAGGCCCTCCTACAGTCCAGGGTATGCAGAACTGCTTCAGCCTGGCTTGCATGAGGCCTAGGGAAGAATGTTGGAAGAATCACCTCCTGGTTGAAGTGGAAAGAGGAGACAACCTTTGGGAGGAACTTTGGATGAGTCCTGAGGACAACCCTGTTCCTATAAATCCTGGTGTAAGGCCTATCACAGACCAGGGCCTGAAGCTCACTTACTCGCCCAGCCAAGGTAAGGGCTATCAGGAAGAGTGTCTTCCAGGAGAGGAAGCGTAGTGGACAAGTAGCCATCGGCTCAGAAGGTGGGCGAGTCAGCTGCTGCAAGACCACATTCAGCTCCCACTCAGGGGCAGGAGGACGGATGGGAGGCTTGAGCAAAAGCAAGCCCCTAAGAAAGCGGGACACCAAGGGGTGACCAGATAGAGAATGTCCCTCCACCAGAGAGTGGTGAGCTGCTAGAGCTGAGAGGTGGACCCCAACAGAATTGGACTTAAGTCCCTGATTTGATAAGTGCAGTAAGTACTGAAGCACTACTTGCACAGTACAAGAGAAAGGGTCTTCTGTACGTAGCTGACACCACACAGAAAACCTTTTCCATTTGAGAGCATAGGTTTTCCTAGTGGACTGTTTCCTAGAGGCTAGGACACCCTCCTCAACCTCTTGAGGCAGGCCCCAGGGAGCCAAAACTACCCTTGCAGCCTCTAGGCCATCAAATTGAGAGCTTTGAGATTGGGGTGCAGAAGGGAACCCTGCTCCTGTGAGAGAAGGTCGGGTTGCAACCCCAGAGGTAGTGGAGGATCCACCGCCAATTGAAGCAGAAGAGGAAACCAAGGCTGTCTCGGCCACCTGGGAGCCACCAGCAGGACCGAAGCCTTGTCCTGAAGAATCTTGAAGAGAGTTCGGGCCACCAAGGGCGTGGGAGGAAACACATAAAGGAGGCCCTGAGACCAAGATATCAGAAAAGCATCCGCTGCTATCCGCTGAGGATGCGGTTGCCTGGAGCAGAACTTTGGCAGTTGCTTGTTCATGGGGCTGGCAAAGAGATCTATCAAAGGGGAGACCCCATTTTAGGAAGATCTTCCAACTACTGAAGGATGCAGCTGCCACTCGTGGGGCTGCAGTATTCTGCTTAACCTGTCCGCCAGATAGTTGTCCTGACCTGGAAGGTACACAGCCTTGAGGAGCATGTTGTGCTTGAGGGCAAATGAACAAAGGTCCTGAGCCTCCCGACAAAGGATCCTGGACCCAATTCCACCCTGTTTGTTCACATAAAACATGGCTACTTGGTTGTCTGAATCAGGACAGATTGTTGAGCCAGGGTAGAAGAGAAAGCTCTGAGTGCTAATCGAATAGCTCTGAGTTCGAGGAGATTGATCTGCTGTGCAGCTTCCCAGGGAGACCAGAGGCCCTGGGTGCACTTGCCCAGACAATGAGCTCCCCAGCCTTGTAGGGAGGCATCTGTTGTTAGCAATACTGTGTACCCTGGAATCTGAAAAGGCACACCTTTCAGCAGATTGGGTGGGTGTAGCCACCAGTTGAGGGAGTGCAGAAAGGGTCTGGACACCCTTATTCTGTCGCTGAGGCTGCCTGTGGCCTGTGACCACTGAGCCCGAAGACACCATTGTGCAGGCCTCATATGGAGCCTGGCATTGGGGGTCACATGCACTGTCGAAGCCATGTGGCCTAGAAGCCTCAGGCAGAGTCTGGCGGAGACCAGGGACTTGCAGAGAAACTGATTTGCCAAGGCCATCAACCTTTGGGCTCTGTCTTCTGGCTGGAATGCCTTTGCCAGGAGAGAGTCCAACCTTGCCCCTATGAACTCCAAGTTCTGGGAGGGGAGCAAAGTGGACTTTGCGAAGTTTATGACAAACCCCAGGCGTTGTAGAAGAGCAATAGTCCTGAGGGTGGCATGATTGGTCTCTTGACATGTCTGACCCCTGATGAGCCAGTCGTCCAGATAGGGGAAGACAAAGATTCCCTGATTTTTCAGGTAGGCCACCACGACCGCCAAGCACTTTGTAAAGACTCTGGGGGCGGATGTGAGGCCGAAAGGCAGCACTCTGTACTGATAATGGTTTCCTCCCACAATGAACCTGAGGTACTTTCTGTGGTCTGGATGAATGAGGATGTGAGTGTACGCATCCTTTAGATCTAAGGAGCATAGCCAATCTCCCTGCTGGAGGTAGGGCAGAAGGGTTCCAAGAGTAAGCATCTTGAACTTTTCCTTCACTAGGAACTTGTTGAGGTTCCTGAGGTCCAGAATGGGTCGAAGGCTACCGGTTCTTTTGGGCACCAGGAAGTACCTGGATTAGAAGCCGTGACCTCGTAAGTGGGAAGGCACAGGCTCTTCCGCCCTGTCCACCAACAGACCTTGAAGCTCTAGCAGGAGAAGGTCTGTGTGCAGGTGAGGCCTTGGAGGCTCCCCTGGAAAATATGGTGGAGGCAGCTGGTAAAAATGCAGGGCATAACCCTTGTGGACTATGTCCAGCACCCAACTGTCCCCGGTGATAAGGGGCCACTGGTGGGCAAAGAGGGCGAGATGACCTCCTGTGCAGGGTTGGGAGAGCAGTGGAGGAGAGGCTATGCTCCAGGAGTCAAAAGCCCCCACCCTGCTGAGTGGTAGCAGGGGCCTGAGGCTTGGGGGTCCTCTGCCTACGGGGCCCATTACCCTGGCCCTTGGCTTGCTGACCCTGGGGGGCAGCCTAATATTGTGGGTACTGTTTGTAGGCAGTGCCCTTCCTCGGGTAAAATTGCTTTTTACCCAAGCCCTTCTTTTTATGAGAAGGGGCTGAGGTCTTCCTCGACAGCCTTGTCTGAGTGAGGTGCTCGGTCTCGAGCTGAGCGGCCTTCTCGGTCATGGGCTTGCCAAAAAGGTTTTCACCTCAGCAAGGGACATTGACCAACTTGTCCTGAACCCATGGCTCGAGGTCCAATGACTGCAGCCATGCCTGGCGTTGAGCCGCGTTGCCAGCTGCCGCAACTCGGGCCGAAGCCTCGAAGCCATCGTAGGCGGAGCGGGACATGAACTTCGAGCAGTCCCGAATCCCCAAGGACAAGGACTTAAATCTCTGCAAGGGTTCACTGGAGAGACCAGCAGAGAACCCGGCCAACTCCTTGGCCAGATCCCGCAAGTACATGCCCATGTACAGCTGGTAAGACTGGACACGGCAAGCAAGCATCGAGCCCTGAAAACACTTTCTACCGACGCCATCGAGGTTTTGGGCCTCCCTGCCAGGAGGCACCGCGGAGTGCATCTTCTGGCTCTTCAGAGGATGCATGGCCGATTCCACAACCATGGAATGGTGTGGTAGCTGTGCCTTCTGAAAACCAGGGCTCTTCCGGAGTCGATAGATCGAATCGACTCGTTTGCTAAGAACCGGCGCCGAGGCCGGTGCCTCCCACATACGGAAGAGGAGCCGTTCCAGCATCGGAGGAACCGGGACAGTAAAGGCCTCCTTCGGAGGAGAGTCATACTGCAGCGCCTCGAGCTCTTCAGCTCGAGGCTCTTCCTTGGGTTCCGCCGGAATAGCCAAGGCAGTGGCCATATCCCGGACGAACTCCGAGAACCGGGTGTCCTCCGGGGGGGACCTACTCCGGGGCTCAGACTGCGGTGAGTCCAAAGGGGCGCACCGAGTCTTGAAGATATCAGGAGACTCCTTGTCCTCTGTCTCCCAAGCCGACTCATCCGAGGAAGAGTCGGGGTCCGACCCCGCGGGGCCCTGGAGCACCCCCCCCGATGCCGGAAGCACCGGCATCGACGTCCTCGGTCCCGAACGGGAGGTCGAAGGAGACCGCCACCGAGGTCAACTCCGAGCCACGATGGACTCGAGTATCGGCTCGGTCTCCGGGGTCGACTTCGACGTCGATGTCCCGGTGGTCGGGGCAGATGCGCCAGACAGGCTGGCCATCAGTGCCCGCTGCTGCTCCATGAAGGCACACATTCTGCTGTCCAAGGCTGTCATCCTGAGACTCAGCTCGGGAGACGCAGCAGCCACCGACTCGGGCCCCGGCGGCGGCTCCATGGGAGGAGAGTCCATAAGGACTACTGGGCTTACATGTCCAGCAGACTCCGGCTCCACACGAGGAACTTTGTCAGGCTTCTCCGGATCCACGGGCCCGGAGCAACGTTTGGGGGTCTTAGACCTGGCCCCTCGAGGAGCCAGGGACCTCCGACGACGACGCCCTCACAAGCTGTTTCTTCCTCTTGCGTTCCCGGTCAGGGGACCCCCTGTCCGAGGAGCTTCGATGGCGCTCGGGATTGGAATCCCGAGATGTCGAGGCCTCAGACAAGGTCCGGGCCCAGCTGGAGGCTGAGTCTGAGAAAAGCCTTTCTTTCTGCTGCTGGCGACTTCGTAGTGCCTTGGAAGACATTTTTCCACAGGCCCCGCACGACTTAGGGTCGGGGCCGAGGCACCGAAAGCAGCAGTCGTGTGTGTCGGTGAGAGATATTAGTTTCTTACACCGATCACACTTCTTAAAACCGCTGGAAGCCATCGGGGAAAAAAGAGTCCCTGCGAGGTCAAAGGACCGGCCTTCCAGGGAAAAGGGGAAAAAAGGGCACGAACGCCAGCCACGAAGGGCAAAAACCGAAAAAGAAGAATCGGACTTGATACCGGTGTACCAAACCCGGCGGGAGGGGAACCGGCGTCGAACCGGTAGAAAAAAGAGCAAAATTCATAGTAACATAGTAGTTGACGGCAGATAAAGACCAGCATGGTCCATCCAGTCTGCTCAGCAAGATGGCAAGAGTGGGTGCACCTGTCGCTCCGCGCAGGCCACCCCTCCCCATATCCTTGTTCAGGGGTAAACCCACCACTCCATGTAGGACATCCCTATTTGTTGAGACGTTATATGGTTCAGAAGTTAGATGGTACCGTTTATTTTGTTTTTTTCCTATTTCTGTAAAGGGATCCTCTGTGTTTGTCCCATGCCTTTTTGAATTCCGTCACCGTGTTCGCCCCTACCACTTCCATCGGGAGGGTATTCCAAGCATCCACCACCCTTTCAGTGAAAAAATATTTCCTGACATTGCCTTTCAATTTACCCCCTTTTAGTTTCATGTTATGCCCTCTAGTTTTACAGGTTCCCCGTCTTTGGAAGAGGTTTGTTCATCATTTCTCTTTAAGTATTTAAAGGTCTGAATCATATCTCCCCTGTCCCTCCTTTCCTCCAAAGTATACATATTTAGGTCTTCAAGTCTCTTCTCATAAGGCTTCTGACGCAGGCTCCAAATCATTTTGGTCGCCTTCCTCTGAACAGTCTCCAGTCTTTTTACATCCTTTGCAAGATATGGTCTCCAAAACTGAACACAGTATTCCAAGTGAGGCCTCACCAGTGACCTATACAGTGGCATAAGTACCTCTTCTTTTCTGCTGGTAATCCCTCTCGTATGCAGCCCAACATCCTCCTGGCTTTTGCCACCGCCTTGTCGCACTGTTTTGCCACCTTGAGATCAGCAGAGATAATCACACCAAGGTCTTTTTCCTGAACTGTGCATACCAACCTTTCTCCCCCTATCGTGTACATTTCTCTTGGATTTCTGCTACCCAAGTGCATGACACTGCACCTTTTTGCATTAAATCGTAGTTGCCAAGCTTTAGACCAGTCTTCCAGCTTTTGTAGATCTTTCTTCATGTTAACCACTCCCTCGGGGGGAGTCCACTCTGTTGCAGATTTTTGTGTCGTCTGCAAAAAGACAGACTTTTCCATTCGGTCCTTCAGCAATATCACTCACAAATACATTGAACAGTGCCGGGCCCAGGACCGAACCTTGGGGCACCCCGCTAATCACCTTCCTCTCATCCGAGTGAGCTCCATGTACAATCACCTTCTGTCGTCTGTCAGTCAACCAATTTCTAATCCAGTTTACCATCTTGGGACCCATCCCCAAGCTACTGAGTTTGTTGACAAGCCTCCTATGAGGAACAGTATCAAAGGCTTTGCTGAAATCCAGGTAGATGACATCCATCGCATGCCCCTGATCTAGTTCCCTGGTCACGCAGTCAAAGAACTCGATCAGATTTGTTTGGCAAGATCGTCCTTCGGTAAAACCATGTTGCCTCGGGTCTTGCAAGCTGTTGGTTTTCAGAAAGTTCACTATTCGCTCTTTCAGGAGCGCCTCCATTACTTTTCCCGCCACCGAGGTAAGGCTCACGGGCCTGTAGTTTGACACTTCTTCCCTGTCACCACTTTTGTGTAGAGGTACGACATCAGCCATTCTCCAGTCCTGAGGAACCTCTCCTGTTTCCAAGGATCTGTTGAAGACATCCTTTAACGGTCCTGCAAGAACCTCTCTGAGCTCTTTCAGTATCCTGGGATGTATCCCATCCTGTCCCATGGCTTTGTCCACTTTCAGTTTAGCAAGATGTTCTAACACCTCTTCTTCTGTGAATGGTGTGGTATCTACTTCATTCCCATTTTTATATTTGGGAGTCACAGCTGGTCCATCCCCAGGATCTTCTTTAGTAAACACAGAGCAGAAGTAATTGTTTAGCAATTTTGCTTTTTCAGTGTCACTTTCCACGAGTCCTTTCCCAGCACTTCTGAGTCCTGCAATTCCAACTCTGATCTTTTTCCTTTCCTGAATATACCTGAAGAAATTTTTGTTGCCACCCTTAACATCTTTAGCCATCTTTTCCTCTGCTTTTGATTTTGCTATCCTTATTACTCTTTTAGACTCTTTGAGTTGGATCCTGTATTCAGTTCTATGTTCTTCTGTCTGCAAGCTTTTGAATTTTGCAAAAGTTGTGTTTTTTGCCTTTATATGAGCAGCCACCTCTTTGGAAAACCAAATAGGTTTCCTTCTCCTCTTGCTTTTATTTACTTTTCTTACATATTTATCTGTTGCTCCTTTTATTGCCTCCTTTAGTTTAGCTAAAATCGCTGATAAATCTAATTTTAACCGGGAAAAACTGGACACACGTCTGGTGGGCTCAACGAAAAAAAGAGACTGAGGTAAGATGGCACCTTTATTTTGGAAGGGAACCGCGCATGCATGCCTGCATTCTCAAAGGCTTTCATAGAAAGCTGGGGAAATGTTCCGCTGGGGCTTCATCGGCACCAATGACACCCATATGTGAGGACTGATTTCCTGCTTGGTCCTGGAGAACTCTCCTTACTCAGAGCCTCTACTTAATGTTTGAAAATCAAGAGATACCTAAATAGATGCATAGTTAGTTTATCAGAAAAAATACAAATATGCCACAGTCTTTTAATTATGTGCCCAGTTTAGATTATTATGCAGTTTGATATGTAGGAAATCACGTTGTTAGACAGAGTATACATTCATTGTGAGGACAATTTCTTTCAAACGTCATTTACCAAGGTCAGGGGTGGGCAATTCCGGTCCTGGAGGGCCGCAGACCAGTCAGGCTTTCATGATGTCCCTAATGAATATTCATGAGATCTATTTGCATCCACTACCTTCCATTGTATGGAACTAGGTCCATGAATATTCATTAGGGACATCATGAAAACCTGACTGGTCTGCGGCCCTCCAGGACCGGAATTGCCCACCCCTGACCTAGGTAAAAGGGCTGTTTTAACCCAACTTAAAGTATGCTTGCGTTTCAACAACGTGTACAGTTTTAGCCACATTAGGAAGTATGCTCAGAGGCATGTTGAGTTTAGGGGAAGGAAATTCATATGTATTGATTGTTATTTTCCATGAAAAAGTGTCTATAGAAAACGTAGATACAAATGTCCGTGGGTACTTTGTACTTAGGTCAATTATAAAAGCAAAATTATGCACAAACGCTTTTATTTGGAAAATTGGTGCAGCAGGTAAAAAGTACCTGCGGACTTTGCAGCAATGAAGGCAATTTGGAAATTGCCACAAGCATCAAAAAAGAGAGGTGGAAAACTATTAATAGCAAATGAAGGAAGAGAGACACCGGATACCTGATATTTTAACTATTTCTTTGTCACTAGTTTATAAACTCAAATCATAAATAAAAAGGGTTTGTATGTGTGTGTAGACATAGATGTTTGTCTATATGTTTGTGTTTTGTGTGTAAGGGTGTCATCTAAAGGGTAAATCTGCAGGTAGAGTAGGTGCCTACAAGTGCGCTGTTAAGTGCATGACAGATACTTTAGGTATGAGCTAATTTTATAAGAGGCCTTTTCACACACGAAAAAGGTTTAATGAAATTACCTCCATAGACTCTTTTACTAGTTATAGCATACTGACACTGAACTGTTGCCAGAAAGAAGCAGCAAAGTCTTAACCTCCTACCTGCAACCGCTCCAGTAACCTCGTCCTCGTTCTGCAAGCTGATGTGTACTGTACATTACCCTTTCCAAGGTCAGTGGCTTTCCTTTACCCCTGCCACTAATTTCACCCTTCATTCAAGACTTCTCCCCTCACTTGATGATCCTCTCTGCCCACGCAGTTCATCAAGATCCCTAAGCTAGGCCTGTTGACTGTCATTTTCTTAATGCTTAATGCCAGTTTGGTCTCAGGTATGTTTCCATTGAGCTGGAAACTAGCATCTCTTCATCCATATCTTAAAAAAACATATCCTTGATCCAGCTCAGATAGAATAATTTTGTCCCAATTTTGCCCAAAATCCTGAAAAAGATTGTTTATCTGCAATTTTGTTACTTTGATGTAAAGTTGTTAGAAACATAGGCCATGTGGTATTTTTCTGTCGTCATATTTCTATCTAGTCTGTCCTTCCATATCAACAACTACAGCAGTCCCCTTTTTTCCTTTAGAGATCCTCTATGTTTGTCCCATGCTTTTTTGAATTCAGTTACTGTCCTCATCTCTACCACCTCTACTGGGAGACTATTCCACGGATCCAGCACTCTTTCCATAAAGAAACATTTCTGCATATCCCTCCTGAATCTATCCCCCTTCGCCCTCATCCCATGTCCCCTCGTAGCAGAACTTGCTTTTAATTGAAAGAGGCTCTCCCCCCTGAATATTTATGCCACAGAGGTATTTAAACATCTCAATCATATCACCTCTATCCCGCCTTTCCTCTAAGATGTACATATTAAGATCCTTAAGTCTGTCCTCATATGCTTTATAATGAAGACCACTAACCATTTTAGTAGCACTAACCATACAGAATTTCACACTATATGCCAAATGAGGTCGCACCAAAGACTTATACAGAGGCACTAGCACCTCCTTTTTTCTGCTAGCCATTCCTCTCTGTATGCACCCAAGCATCCTTCTAGCTTTTGCCGTCGCCTTTTCTACCTGTTTAGCTACTTTAAGATCATCAGACACAGCCACACCTAGGTTCCGCTATACTATATTGCTCCCTTGGATTGCTGCAGCCCAAATGCATGACCTTACATTTTTTAACATTAAATCCCAGCTGTCAAATTCCAGACCATTCTTCAAGCTTAGCTAGATCCCTCCTCATGTTATCTATACCTTCCTGGGTTTCTACTCTATTGCAGATTTTGGTATCATCCGCAAAGAGGCAAACCTTACCTAGCAGCCCTTCCGCTATATCACTAACAAAGATGTTAAAAAGAATTGGACCAAGGACAGATCCCTGGGGCACACCACTGGTAACATCCTTCTCCTCAGAGTGAGCTCCATTTACCTGTACTCTTTGTCGCCTCCCACCCAACCAATTTCTAACCCAAGCAATAACCTTAGGGTCCATCCCTAGGGTGCTCAGTTTGTTTATAAGTCGCCTGTGAGGAATAGTGTCAAAGGCTTTACTGAAATCTAAATACACCAAATCTAGGGCTCTTCCTCGGTCCAACTCCCTGATCACTCAGTCAAAGAAATCAATCAGATTTGTTTGACAAGACCTGCTTCTGGTGAATCCATGCTGCCTCGGATCCTGTAATCCGCTGGACTCCAGAAACCTCACTATTTTCTCTTTCAGCAACGTTTCCAATAATTTAGTCACCACTGAAGTTAAACTAACCGGCCTGTAGTTTTCAACCACATCCTTACTTCTGCTTTTGTGTAAAGGCACCACATGAGCCCCTCTCCAGTCCTTTGGCACCACTTCCGACTCCAACGAGGCATTGAAAAGGTCAGTCAGTGGAGCTGCTAGAACGTCCCCAAGTTCCCTCAGTATTCTAGGATGTATCCCATCTGGTCCCATCGCTTTGTCTACTTTAAGTTGAGCTCGTTTCTCACAAACACAGTCTTCTGAAAATTGTTCAAGATGTCCCTCACTTCTGTTTCTGTTTGTGGGTGTTTTCTGAGGTCCTGCTCCTGGTTCTTCATCTGTGAACACAGAACAGAAATATTTGTTAAGCAATTCCGCTTTATCCTCATCAGCTTCTACATATTCCTCCCCTTCACCCTTGAGTCTGACAATACCACTTTTGCCCTTTCTCTTCTCACATATCTGAAAAATGTCTTATTCCCCCATTTTATTGCATTGGCTATTTCCTCCTCTTTTTGAATCTTTGCTTTACTGTCTACTTTGCTAGCTTCTCTAAGTTTTTCCAAATATAGATAAGCCTGTCTTCCTCTCTCTGTGATCTCTTGTATTTCATGAAGGCCTCCCTCTTTTTCTTCACTTTTTCAGCTACTTCTTTTGAAAGCCATAGCGGTCTCCTTTTCCTTTTACCTTTATTTACCATTTTTGCAAAAAGGTTGGTTGCCCTTAAAATATCTCCTTTCAGTTTTGCCCACTGTGTTTCTACATCCCCCAGCTGTTCCCATCCCGCTAACGACTCCCTGAGGTATTGGCCCATCTTGGCAAAGTTAGTCTTCCTAAAGTCTAAGACCCTCACCTTTGAATGGATTCTAACAGCCTTAGTCCTAATACTGAACCACACCATCTAGTGATCACTGGATGCAAAATGATCTCCCACTATAACATCAGAAACACTTTCACCATTGGTAAGCACCAAGTCCAGTATGGCCCCTTCACGTGTGGGGTCTGTTACCAATTGCTTGACTAGTTCTCCCTGTAGAGAATCCAGAATCTCTTTACTTCTACATGATACTATGATTCCTGCCAACTACCGTCCCGTCTCCAACCTTCCCTTTCTTTCTAAAATCCTCGAAAAAGCTGTTTTCTCACAGTTGTCCGCTTTTCTCGATTCAACCCACTTCCTTCACCCCCGCCAATCTGGGTTCGTCCCGGCCATAGTGTCGAGACGGTCCTCTTGGGTTTCACGAATGAACTTCGCACAGCACACGATCGTGGTGATCTGTCGGTGGCAGTCTCCCTTGACCTTTCTGCTGCTTTCAACCTTGTTGATCATTCTCTCCTTCTGGCTCGTCTTCAGGATGCTGGTCTCTGCAGCACCGGTCTCCACTGGTTTCACTCTTTTCTCTCCTCTCAGTCCTACTCCGTTCTTCCCTCTTCCTCTTTCTCCTCCCCCTCTGAGCCCGTTCCTCTCCCCTGTGGTGTTCCCCATGGTTCTGTCTTGGCCCCCCTCCTCTTTAACATTTTTCTCACCCCCCTCGCCTTGCTTATTCAGCAGCATGGTATCTCTGCTTTCTACTACGCCGATGACTTACTACTTCTTTACCACACTTCTCCCCTTTCCCCCGATCTCTCCCCTCTTAATGCCTGCCTCACTGCTGTTGCCAGCTGGCTCACCACGTACTGTCTTCACCTAAATCTCACCAAAACCCTTGCCATCTGGTTCTCTCGCAATGACACCTCTCCTCAGATCGCCCCCTCTTTTTCTGGCTCTCCAATCCCACTGGTCACCTCCTTTCGCTACCTGGGTGTTTATTTCGATTCTCAGCTCTCTTTCCATGACCACATCGCTCATATATCAAAATCATCCTTCTACTTCCTCCGCCAGATCCGTGCCATCAGGCCTTTTCTCACCCGCCCAAGCTCTTACTACACTCCTCCTGTCCTTGGTTATGTCCCGTGTTGACTTTTGTAATTCCATTCTAACCGGTCTCCCTGCCACACAGCTTCACCGCCTCCAGCGCATCCAAAACACTGCTGCCCGTCTCATTTTCCACTCCTCTCCCCCGTGATCACATCACACCCCTGCTCATTCACCTCCACTGGCTTCCTGTCAAGTCCCGTATCCATTTCAAGATCCTGACCATTCTTCACCATGTTCTTTATTCCCACTCCCCTCAGTACCTCGCTGACCTCGTTCATTTTCATTCCTCAGCTCGCTCCTTACGGTCTATACACCTCAACCGCCTTCATCTTCCTTCTCCTGCTCACGCTCGCTTACAGTCCACCCGTTCCTCTGCTTTCTTTTTCCTTGGCCCTGCAGTATGGAACTCTCTCCCCACTTCCATCCGGCTTGAACAGTCATTTACCACCTTCAGAACCAAACTCAAAACCCATCTCTTTACCCTTGCCTTTGACCTCCCTGACCCTTCTGTGTAGCCCACTCCCCCTCTCTTCCCTTTTCTCCTCTCCCCTTGCCTGTCAAGTTGATTGATTCTGTTGATTTGCTTTCCTATTTTTATTGTAACTTCCTTTCTTTTTTTTTTCACAAAAATTTGATTTTTTTATGTTATTGTATCATGTAAACCGCTCTGATGTTTAACGAAGGGCGGTATAGTAAGCTCAATAAACATAAACATAAACAAACTGCAGCAGGAATGTGCCAATCAACATCTGGCATATTGAAATCCCCTATCAGTAGCACTTCCCCTTTCCTAGCAATGCTGCGTATGTCTTCAATTAACTCTGTCCACCTCTTCCTCTTGTGAGAGAGGTCTGTATATCACTCCAATGCAAATAGATTTCTCTTTTCCTCTTTCTAGTTTAACCCAAAATGCCTCCTCTCTCCCTTTTAAGCTCTGTAATTCCAAAGCTTTAATAGTATTTTTTTTTTTTTTCAATATTTTATTTTGAACCATCAAACAAAACATCAAATACAGAACATGAGACCATCGCTCCCTGGGGTGGACTCTTATCCCCAAGGGGCGAGATACATAGATGGTTACATAGTTTTTTGGATAATAGCCCTACTTCTCCCCCCCCCCACTCAACCTCCCCCCCCCAAAACCCCTCCCCCCTCCCTCCACCCGAGACAGTGCCCACCCGGACCAGCATATATATAACAAGACCGAACCTCTGGAGGACTCCACATACAAACAGGGCTATCAACAGCCTAATTGCAGGGTTACATTACGTGTCCGAGGACTCATCTTCTGAATATAGGGCTCCCACAGTAACCAGAAAGCAGACCATCGCTTCACATGACCTCGCGCAGCCCCGACACTCCAGGAGCATGAGTTGATGGAAGGAGTTCCCGCCACTCCCAAAAAGAGGGAGGGTGGCTGTCCCTCCACCCACGTAGGATTGGGCCCTTACCCACCAGACATGCCTTCCGCACCAGCCAGCGACTGACTCCATTTCCCCTTCGGAGAGGTGAGACCCAGGAGATCCAAGACGATCAAGGCCGCATCCCAGTGTACAGGTTGTCCAAGGAGGTCGGCCATAAATAGGGCAATTCTGTGCCAGTAAAGGCGTATGCGTCGGCAGCCCCACCACATATGATACAAAGTCGCCAGAGGCTCCGCACAGCGGGGACAACTACCATCCGCTGTCAAATGGCAGCGAAGGGCTCGCCGCGGAGAGAAGTGAACCCTGGTTAAACACTTAATTTGAATTTCTCGCCAGCGAGCACCATCTGCCAAGTTTGCTACTCTCCGGAGGGCCACCAAAATGGTGCCCGGGGGAATCTCCCGACCCAGTTCCGCCCCCCAGGCTCTTTCCACACCGCTGTAGTCTGGTTGTGGTCGACACTGCTCCAACCGAAGATGAAAGGTCCGAATAGACGGCCGCTCGACTTCGCCAAACCCGAGAAACGCTATTATCTGGGCCGAGCGGTCGCCACAGAGTTCCGACCGTGGAAGGGAAGCCACATAGTGGGCCACTTGCATATATGCAAAGAAATGTTGGGGCCCCAATTCATATTCGCGGGATAGCATGGGAAAAGGCTTAGGTTTGCCCGCCAAGTCCACCACATGGCCCAAAGTCAGCACTCCTCTCTCCCCCCACAGACGAAACGCTGCGGTGTCAGTGCCTGGGGTAATTGGCATTGCCCCGAAGTGGTAGCCAGCTCGACAACTGCCACCGACGGCCCCAATAGGCATTCAGTTTCCGCCAGGTTTTATAAACCGGGACCAATAACACGCTAACCGCCAGATGCGTAGGCCACCTACTTACCTCCAGGTGCAGAAGGGCCCGTAAAGAGTGGGGAGCCACATAGGCCTCCTCAAATGCCCTGGGGGTATAAAGATCGGTATCCCCAAGCCAGTCCCCCAGATGGCGGGCTTGACAAGCTAGGGCATAAGCACCAAGATCTGGGAGCCCCCATCCCCCCCCACGGATCCTCCCCATTAGTCTACGATAAGAGATACGAGCTCTCGACCCCCTCCATAGAAAGCCCCGAAATTCCGCCTCAAAGCGCCCGATATCCCGACGAAGGAGCTAAACAGGGAGGGTCTGTAGCCAATATAAGATCCGCGGCAGGAGGACCAATTTGATCGCCGCAATTCTCCCCATAAGAGATAGAGGGAGGGGTAGCCACGCCTGCAACTGCGTTCTCACCTTGGTCAACATCCGTCGCAAATTAGTCCTATATAGGTGACCTGAGTGACAGGACAGTACAATCCCCAGGTATAGGAACTGGTGCTCCGCTCATCGGAGGGGGAATTCGCCCACCCAGCTGCCCCGGAGTCGTCCCGAGATATCAAGGGCTTCAGACTTATCCCTATTGATATTAAACCCCGCAAACTGCCCGAAGGCGCGGAACTCCCTCAAAAGAAGGGGTAGGGAGTCCTCGGGAGAAAGCAAATGCACCAACAAGTCGTCGGCAAAGGCCGAAATCTTAAATACCTGAGGTCCAACACCTACCCCCCGGATCGCCCGCAGACCCGCCACACGGCGTAGGAGAGGGTCCAGAGAAAGAACAAAAAGGAGAGGAGAGAGGGGGCAACCCTGGCGGGTCCCCCTCTGCAGCGAAAAAGGCTCTGATATAACCCCATTACAGAGTATCGCTGCGGTGGGATTGGCATACAAGCTTTCGACCATGTTACAGAACGACGGCCCCAAACCATACTGAGGGAGGATGAATCTCAGGTATTGCCAATCCACCCTGTTGAAGGCTTTTTCTGCGTCAAAACTAATCAAGAGAGAGGACAGGTGTCTATGCTGAACCCATTCTAAAGACGCGATGATCTTGCGCAAGTTACGGACCGCGTATCGCCCCTTAACGAAACCAACCTGGGACTCATGGACCAGCTGCCCTAGGAACTCCGCCAAGCGGTCCGCCAAGATCTTAGCCATTAATTTAAGGTCAAAATTAAGCAAGGAAATCGGACGATACGAGGCCGCAGAAAGAGGGTCCTTTGCCGGTTTGGGGATAAGAACAATATGAGCATGGTTAGCCCCCCATCGAAAAAAGCCCTGCTGCGCTCTCCGATTATGTACAGCCGCCAGCATTGGGGAGATCTGTTCATTAAGAATCTTATAGAATTCGGCGCCGAGACCATCAGATCCCGGGGATTTGTAGCAACTGGCCTTGGAAATAGCCCCTTGCAGCTCAGCCACAGTAATTGGCTGATCTAACTGTGCTCTTTGCTCTATGGAGAGGCGAGGCAAGTCCATTCCCCTCACATAGTCCGCCATCCGCGTGGGGGAAATCGCTTCCGCGGCGTAGAGATTCTGAAAAAAGGAGCGAAAGACACGCGCTATCGCCGGGCTTTCCCTTTGTAAGGTCCCAAGATCATCTCGCAAGGCGGGGACCAATTTAGAGCCCCGGGGTCCACGAAGGCACCGAGCTAATAACTTCCCCGGCTTATCCCCATAGCGGTACAATTGATAGCGGTAATACAATACTGACTTCTTTGCGCTCTTGTGCAAAAGCTCGTTTAATTCCATTTGAGAATCCCATAGCTGCTTTTTCAAGCCCGCAGTGGGAGTGTGAGCCCAGCGGCGTCGCATTTTCGTCACCAATCTCTCTAAGACCATAATACGTTCGGCCCTCAGTCGTCGTTTTCTGACGAGAAACCCAATTGTATCTCCCCTCAGTACGACCTTCGCTGTTTCCCAAAGCAATTCGGGGTCATCTTGGTGACCCCTATGATCCTCTTCGAATTCCTGCCACCGCCGCTGAATGAATGAGCGAAATTGAGCATCTCTATATAATTCCAATGGAAAACGCCATTGAAAAGTCCGTGGAGTACTCCCAGTCCAGAAAACTTCCATCCACACAAATGCATGGTCAGATATCTCTACGGGCCCTATCTGGGCGTCCCCCGCCTTGGCAAACAGCCAAGTAGTCTATGCGCGCACTCGTGCCATGGGCCCGGGATTGGTGGGTATAGTCCCGCTCGACCGGATGTAGTAATCGCCAGGGATCCACTAGTCCCAGCCTAGAACAGAAGCGTCGCAGTGCCCGAACCGTCGCTATTCGTTCTCGTTGCTCCCCTGCGTTAGAGGTATCGAGATCGACGTCCATGACCCCGTTAAAGTCCCCCCCCAGAATAACGGGGAGCTCCGGCCAAGTCTCAAGTGTGGAGGCAATGCGTGCATACAGGGACAAATCAAGTATATTGGGACAGTACACGCTACCAAGAACTACCGGCCTCCCCTCAAGGACTCCCCGCACCAGTACATATCTGCCCGTCGGATCAACGAGGTCTTTCACCACCTCCATCCTTACACGTTTATGTATCAAAAGCACTACCCCGCCCTTCTTACCAAGAGCTGGGGCCCCCCAGACCTGTCCCACCCACTCCCGGCAGAGTTTACGGTGTTCGTCAGCAGTCTGGTGGGTTTCCTGAAGCATAGCGATGTCTGCTCCCTGCCTAGCCAGGGCCTGCAAAATTTTTGCCCGTTTAATCGGACTGCCCAGGCCACAAACATTCCAGGAGATGATCTTAAGTGGCATGCATTATTAAATTAGGCTCAGAAATGTCTGTTATATACCATACAGAATATAGGGAGACACCCCCCCAGCCTGGGGTCCCCCCCCACAGCCCCTCAAAGACAGTTCTTTGGCCCTCCCCAAACCCATCAGATGATCTCGGTCTCTCAATATCAAAACTTCGCGCTCCTGTAGGCAGGCTCCCCCCCTCCCCATACCCTCCCCCTGTCCCTCTTCCTGTCCCTTCCTTATCCCGTCACCCCAACTCCCCCCTCCCCTCCTCCCCACCCCCCCTCCCCACACCCCACCCCCTTAGCCATAAACCCCATAAACACTCCCGCCTCACCCCGACCCCGATACCGTTTCTACGATTGCCACGGCCTACAAGCCGCGGCCTAACTTCCCTAAGTGGACACCGCAGGACCGCCCCGGCTCCACGTGCCTATGACCCCCCATAACTTAGAAACAAGCAAATAGTCAAACAATGAAACAATTTTAACCCGACAGCAAAATAGATACTAGGTAAGGCCGCCGCGGGTGCTCCACAGCAGACAGCTCGCTTAGGACCAGCACAAGCGGGTGGCAGTATTGTCCTCGGAGTGCTCCGCACAAAGAAAGGAACAGAGTCCCCCCCACCGCCCCCCCCCACACAGAGAATAACAAAGAGGTACAGAAAACCACACAACTGGGTAATTTTAGGACCCCTGAGAGGCAGGGCGGGAAGTCCTCCGGAGAAAGGAAGCTGCAGGGTCCGCTGCTCACTAGCCTCTCGCCAGCAACGCAGGGCCGCTGACAGGGCTACCCCCGCAGCGCGAACCTGGCAAAAGTAGGAGCAAGACCAGAGTCCTTCGGCAGTCCGCGCCATATTCACGGGCGCTCCCCTGCATCCGCACCCAAGGTCTCTAAGAAGGCTTTGGCCGCCCCTGCCGAGGCAAAGGCATGATTCTGTCCCAAGTGGGTGACCCGAAGGACTGCCGGGAAAGCCAGTGTGAACCTCATCTTCCTCTGGTATAAGGCAGAACAGATGGGGGCGAACTCCTTCCGCCGTCCCGCCACCACCGCCGAATAGTCTTGAAATAACAGAAGTTGTTGATTCTCAAGTTGTAGGTCCCGTTTTTGGCGATATGCCTGCAGTAGCTGGGCTTTATGCTGGAAGTTAAGGATGCGGGCTATCACCACTCTAGGTCGCTGGCGGGCATCAGATTTGGGCCCTATCCTGTGAGCCCTTTCCACCTTGATAGCCCCCACGAGTGCCGGCAGGCCCAGTGCATTAGGGAGCCAAGATTCTATTAGGGGCAGCAGCATAGCATCGGAGGTAGACTCTGGGATTCCGACGATACGAAGATTGTTGCGCCTTGCTCTATTCTCAAGGTCGTCAACTTTGTCCAGCAGGGTAGCTATTTGGGAATCCCGGGCTTTATCCGCTCGCGCCATGCTGCTCCCATCGTCTTCCAACGCCGACACTCGCTGTTCGAGTGCATCCACCCGCTGCCCCATCTCTCCCAAAGCTGCACCCAGTGCCTCCAGCTTGCCCAGAATTTGATCTAACTTCGGATCGATTAATTTTACGACCTCTCTCGCCATTTCTTCCGAAGCCGATTCTGTGCTATCAGCCCCCGGTGAGGCCGGACTCAACGCCGTCGGCCGCGTGGTTCCCGCTTTAGGGCCCTTCTCCTTCTCTTTTTGCGCCGGCAGCGGCATAGATCAAGCAAAACGATCCGCTCCACAGCTCAGCACAGAGTCCGTGCTCTCACACAGGTGCCCCTCGGGTTATGGGCAAGCAATCACGGGTCAGGCAGATGAAAATCAAAGATCAATCCCGAGGCGGTCCCGGAGCGAGCTAAGAGGCGTCCTCACTCGCTCATGTGTCACCGGAAGTCCTCGCTTTAATGGTATTTTTTACATATAGTACCACTCCTCTTCTTCTTCCTACCCTGTCCTTTCTGAATAAAGTATAGCCAGGTATAGTTACATCCCAGTCATGGTTTTCTGTAAACCATGTTTCTGTAACTGCCACTAAATCCAAATCGGCCACTCCCACCAAAGCTTCAACATCAGGGATCTTATTTCCCATGCTACGGGCATTTATACACACTGCTTTCCATGTTACCCCTGTTACCCATTTCCATAAAGGTATTTAATGTATCACTTACCTGGGGGCTTTCTTCACCCATCGCCAGCGAATCTAGTTTAAAGCCCTCTTCAGTAGATTTAGCCAGTCTACTATTGAAGACGTGTTGACCTTTCTTGGGCAGATGGATGCCATCTCTGCTATGCAACCCTTGGAACAGCATCCCATGATATAGGAAACCAAAGCGTTCTTGATGACACCATCCACGCAGCCATGCATTCATCTCCAGGATGTGAGCCTCTTTGCCTTGGCCTTTACCCTCAACAGGGAGGATTGAAGAGAACACCACCTGTGCACCTAACTGCTTCACCCTCTGTCCCAGAGCTATGAAGTCACTTTTGATAAGCTCAGAGGGATACCTGGCAGTATCATTTGTTCCGACATGGATTAGCAACATTGGGTAACAGTCAGTGGGCTTGATGAGTCTTGGCAAACGCTCCGTAACATCTTGGATTTTGGCACCAGGCAGATAGCATAGCTCTCTTATTTTATTAACAAAGAAAATTTGGTTTCAAGAGACTGTATCACAGGATCTCTACTTGTGGGTTTGATCAATTTATTTTATTTATTTAACAAGTTTTCTATACCGCCTTTTCCTTCAATCAAAGCGGTCACAAGAAATACAAAGGTTATAGGCAAGGGAAACAAACACAGTATAAACATAACAGTACAATGGTAATATAGGAAAAATAACAAGGGTTAACAATAAGGCAAATTAGTTAAAATAATTAAAATAAATATAATATATTTAGTCAATTGTTGATCCATATTGTTCAATGAAAAGTGTAGTTTTTAATTGTTTACGAAAGTCTTTTAAATCATCCAGTGAGCGTAAATCAGGAGGGAGAGAGTTCCAAATTAAAGGGGCGGCCAAAGAAATTGCTCTTTGTGAGGTACATTTGCATGATTTAGAGTAGTTTTTTGGGGTGCTGAGGGTGTTAGAAGTGGATAACCTTCTTGGTCTTTTGTTGATATCATGGAGTAAGAGGGCATGAAGGCTGATTGCAGAACTGTTGTGTTTCATTTTGAATATATTTATGATTAATTTATACTTTATGCGAAGGATTATTGGGAGCCAGTGGAGTTCTTTAAGGATGGGGGTAATGTGTTCATAATTTGAGGATCCATTGATGATTCTAGCTGCTGTATTTTGTGCCATTTGAAGTGGCTTGAGAGCATGCTTAGGCAGTCCATTGTAAATAGGGTTGCAGAAATCCAGAATGGGAGTAATGAGTGCCTGACAGACTGTTCGAAAGTGATCATAAGAGATAAGAGGCTTAAGTCGTCTAATTATCTTCATTTTGTAATACGCGTTTTTAACAGTTTTTCTTATATGAGAACGCAGGTTTAGCTTCTTATCGAGGGTTATTCCGAGGTATCTTACTTCGTCCTTAACTGGAATCTTTGTGTTGTTGCATGTAATGTAAGGTGGAGGGATAAAGCTGGTGTTTCTAGTTACAATAAGTGCTTCCGTTTTGTTCAGGTTTATTGCAAGGTTATTATTTGTTAGCCAATTTGAAATGCTGGTAATACAGTTTGAAATTTTGCTGTAATCTGGGCAGTTGATATCAATTGGAGTGTAAATCATGATATCATCCGCATAAATCGTGTAATCTATTTGATGATCTGCTATTATGTGACAGATTGGTTGGATAAACAAATTAAAAAGAAGTGAAGAGAGTGCAGATCCTTGCGGCACGCCTTGTTTGATTACTATGTGACGTGAAGTGTTTAGGCCAATTTTAACTTGGAACTGTCTATCAACTAGGTAGGATTCAAACCATTTTAGGACGGTGCCAGTTAATCCGATGCTCTTTAGTCTTGTTAAGAGGATTGCATGGTCCACTGTATCGAAGGCAGCTGAAATATCTAAGAAGATCATTAAGGTACCTTTGTTGAAATTATCTATTGTTTGAGTGATGTCATTAAATAAGTATAGTAGGAGCGTTTCAACACCATGGTTGGGGCGGAAGCCATGCTGATGTATATCAAGTGGCGCATGTTCATCAATATGGTCTTGAAGTTGTAGCTGTACTGCCTTCTCAATAAATTTTTCTAAGAGTGGTAAGCTGGAAATTGGTCTATATGCAGCTGGATTGTCTTTTTCAAGGTTGGTTTTTTTATGGGTAGGCCTAATTGTTGCTAATTTAAGTTGTTCTGGCATGATTCCATGAGTTAAGGAGTTAGTTACAAGATTGTGAATAAAATTAATAAAGTTTGACTTGGTAGCTTTGATCCAAGGTACAGGGCAAGGATCTGTGGGTGCAGTGCTTGTGTTAAGTGCAGCAATGATGTCTGAAAGTTGTGTAGTCGAGGGAGTGTAAAACTTGTTCCAAATTGTACTTGGTAAAATAAGGCTGTTGTTTTCAGGTTGTTTTAAAGGTGGTGTTTGGCCTATTTTCAATTGAAGATGATCTGCATATACTTGAGGACTGATCTGAATGTCTTTATCAGAGCTTGGTTCGTTGACTAGATTTTTTACAATTGCAAAAAGTTCTCTAGGTTTGTTAAATGCTTTCTGTATAGTATTTGTGTGGTGCTCTTTTTTAGTTTTGTTGATGAGATCGTTGTAATTCTTTTGCTGAATTAAATATAAATTTTGAGAGGTAGGAGATTTTGATCGTCTCCAGTGGCGTTCAATTCTCCTTAATTCCCTCTTAGCATTGCGTATGTTTTTGGAATACCATGGAGCATGATGTCTGTTTTTGAATGTTCTTGAGTCTGAAAAGGCACTTGGCTGGATGCGCTGGGAAGATTATCATTGTTGTCGTGCTTGATCCAAGCACTGCACTTGAGGCTTGAAGCACTCAGGTTATTTTGGATCTTGAAGGAGCAGTAACCAAGACAAGAGACAAACCATTCAAATACTGCACCACCAGTCCTAAGATCTGCTAGCCAAAGCCAGCCCAGGGATGGTACAAGGTATTGGGCTCCCTAGGCAAGCCTTCAGCCTTGCGTCCCTCTCCCCGAGATTTTGATAATTAAACTCAACAATCATGATTGTCTGAAAGCTATTCTTCCAACAACAATCCTATAAAATGCATAATTGTATGTGCCTGCTCTTCCTGCAGGTAAAATAATTTGCTGATGGCTCTTTCAGTTTGTGTGGTTGTCAGAAACTATTGTTTTGCTTTTAATACTACTGCTGTTTGCTGCCCTCCCGAAGCTGCTGGCCTGAGTGACCACCTAGTCTTGCCTAATGCTTGGGCTAGCCCTGCTGCTAGCTTTATTTATTTAGACAGTTTTGTATACCACCTTATCCTTCAATCAAAGTGGTCACAACACAATTGGGGGATACATTTAACATGAGGGGATATGAGACACATACACTAATATTTACAGGGAACATGGGCAATGGAGGGTTAAGTGGCTTTGCTCTGACCTGTGATGTGCTCTGTCCTTGCCCTGTTCTGTTCATTCTGTTCTTGCACCATTGGCCCCCGCAATTCAGAGTCTTAGCATTAGTGCTTGCCATTGCACCAATAGTATCCAAATCATCGTATTTATATTGATTAGGCTGCACCAGATTTGACGCTCCCTCTCCCACACACATACTGTACATATTCTCCCTGAACTCCTGTTTGGATGCTGTCATGATCTGGTGGGCTGATCACAGACTAAAACTAAGTTCAGCTAACTTGGAATCGATTTGGATCTCCAGCATTTGACATTACCCACTGTTTCTCCCTCCTTACTGGGCTTCCCTATTGCTCTGCAGGACTGTTTCTGCACTTTGGACTGCTTTCTGGATTTCCAACTTAGTTTCAATGCACAAATTGTTACAGTTATCAAGACTTCATTCGCTGTGGCAAATTTGATTAAACAAATTTATGACTAGAGCCAAAGGCTCTTCAAATGCTCATCAATGCACTCATTATGAACAGACTGTAATGCCCTAGATAGATGTTTAAGGGATGTCTGGTTTAAATAGCTGTCTTATTTATTTATTAGTATTTAGCTCACACCTTTCTAGTAGACATTCAAGACAATTTATATTTAGGTACAGTAGTTATTTCCATGTCCTCGGAGAGCTTACAATCTAAGTTTATACCTGAGGCAATGGAGGGTTAGGTGGCTTGCCCAAGGCCACATGGAGTATCACTGGGATTTGAACCCTGGTCTTTCCACTTCCAGGCTGCTGCCCTAACATCTAGGCTTCTCCTTCACTCCTCAAGTAATTGAAAACACAGCTGTGAAACTGCTCTACAGTATTTGTTGTGCTTATCATCTTACACCTCTGCTGATTGTACAACATTGGTTATCTATCACTTTGAGAATCAAGTGCAAGATTATTTTGCTGACTCATCATGAAATATTCTCTGGCTCTCCACTACACCTGTCAGGCCTACTTAGATTCTATCCCCTCATCAGGTCCCAGGTTCCTCACAGAGCAACTTGTCAGTGGCCCCCACTTCGCTGCAAAATTCTATGTGGAGATTATCCAGCACATTGCCTTCTACCTGCTCACAGGGTGCAGCTAATTAATTTACCTTACAGCCTCTCCATAAGTACCTGATCAATTCTAGTCTTCACAGCTTCCAGAGACGCCACACTGCTAAGCTTTCAGCCTTTCTATTGCCTCTATTTGTTTCCTAATATAGTTTTTAACTGTTGGATATACATTCATTTTTGGGAATATTCTGACTGCCTACATTCCTTGTGTAGACTTTAAATCAGATATTTGAGTATGCCCTCAGTTCATGTAAGGCCTACTAGCCAGGGACACTTGTGATATAAAGCTACTTGGAATAGAAATACTTAGAATTGCAGGGACCTGGTCTTTTACCTAAGTCTCCCACTTACTTTAGTAGCAAAAGTATCACTGTAAAGTTACATGGACCTTTGCACAGTAGGCAGATACATAGAAGTAAAAGTTCAGTTTGACTATTTCTATTTCCATTTTTGGAATTGTCTGTTGCATGCCTGCTCACAGGGTGGAGCTAATTAACAACCTGTCCACAAGTACCTGATCAACTCTAGTCTTCACAGCTTCCAGAGATTCCACACTGCTAAGCTTTCAGCCTTTCTATTGCCTGTTTTTGTTTCCTAATATAGATTTTAACTGTTGTATATACATTCATTTTTGGGAATATTCTGACTACCTACATTCCTTGTGTAGCCTTTAAATCAGATATCTGAGTGTGCCCTCAGTTCATGTAAGGTCTACTGGCCAGGGACACTTAGGTTCCTGCCCACCCTACCCCTTGCCCCACCCACCCCAGGGCTGCTTTGCTTATATAGTAGTCACATACGTTGACATCTATCCTTTTAATTAGGTGTTAAACCTACCTTTTCTTCTCCTTCTAGGACCGCTTAATCAGCATGTTGTGCATTCAGTGTAATAACTGTGGTGCTTTCATTTTGAGAAGAATCATTTGGAACCTAAGAGCTTGCCCTATATGCCTCAAGTTAGCTGCCATGCATAAAGAATTGACTCTACTAAGGGAAGAACTAGCTGCAATGAAACGCATCTCTTCAAGGATACATACCAAACTAAGTCCACCACTGCTCCCACAAAGAACCAAACATCCCAAGAACAAATGGATTACAGTGGCTTTGGTAGGTTGTGACCTGTAATGCAGAGATGCCCTATACATCAAGAGATATCCCTGCATAATGCTTTCTCTGCCTTGGTTAATGAGGGTGCCCAATCCATGGAAACTGAAGGGCCCTTAAATGAGACAGTCAATTCCCAATCTACTGGCCTGTAGTTTGTCACTTCTTCCCTGTCACCACTTTTGTGAAGAGGTACCACAACAGCCCTTCTCCAGTCCTGAGGAACTTCTGTTTTCGAGGATCTGTTAAAAACATCCTTTAACGGCGCTGCAAAAACCTCTCTGAGCTCTTTCAGTATCCCGGGATATATCCCAGCCGGTCCCATGGCCTTGTCCACTTTCAGTTTTGCAAGTTGTTCTAACACATCATCTTCTGTGAATGATGTGGTATCTACTTCATTCCCATTTTTATATTTGGGGGTCACAGGTGGTCCTTCTTAAGGATTTTCTTTAGTAAAAACAGAGCAGAAGTATTTGTTTGGCAATTTCGCTTTTACAATGTCACTTTCCATGAGTCTGTTCCCAGTAGTTTTGAGTCCTGCAATTCCACCTCTGATTTTCCTCCTCTCCCGAATATACCTAAAGAAGGTTTTGTTGCCACACTTCACATCTTTAGCCATCTTTTCCTCTGCCTTTGATTTTGTTTTCCTTATTTCTCTTTTTGTCTTTTAGTTTGATCTTGTATTCCTTTCTGTGTTCCTCTGTTTGCAAGCTTTTGAATTTTGTGAAAGCTGTTTTTTGCCTTTGAGCAGCCACTTCTTTGGAGAACCAAACAGGTTTCCTTCTCCTCTTGGTTAAATTTACTTTCCTTAAATATTTATCCGTTGCCCCTTTTATTGCCACCTTTAGTTTAGCCCATTGCAATTCCACTTCCCTTATCTCCTCCAACCCTGCCAACTCCTCCTTCAGGTACTTGGCCATTTTACTGAAGTCAGTGTTTTTGAAGTCTAGGACATGGAGCTTGCTATGACTGGACTGCACCCTTGGCTTTTATCTCAAACCACACCGTGTGATGATCGCTGATGCTCACAGGGGCACCCACCTGGACAGCCGACACGCTATCTCCGTTGGTGAGCACTAAATCCAGCAGTGAGCTTTCCCTGGTTGGTTCCATCACCATTTGTCTAAGTAACGCATCTTGGAAAGCATCCACAATTTTTTCGCTTCTTTCCAGATTTTCAGGAGGAGTACTCCAATTCACATCGAGTAGATTAAAGTCACCCAATATGACCACTTCCCCCTTTGTGGCTATCTTTGCACTATCTATAATCAATTCATTACCTATTTCTTCGATTTGAGTTGGAGGTCTGTAGACTGCACCAGTATGGATGACAGTGCCATCTCCTCTTTTCAACACAATCCAGAATGCTTCTTCTTTTCCCCATGCCCCCTGCATTTCCGTAGCTTTAATACTGCTTTAGACATATAAGGCTACTCCTCCTCCTTTTCCACTTTCTCTGTCTTTTCTGAATAGATTATAGCCTGCTATGGCTATATCCCATGGTTCTGTAATGGCCACAATGTCCAAGTCCATTTCCACCATTAGGGCTTCCAGGTCAGGAACTTTGTTAGCTAAGCTTCGAGCATTTGTGCTCATTACTTTCCAGCAGTGAACTGGATTGCATGTATTTTGCATTGATTTTGTTCTATCCACCTCTTCCCACTTGTCATTGAAGTGTGATTTAAAAGTGTGTCTCTTTCTGATGTTATTCTGCTTATGCCGAGAGTGACGTTCTGAACTTGTCCTTCCTCATCCGTCACCCCCTTTCTCTAGTTTAAATGCCTGTCCACATACTGCCTGAATTTTTCACTTAGGATTATTTTTCCTGCGACAGAGAGATGTAGTCCATCAGCACGGTATAGTCTCTTGTTGGTCCATCTGTTTTCCCAGCTGCCTATAAATCTAAATCCTTCTTTTTTGCACCAGGTCTGGAGCCATGTATTAAAGCTGTTTATATGATGCAGCCTTTCTGCCCCCTTACCAAAACCAGGTAGAATTTCTGAGAATGCTACTGTACAGTGTTAACAATGGGCTTGAGTTTCTCTCCCAGAGTCTGAAAGTCCCTTTGAACTGCAGAGGCACTATGACATCGTCAATTTTGGAGTGCTCACTTTCTGCGCTAACTACATCAACAATTTGTTTTGTAGTCCTGCTGGCTGAAGAGCCTGGGAGGCATTTGACTATCTTCTCTCCTTTATTTATTTATTTATTTAGTGTACATTTGTAACCCGCTGCTTCCAGTGATCAGCAGCGGTGTCTATACATAGGAGGTTTGGCTGTACTGGCCAGGATTAAATTATATACAATGTGATTTGGGGAGGGGGATAGTGCACAGCAAGCATAGGGTTACATGATTTACAGTAGATTGAATATTGCAGTTACATACAGGTACTTAATACATATTTACAATTGCTGCCTGTTAGGACTTTACAAATGATGACCCTTATATACAAATTTACACATTGCTGAGTTTGCTTCAGGAGGTTAACATATTTCATGCGGTTAAGTTGTAATGTGCTTGGAAAAGATGTGTCTTGAGTAGTTTTCTAAAGTCTTTCAAATCACTGACTTCACGTAGTTCGGTTGGCAATCGGTTCCAGAGTGCTGGAGCTGTTTCCAAGTTGGTGCCTCTGATGATGGAATCTCCAAGAAGTAGTAGTAGTTTTCTGTTTTGTGATTTTTTTCTTCATATTTGGTGCTTTATCAGGCCAGTAGATTGGGTGGCAGGAAAAGTAATGGAAGCGCTTCTGAAAGAGTGAATAGTGGACTTTCTCAAAACCAAAAGATTGGTAAAACCATGTTGCCTCGGATTATGCAAAGGACGATCTTGCCAAACAAATCTGATTGAGTTCTTTGACTGGGTGACTAGAGAACTAGATCAGGGGCATGCGATGGATGTCTTCTACCTGGATTTCAGCAAAGCCCTTGATACTGTTCCTCATAGGAGGCTTATCAATAAACTCAATAGTAATGGAAGAATCTGTCTTTTTGCAGATGACATGAAAATTTGCAACAGAATAGACACCCATGAGGGAGTGGATAACATGAGGAAAGATCTACAAAAGCTGGAAGAATGTTCTAATGCTTGGCAGTTAAAATTTAATGCGAGGAAGTGCACTGTCATGCACTTGGGAAGCAGAAATCCAAGGGAAGTATACGCAATAGGGGGTGAGAGGTTGGTGTGCACAGACCGGTAGAAGGACCTTGGTGTGATTATTTCTGAGGTTCTCAAGGTGGCAAAGCAGTGCAACAAGGCAGTGGTAAAAGCCAGGAGGATGTTGGGTTGCATACAAAGAGGAATTACCAGCAGAAAGGAAGAGGTACTAATGCCATTGTATAAGTCACTGGTGAGGCCTCACTTGGAATACTCTGTTCAGTTTTGGAGACCATATCTCGCAAAGGATGGAAAAAGAATGGAAACGGTTCAGAGGAAGGCGACCAAAATGATTTGGAGCCTGCGTCAGAAGCCTTATGAGAAGAGACTTGAAGACCTAAATATGTACACTCTGGAGGAGAGGAGGGATAGGGGAAATATGATTCAGACCTTTAAATACTTAGAGTATTAATGAACAAACAAACCTCTTCCAAAGAT
This sequence comes from Ichthyophis bannanicus, assembly GCA_033557465.1. Classification (NCBI taxonomy): domain Eukaryota; kingdom Metazoa; phylum Chordata; class Amphibia; order Gymnophiona; family Ichthyophiidae; genus Ichthyophis; species Ichthyophis bannanicus. The sequence goes on from CM066044.1 coordinate 24,729,035, forward strand.
GGGGAAGCTTTAAAACTAGAGGGCATAACATGAAGCTGCAAGTGGGTAAATTGAAAGGCAATGTCAGGAAATACTTTTTCACTGAAAGGGTGGTGGATGCTTGGAATGCCCTCTCGATGAAAGTGGTGGGGGAAAATACAGTGACAGAATTCAAAATGGCATTTATTTGTTTATTTACATTCTCTTACATACCGCGCTATTCTGCATCAGTGCGGTTTACATTGAACAAACTGAAATTACATTGAACAGGGCATTATAACTTGGAGATAACTATTTTACAGGGAACATGGAGGGTTAAGTGACTTGCCTAAGACCACAAGGAGCACCTGTGGGACTAGAAACCCCAGTCCTTCCAGCCCAAGGTTGCTGTCCTCTAGTGGGATTTGAACCCCCGACCTTCCGGCCTGAAGTATCTTGCCCCAACCACTAGGCCACTCCTCCACTCGGCATGGGACAGACACAGTGGATCCCTTTATAGCAACAGGATAAAATCAAAATAAACTTAACTATCTAATTTCTCAACAAACAGGGGTGCCCTACACGGAGTGGTGGGTTCACCCCTAAACAAAGACATTGGGAGGGGTGACCTGCACGGAGCGACAAGTGCACCTCCTCTTGTCACCTTGCTGGGCAGATTAGATGGACCATACTGGTAAGAACATAAGATATGCCATACTGGGTCAGACCAAGGTCCATCAAGTCCAGTATCCTTTTTCCAGCAGTGGCCAATCTAGGTCATACGTACCTAGTAGTTTCCCCAAAAGACACAGGTTCCACAATGCTTGTACTGGGTCAAGCATTGATATCCTGGGTCCCTTCTTAATAATGGTTTATGGACCTTTCCTCCAGGAATTTGTCCAAACCTTTTTTAAACCCAGCTACACTAACAGTCTTTACTACATTCTCCGGTAACAAATTCCAGAGTTTGATTACATGTTGAGTGAAAAAATATTTTCTTTTATTAGTCTTAAATAGCTTACCCTGTAGCTTCATTGCATGTCCCCTAGTCTTTCTATATTCTGATAACGTTAACAATCGATTTACATTTACCCGTTCCACTCTGTTCATTAATTTATAGACTTCTATCATATCTCCCCTCAGTCGTCTCTGTTCCAGGTTAAAGAGCCCTAACCTTTTTAGCCTTTCTTCATAGGAGTATCCTTCCATCCCCTTTACCATTTTGGTGGTTCTTTTCGGAACCTTTTCTAATAACGCTATATCCTTTTTAAGATACGGCGACCAGAATTGCACACAATATTCAAGGTGGGGTCTCACCATGGAACGATATAGAGGCATTATAATATCTTTTGTTTTATTTTCCATTCCTTTCCTTATGATACCTAGCATTCTGTTTGCTCTCTTGGCTGCCGCTGCACACTGGGCCGAGGGTTTTAACATGTTATCCACAATGACGCCTAAATCTTTTTCCTGGGTGGTGGTTCCTAATATGAAACCTTGCATCATGTAACCATAGTTTGGGTTGTTCTTCCCTAGGTGCATAACTTTGCACTTCTCCACATTAAATTTCAACTGCCATTTTATACCCAGTCTTCCAATTTATCAAGATCCTCTTGCAATTTTCCACAATCCTCTTAGGTTTTAACAACTTTAAATAGTTTTGTGTCATCCGCAAATTTGATAACCTCACTTGTTATTCCCCTTTCCAGGTCATTTATGAATATGTCAAAAAGCAGCGGACCCAGCACAGATCCCTGGGGTACACCACTATTCACCTTTCTCCATTGGGAATATTGGCCATTTAGCCCTATCCTGTGCTTTCTATCTTTTAACCAGTTCCTGATCCACAATAGTACACTGCCTCCTATCCCATGACTCTTTAGTTTTGCCAAAAGTCTCTGATGAGGGACCTTGTCAAAGGCTTTCTGAAAGTCCAGATACACTATATCAATCGACTCACCTTTGTTCACCTGTTTATTCACACTTTCAAAAAAACATAACAGATTAGTAAGACAATCTTCCTTGTCTAAAGCCATGTTGGCTGTCACCCATTAGGCCATGACTATCTACATGCTAAGTAATTTTGTTCTTTATGATGGTTTCTACCATTTTTCCCGGTACTGATGTCAGGCTCACTGGTCTGTAGTTTCCCGGATCACCCCTGGAACCCTTTTTAAAAATTGGCGTTACATTGGCGATCCTCCAATCTTCAGGTATTAGATGATTTTAATGAAAATTCACAGATTACTAATAGCAGGTCTGCAATCTCATATTTGTTTATTTTATTTATTTATTTTATTGTTTTTCTATACCGCACTATTTTTCATCAGCGCGGTTCACAGGTAACAACAATTGTGCAATGCAGAACAGTCTAACATTGAACTTACAATAAACAGGGAATTTAAAGATGGTGAACAGGTGAACTATATACACTATATACAGATTGGTATCCGGGATTCACATGAGATTTTGGCATTATTTACAAAATAGGCAGTATGACTATATATACGCATACATATTTCAGTTCTTTCAACACCCTTGGATGTATATCATCTGGCCCAGTTGATTTGCTACTCTTCAGTTTATCTAATAGTTGTAATACATCTTCCCGATGTATCGATATTTCCTTCAATACTTCCGCACCTTTAATACCACTTCAGTCATGGGTAACATCCCTACATCTTCCTCAGTAAAAACCGAAGCAAAGAATTCATTCAGTCTCTCCGCAATCACCTTGTCGCCTCTTAGTGCCCCTTTAACCCCTCTATCATCTAATGGACCAACTGACTCTCTCACAGGTTTTTTGCTACAAATGTACTTGAAAAAGTCTTTATTTTGCATTTTTGCTTCCGCAGCAAGCTTCTTCTCAAATTCTCCCTTTGCCTGCCTTATCAATGCCTTGCATTTGACGTGCTTGTGCTGTTTCCAGGTTTCGTTTGGCTCTTTTTTCCATTTCCTGAAAGATGCTTTTTTTTGGCAACAACAGCCTCTCTGACCTCATCTTTAAACCATGCTGGCAGTTTTATAGGCTTCCTTCCTCTTTTGTTATAGCGTGGAATACAACTGGTCTGGGCTTCCAAGATTGATGTAAGTATTTAACCTTTGCAACTGCTCCTTTTAGTTTTTTCTTAACTATTTTCCTCATTTTATCATAGTCTCCCTTTCGAAAGTTAAAAGGTAGTACTGTGGATTTCCTTACTATCCCTCCTCCACTAATTAAATCAAACACGATCATGCTATGATCACTATTGCCAAGTGGCCCCAACACCTTTATCTCTTGCACTAGATCTGGTGTTCCACTAAGGACTAGGTCTAATGTGGCTTCCCCTCTGGTCGGTTCATGAACCAGCTGCTCCAAGAAGCAGTCATTTATTTCATCTTGGAACTTTATCTCCCTAGCATGTCCTGCCTTGACACTGACCCAGTCAATACTGGGGTAATTGAAATCACCGATTATTACTGCGCTGTAACTTTTGTTAGCTTCCTTGATTTCTTTGAGCATTTCATCATCCATTTGTTCATTCTGGCAAGGCAGTCGATAGTACACCCACACTGCCATTGCCTTCCCCTTTTTACATGGAATTTCAATCCATAGAGATTCTACAGTAAAACTTTAATCCTTTCTGACTCAATGCCCTCTCTAACATAGAGCACAACCGCTCCACCAATTTGATCAGTTCTATCATTACGATATAGTTTGTACCCAGGTATCACCGTGCCCCACTGGTGGTCCTCCTTCCACCATGTCTCTGATATTCCAATCATAAACCTCTCATTTAGTGCTATATATTCTAACTCTCCCATCTTATTTTTTAGACTTCTAGTATTTGCATACAAGCATTTTAGAGACTGTATTTTATTCATATTAATCTGGCTATTGGTAGACATAGGTAATTTGGGATCTTTAAGCTCTGTCTGCTCCATACTCGAGGGCATTTGGGCTACTTTACTCTTTTTGGAACCTCTCTGCTTTTGGTAGTATCCTTCAAGGATACATTCTTCCGAACCATGCGCTCTTGGGCGACTGTCGGCTTTCCCCTATTATCTAGTTTAAAAGCTGCTCTATCTCCTTTTTAAAGGTTAATGCCAGCAGCCTGGTTCCATCCCGGTTAAGGTGAAGCCCATCCCTTCGGAAGAGCCCTCCTTTCTCCAGAATGTTCCCCAGTTCCTAGCAAATCCAAAACCCTCATCTCTGCACCATTGTCTCATCCACGTATTGAGACTCCGGAGCTCTGCCTGCCTTTTGGGTCCTGCACATGGAATGGGAAGCATTTCGGAGAATGCTACCCTGGAAGTTCTGGATTTCAACTTCCTACCTAAAAGCCTAAATTTAGTCTCCAGAACCTCCCTACCACATTTTCCTATGTCATTGGTACCGACATGTACCAAGACAGCAGACTCCTTCCCAGCACTATCTAAGACCTTATCTAGGTGGTGCGTCAGGTCCGCTACCTTGGCACCAGGCAGGCATGTTACCAGGCGATCCTCACGTCCACCAGCCACCCAGCTATCTACATGTCTAATGATCGGATCACCAACTATAACGGCTGTCCTAACCCTTCCCTCATGGGCACATGGCCCTGGAGAAACCTCCTCGGTGCGAGAGGGTTTTACATCACCTGGAGGACAGGTCATAGTTACAGGATCACTTCCTGCCACACCAGGGTGATGCTCTCCTGTCACATGACCTCTCTCCTCCTTGGCAACAGGGATGCTGCCATACTGGAGGTGGGACTTTATCTGCCATCATTTACCATGTTACTATGTTACCTAGGCTCCCCCCCCCCTCTGAAATAAGCTACCATCCTATGAACCTTCTTATCTGAACTTCAAGGCGGTTCTTAAAATAGCCTTCTCCTAAGCATTCCATTCAATCTAAGGAGAGAAGGAGAAGACCTGGGGTGGCCCCTTAGAAGTTTGCATCACTTTGTAGTCCATAGATGAAATGTGGTTAATCAAATCAGCTGAATAGAAATAGTGGATGCCATTTTCCAAAATGGTGCCAGTGGGGCAGAAATGAACAAGAGTTGTTCCTACCCACTGTTGAGCAATAGCACTTTGGGGTAAGCCTGACGGAAGGTTTGGCTGCCATTCAGGCCTTCAGCGTGGTTATATTTCACACTCAAAGTACTTTATGGAACTTTTATGGGGGAGGGGGTTGTAGAGCCATGACAAGGTGCAAAGCGATCACCCTTTTTTACCACCAGAAGGAGCTCTGATTGCATGACTTTAGATATTCTTTCTATAGGTCAGTGTTTAAGTGCTTGTGCTCTGCTCTTCTCTACATCATTTAAAGCAGCATTCTTACATTTGCAGGCAAAAGTAACTTTTCTTTTTCAATACAACGACTTTGAAGCAAGGTGGGCCATCTGGGCTCTGGCCCAAGCCCACCCAAATTTTCTAACATTTACAGGAAGAGCAGCAGGAGCATATCCATTTGCTCCCCGTAGTCTCTCCTCATCAGCGGTCAGCGCTACCAGCACATTTGAAATACAAGGGACACAGAGATGTGCATGTATGCACATACATGCACATATACATACACATATCACCCCACACCTCATTGGTACAATTTTCTTTGAAAATAAGCCAAAATGTGGCTTCCAGTGTTAATTGGAGTTCATTTATAAGCTTTTATGTGTATTTTTCTGGGAATGGAATCTTGCTATCACTGTGGGCAAATGGCCAGATGTAATACTCAAACACATTAGTTTTATGTAACTGGATCATGGTTCTATTTAAGAAATGATCATAGTTGTAGTCTCTCTTTGATGTAGCACTCCAGGCAATTATTGATTTATTTAACTGGTTTTTTTATACCACTTTATCATTTAGTCAAAGCGGTTTACATTGTAATTTAAACTGAATAATGTACACTAAACATGGACATTGATAACTTGGATGTTTCTGAAGCAATGGAGGGTTAAGTGACTTGCCCAAGGCCACAAGGAGTGCAAGTGGGAATTGAATTGAACCTGATCTGTTATCTGTAGCTAGTCTTGTAATCATTAGGCTACTCCTTCACTTAGTGCACATACATCCAGCAGGGCAGGTCAGAAACGGCAATATTTTACATTTCCACATTTTAAAACGTAGGGACTGTTTTAAAAGTGAAATTTTCCCCAAAGTGTAGTTCACAAAATCATAGTGGTGTAATGGACGTATATTTGTAATGTAACTTAATAATTGAGGTGAAATTAAAATTTAAAAAATATCTGTTATTACCATGGATTCTTTAGTAAATCATTTAACTATGCATTTATTTTACATATTTGTAATTTATAACTAGACTTGTTCTTTGAGTATTTTGAAATATAAAATATGTATAGCACTTGAGGAAGAGCAATCAGGCTGATGCAGAAAACTGGCATGGCCTTTAAGCACAGATAATGCCACTTTTAAGTACACTTACTGCTAATGATAAATGCAGAAAAGAGACAAACACGCATGTAAACAGCAAAGGAAAAACTAGCTCACAATGAACACCAAAAGCATTTAAATGTATTTAAATTACAGGCAAATGAACAGCACATAACGAAATGGTATGCAAGTATCAGCAATGCCCAATGCAGAGAAATGCATAGAGGATTTCATAACTAGTCTTAGCACCAATATCTCTATGCCTGGTCTTGAGGTGGCTTAAACATGTAATGTGTGCCCCTGACAGTATTTTGATGGCATCGGGTGCTTTCCGCGATGCCTGGATCATCTGAGCAGAAATGTCAAAGTTGATCCAGGCATCAGGGAAAGTCCCCGATGCCATCAATATACTGTCGGGAGCTGGTGCCCCTGACAGAAAGCAAATCCCTGATGACCCAGTGGCCCCAAACCCTCCACCCCTCCCAACCAAAAATAACTCTGGTGGCCTAGTGGCCCCGAACCTCCCACCTCCCCTCCCGATACCTTTAGAAACCATCTTGAAAAATGACTTTGCCTAGCCCCATGAAGAGCCTACTGGGATGCACCAGATGAGGTCAGACTGCCATATAAGGTAGAATATGCCTTATATCAGGGGTGTCAAACTCCAGTCCTGGAGGGCCGCAAACCAGTCAGGTTTTCAGGATGCCCCTAATGAATATTCATTAGATATATTTGCATACAATGGGGCAGTGCTTGCAGATATATCTCATGCATATTCATTAGGGATACCCTGAAACCCTGATTGATTTGCAGCCCTCCAGGACTGTACTTTGACACCCCTGCCTTATATGGCAGTTTGACTCTGCTTGGTTCATCCCAGGATGCACCATGTGGGGCCAGACACCGCCGTTTTTCAAGATGTGGAAGAGCGGGAGCGCATGGGCAGCGCTCCTGCTTAGTTTCTAAAGGTACTGAGAGGGGGTGGGCGATTTGCGGTTGCTGGGTCACCAAGGTTATTTTTGGTTGGCAGGAGTGGTTTGGGGCCATTCTGCCATCAGGGATTATTTTTGCTTTGGGGTTGGGAGGATCGGAGCTGCTGGGCCACCAGAGATTATTTTTACTTTGGTGGATGGGGGGATTTGGGGCCGCTGGATGACCAGGATTATTTTTATTTGGGCAAGTGGGGGGATCGGGGCCGCTGGGCCACCAGGGATTTTCTTTTTGTCAGGGGCACTGACTTCCAGCAGTATTTTGATGGCATCGGGAGCTTTCCCCGATGCCTGGATCATCTGAGAGAAGTTTGAAATGATCAAGGCATCAGAGAAAGCCCCTGATACCATGAAAAATACTGTCGGGGCTTCCTATGCAAATTAGCCACATGGTGCCCGTTTCTCTGCAAAAGGATGCCAAACTTGTGCCAACTTCTTGTGCGCATGTGTTTGGCTTGCTCTCCCAGTTTAGCGCTGCCATTTTGTGCGAAGTTTAATGTGTGGCTTATTTGCATGTGCATAGTTTAACACCCCTTTCTGCATACCCGTGCTATCGGCACACTGCAAATAGGCATAAAAAGTTGATAGAACGCATCTTCAGCGCCGGCTTTCTGCATTGACCTGAATATTTTTTATCAATTAAGATAAATGAGAGGTTATGCTGTGTTAGTTATTACCACACATGAAACTTTGTTGGAGAATCTATCTCTGAGCTGTCACAAAAAATTAAGGGGCTTGTTTACTAAGTCCTATGGGATGTGTTACCAGCACAAGGCTTCTAGTTAACTGCGGGGGAAGGGAGTGTACATCTATTTCCATGCAGTTAGCACAAACAAACTGCGTTCTAAGTCACAAACAGGCCTCTAATGCAACTAAAGCCACGCACCCTACCATCGTGAAGCACAGATAACTAACGCTCATAAGAACATAAGATATGCCATACTGGGTCAGACCAAGGGCCCATCAAGCCCAGTATCCTGTTTCCAACAGTGGCTAATGCAAGTCACGTACCTGTCAGGTTCCCAAAGGTACACAGATTTCATGCTGCAGTGGGTGAGAAGTGGATTTCCCTGGTCCCCTTTAATAATAGTTTATGGACTTTTCCTCCAGTATGGCTAGCCCACGTTAGCTATGCTGGAGAACGCCTCTATCTCCTCTAGTTTCCGCCCCTGTGTCCACTGCCAGGGTAGCATGCACACTAACCCCATGCTACCCTGATGGGTGCACTTTAGCAAGCATGCCCCCAAAAATGCACAGTACATCGAAGAATGCCTATTAAATTAATTTTTGTATTCAGTACGAAGCATTGATTACAGTTTATTTTCTAGGTCCAGTAATAGGTGAAGCCCTTCCTCATTTAATTCCGATCCTAAAAGCTTGTCTTCAGCCCACCCAAGAGCCACAGATGCGCTTAAAGATTTTCACTATGCTATCAAAACTATTGCTGAAAGCCAATGAAACTGTCAACTCCCAGGGGTAAGTACAACTTAGCCTTCTAAGACAGAGGGAACAATGGAGTCTCAATCATGATAAGGATTTAACCCCTTTGGTAGCTGAGGATTGCGATGAGACTTTGTGGAACGCAGCAGTGTCTGAAGATGACTGTCATACACAAATTCCATTCCCACTGTGTCCATGGAAATCTTAATAGTGGAACAACAGAAAGATTTCTCATCGGCTTTATTGAAAAAGCCATGCCCAAGTATGGTACATTGAATTCTGTGCTGCAAAAGGCTGGATAAGGCAATGTCCTGATTCCTTTTCATGACTAATGATAAAGTAATTCTGTCGCTCCAGTCGCTTCTTGTTACCATTTTAATTACTGGAACACTACACACATTGTTTGAGGTTGAGTTAACACAAGGTTACTATTCTGTGTTGAATAGACAGATTTTAATCATTTTTGGAGGATTCCCCTGGTTGTCAAATCCAGGGGCAATTTCTCCAAATGGGTTAGTTTTGCACATATCATAGCAGTCATGAACCTCACTCCTAAGCCCCAAGATATGTAGAATATAATCTCAGTCTCTCAAATTTACTGCTAATGCTCACTGTGGTATTTACAATGTGCCAAAGAGAGATTATTCCTTCTAGGGTTCATAAGATGTAACATGTATGAGTAGTCTAGAGTTTATAAAGCATATGAGGACAGACTTAAGGATCTTAATATGTACACCTTAGAGGAAAGGCAGTATAGAGGTGATATGATTGAGACGTTTAAATACCTCCATGGCATAAATGCACAGGAGGAGAGCCTCTTTCAATTGAAAGCAAGTTCTGCTACGAGGGGACATGGGATGAGGGTGAAAGGGGATAGATTCAGGAGTTATATGTGAAAATATTTTTTTACGGAAAGAGTGGTGGATCCGTGGAATAGTCTCCCAGTGGAGGTGGTAGAGATGAGGATAGTATCTGAATTTAAAAAAGCATGAGACAAACACAGAGTATCTCTAAAGGAAAAAAGGGGACTGTTGTAGTTGTCGATATGGAAGGACAGGCTAGACAGGCCATGTGATCTTTTTCTGTCGTCATTTTTCTATGTTGGCCTCAGATCACTTGACTTGAGGCTTATATTCAAGATCTAGTTTCATTTTAAAATGATGCACAAGAAACCTGTACAATTTTGTAAATGAAAAATCTTACAGATAAAAAGCAAATTTGTGAGACAACCCAGTGACTCGAGTGTTTTGATCCCTGTGTCAAGTCTTTTGCTATCTAGGTCAGCCGGGATCATGATCATTGCCTGAGGGTGACATCCGGTGGTCAGATTCAGGGTCCATGATTGCTGGCTTCCAGAAAGAACTTGGCTCCCAGCCAGGGACCATTGCTGCAGTCATGGAACTAGATGGATTGGGAGGGGATGTAAAATAGAGGAAAACTCTGCAGGTAATTAGAAATGAAGGCTGATGGTGCCAAGTCCCAGCCAATTTTGGTTGAGCTGGAAGTATAAAGGAAGAAGCAGGAGCAAAGAATTGTGGTTGCATGTTAGCAGATTTAACTACTTTCTTATCGAAAAGTCCAGTAGGGATTTTCAAAATGTGATAACAAGCCTAGAATCTGGATTGGTCCAACAAAAAATTATTTTTGGATGTTAGATTTAGCTATCTGGAAACATTGGTTAACAAGCTATAGGTAATTAAGTTACCTTTTTTTAAAACTGGGCTATCATTTATTTCTACATAAAAGCAGCAGGAAACTGCCAAATAAAAAAAATGGATTCAATAAAATTGTGTTCACATTCCTGAATGAAACTCTATCTTTCAATTTGGTTAGCAGACTGCATCTCTTTTGCTTATTCCCAGGCAGGCCTTAGCCTTGGTTATGTCACAGCCTACAGTGTCAGAGCCATGGCTGCATCGGTGGCCAACTTGCGCTTGGTCTCCATGGAAGAGATTTGCAGGGCTGCAACGTGGCCTTCTGTCCATACATTCAAATCTCACTACTCTCTAGATGGGGATTATCAATGCAACCGTAACTTCGGCCATTCTGTACTTCAGAATCTGTTTGGGGATTAGAATTTTATTTATTTATGTTTATGTACTGCTTGTCACAAAGGTCAAAACGGTTTACAGAGAACTGAAATTATACAAGCAAACGTTTATATTGAAACTGGCAGCTTTGTACATTGAACAAAGGGAGGGGAATTTAGGATAGTTAACTATGTACAGGTTGCTAAGTCGTCTACATATTCTTGTAGTATTTGGTGTTCATTTGTGGGGCGTGCAAGGCATTTAGTGTTCAATTGTGGAGGGTGAAGAGGTGGGTCTTGAGGAGCTTTTGGAAGGTTAGGAGGTCTGTGGTGTTTCTTAGGTTGGCAGGGAGGGAGTTCTAGATAGATGGGGTGTAGAACTCAAAAGCTCTGGCACGAGCTTGTTGGGAGCTTTTTGTCATGACTTGGGGGTAGTCAGAGTGTTCATGGTAGAGGTTCTCCATGGTCTGTTTGATTGCTGCGGCATGATGAGGGAGCAAAGGTGGGTGGATAACTTGTGGTTTAAGACTTTGTGAGTCATTAGCAGGATTTTGTAGAGTATTCTGCTTTGCAGAGGGGAACCAGTGGAGGTGTCTGAGGATGGAGGTGATGTGTTCATACTTAGATGTTTGTGTGATGGTCCCTGCAGCTGAATGGAAAGCTGTTTGGTGAGGTTGGAGTGTTGATTTTGGGAGTCCTTGATATATTCAGTTGCAGTAGTCGGCGTAGGGTGTTGTGAGGGCTTTTAGGGCTGAGCAGAAGTCTGATGGTGTGAGGAGAGGGCAGAGGTGTTGTAGTATATGTGTTTTGTAGTAAATTGCTCTTGCTGTATTTGCTGTTTGAGTCCTCAGCATGAGGTGGTTATCAAGGGTGATTCCCAAATACTTTACTTCTGTTTTGATTTGAACTTCGGTGTTCAGGGTGATGGGGGGGTGAAGGAGGCATTCCTAGTGATGATTAGAGCTTCCTTTTTCTTCAGATTTATGGACAGATGATTTTCAGATAACTATTGTGAGACATCTGAGAAGCATTGCTGGAGTTCGTGATATGATGGATTGTTGAGGTTGAGTGGTGCATAAATGTGGTAGTTGATGTTGTGTGCTTGGATGACATTGCAAAGTGGTTGCAGGTAAATGTTGAAGAGCAAAGCTGAAAGTGTAGATCCCTGGGGGACACCTTGAGTTTGAAAGTATGGGGCTGATGATGGTGGTCAGATTCTTATCTGCTGGGATCTGTTGTTGAGGTAGTCTTGGGACCATCTTAGTATGGTGCCCTGTATTCCAATTGATTGGAGGCGCTGTAGAAGGCTGCTGTAATTGATGGTGTCGAAGGCAGAAGAAATCTCGAGAAATACAAGGATGAAACCTCGGTGGAGGTTTTGGAGTCCCTTTATGAGGTGGTTGAGAAGGGAAGTTAGAAGGGTTTCCACTCTGTGCTGAGGTCAGAAACTGTGATGTTGAGGGTTGAGTGGGGGCATGTATGTCGAGGTGTTCCTGAAGTTGTTTGGACAGTGTTCTCTGTTATTTTGGAAAAGAAAGGTAGGCTTGCAATAGGTCTGTAGGATGAGGGATCTGATGGGTTGAGGTGAGGCTTTTTTAGAAGAGGATGAATTGAAGAGGATAAGAACATAAGAATATAAGATATGCCATTCTGAGTCCAACCAAGATCCATCAAGCCCAGTATCCTGTTTCCAACAGTGGCCAATCTAGGTTACAAGTACCTAGCAGTTTCCACAAAAGACACAGGTTCCGCAATGCTTTTATTGGAGCAAGCAGTGGATTTCCTGGGTCCCCTTTAATAATGGTTTATGGACCTTTCCTCCAGGAACTTGTCCAAACCTTTTTTAGACAAGTTCCTGGAGGAAAGGTCCATACACCATTGTTAAAGGGGACCCAAAAAATCCACTGCTTGCCCCAATACAAGCTTTGTGGAACCTGTGTTTTTTGGGGAAACTGCTAGGTACTTGTGACCTAGATTGGCCACTGTTGGAAACAGAATACTGGGCTGGATGGACCTTGGTCTTGACCCATTATGGCATATCTTATGTTCTTAACCTCTCCAATTCGCTCTCTTCTTTAAAAAAAAAAGTCTCACCACAGCCCATCAGACCCCCTCAACCTACAGGTTTTTAGGCAAGTCGGTAAGTAGCCATGTAGCAAAGAACACTGGGTGAGTTTGGCTAGGAATTGTGCAAGATCAGATATAGTGGCTTTGATCCAGCTGACTGGACATGGGTCGAGGGGGGAGGTGGTGGTGTTGAGGGATGAGATGATGGCTTAGTTGTTCTCAGCTGATATAGTTTCAAAGGTGATCCAAGAATGTGTTGGTTTGGCATCTGTTGGGGGTGGATCATGTTGAGCTGTCAATTGGGGATGGCGATTAAAGAAGTAGTCTGCCAGCTGTTGAGGGATGATGGGGCAGTTATTTGTTGGTGGCGTTGAAGTGAGTTCTTTTACAAGGCTGAATAGTGACCTTGGGCAGTTGAGTGATCTTTATATTAGTTTTGTATGGTAGCTTTGTTTTGAAAGGATGACAGCTCGTTGTACTCTTAGCAACGTCATGTATAGGGCTTGATCTGTAGGTAGTCATGACTTTCTCCATCTGTATTCTTGTTTTCTTAGTTGGGATTTGAGCTTTTGGAGGTTGGGGGTATACCATGGGGTCCATTTATGAGCAGGTTTGTGAGGATGGGTCGTGGTTGGTGTAAAACCTGCTTTGTGAACGAGTTCGTTCTAAGTGTTGATAGAAGAGTCTAGATCTTGAGGTTTGGGTTTGCTGAAGTTGTTTAGGGACAGATGGAAGGTTCTACCTTGTGGTCTGACCAGAGTACTGGAATGGTTTGAACTGGGGGGGAGGGAGGACGATGTGGGTGGAGTTGTTACTGAGGAAGATGAGGTCCAGGATGTTGCCTTTGCAGTGCGTGGGGGAGTTCACTATTTGCAAAAGGTCCATTGCTGTCCTTGCTTCCATGAAGGCTGTTGCTTGATTGGTTGAGGCTCATTGTAGGTCGAGGTCTCCTAAAAGGATGAGATCCCTGTGTTTTGTGGTGTTCTTGAGGGTAGCATGAATCAGATCGGAGAGGGGTCTAGCTGGTACGGATGGGAAGCACTAGGCAAGGCAGATGGTGAGTTGTTTGTTTGAGAATGGTGAGTGTGTCCAGGGTTGTGGTGGATTCGGCAGTTTTCTTGGTGAAGTTTAGGTTGGATTTGGTGAGGATGATGTCACCCCCTTTCTTATGGGTGCATGGGGAGTGGAAGAGGTTGAAGTTTGGGGATCGCATTTGGTTTAGGAGGATTGTGTCATTTTCTGTGAGCCATGACTCTGTGATGCAGATGATGTCTAGGTTGTGGGTGGAGATGAGATATCTTATAGATATTTTGTTCTTTGCAGAATCTGTGTTGATGAGGGCACAGTTGAGGGATGCTGAGGTGGGCAGAGTGTTGTATATTGAGATGGTAATGAGGTGTTTTGTGTTGCAGGAGCGGAGGGGGGAATGTCGCTGGATATTGTGTTGTAGGTGGGGAGGGGGAGGTAGGTGATAATGAGTGGGGGGAGGGAAGAGGGGGGAGTTGGGTAGAGATGTTGGAGGGAGTTTGTGGTGGGGGATAGGATGAGTAGGGCTAGCAGGAAATAGATGAGGGCATATAGGTGCAGCATGTTTTGTGAGTTGTTGGTTTTGCTGTTTGGGATGATTGTGTGATCAGGTCTGGAGGACTATCTTGTTAGGGTGGTCAGTGCTCTGTGGGGCTCCTTCCTTTGTACTTTAGTGGTGTACATTTACATTCTGGTCAGAGATGGGGAGGAGTTTCTCTCTGAAGTTAGAGCTGTGAGAAGGTAACAGTTTATGTTCTGTTGTGTTTGTTTACCCTGTACTTTTGGGCTGTTGGAGTGTTGATAGAGTGCTGTTTGGTGACTAAAGGGTGTGGTGATGTCCTACTACGTTGCTGATCTCGTAGTGGAGAAGCTTGTATGCAGATACAAGAAGATATATGTAACACAAATTTTACAATCATTTGCAAGTACAACAAAATACATGTGGCAGAGTGTCCAAAATGTGGTACTTGTGGCAGAGTGTCCAAAATGACCAACTGGTTATGCTTTGGGCTGTGAGTGGTAAGTTGCTGTGTTATTTGGCAGTGCAAGGAGTGTGGTTTTTCTCGTTTGATTGTCTAACCTTTAGTCCATACCTAAGGGACATGCCTAAGGGCCCTCTGGTGAGGCCTTCAGGTGCGAGCCTCCTGGATAGCGCTTCTTTCAAAGGTGTCCTGCTGGTTGGTGTGCACAGACCCGATTGGCCTTGGTTGGGGGAGCGGCAGGTGCCTGCTTCTCCCACTTCCACCCCCGGCACTGATCGGGTGCCTCTGAGTTTGTCTTCGCACTGGTTGGCGCTTCTTTTAAAGGTGTCCTGTTTAAAAGAAGCGCCATCTGCCATTCTTTAAAAGAATCTAACTCAATCCTCCTAGGCCCATTCTATTCTGTTCAGGCAACCAAAAAAAAAAAAAGAGAGAACAATTTCCATTGTACATAATTCTGCGTCTTGAATTGCTGAGACCTGTTGCCATTAGGCAAATGGAATGTTGCCCCTGTTGGGTTGTCTGCTTTCTCATGAGCGGTCATCGTTGATGCTCCCTCTCCTCCTTCATATATATCCAACTCATTGCTAAAATCTGTTTCTTTCTCTATAACAACAGCAAACTCCACCCCTTCCTTTCTGAACACACTATTTAGTCAGCCTTTTTATATCTTTTGCGAGATATGGTCTTCAGAAATGAACACAATTCCACGTGAGGCCTTACCAGCAACTTGTACAGTGGCATTAGTACCTTTTCCTCTCTGCTAATAATCCTCTCTGTATGCAACCCAGCATACTTCTGGCTTTTGCCACCGCTTTGTCACACTGTTTCGCCACCTTGAGATCTTCAGAAACAATCACTCCGAGGTCCTTCTTCTAGTCCGTGCACACCAACCTCTTGTCCCCTATCTCATACAATTCCCTTGAATGTCTGCTTCCCAAGTACCAGTGGTGTGCCCCAGGGATCTGTCTTCGGTCTGAATTTTTTTTTTAACATCTTTGTTAGTGATATAGTGGAAGGGCTGTCTAGTAAGGCTTGCCTCTTTGCAGATGATACCAAAATCTGCAATAGAGTAGACACCCAGGAAGGTGCAGATAACATGAGGAGGGGTCTAGCTAAGCTTGAAGAATGGTCTAGAATTTGGCAGCTGGGATTTAATGTTAAAAAATGCAAGGTCATGCATTTCGGCTGCAGCAATCCAAGGGAGCAATATAGTATAGGGCGTGAAGTATTTTTGTCCACTAAAGAAGAGCGGGACCTAGGCGTGGTTGTGTCTGATGATCTTAAAGTAGCTAAACAGATAGAAAAGGCGACAGCAAAAACTAGAAGGATGCTTTGGTGCATAGGGAGAGGAATGGCTAGCAGAAAAAAGGAGGGGATAGTGCCTCTGTATAAGTCTTTGGTGCGACCTCATTCGGAGTATTGTGTGCAATTCTGGAGACCGCACCTTCAAAAGGATATAAACAGGGTGGAGTCAGTACAGAGGGTGGCTACTAAAATGGTTAGTGGTCTTTATTATAAAGCATATGAGGATAGACTTAAGGATCTTAATATGTACACCTTAGAGGAAAGGCGGGATAGAGGTGATATGATTGAGACGTTTAAATATCTCCGTGGCATAAATGCACAGGGGAAGAGCCTCTTTCAATTGAAAGCAAGTTCTGCTATGAGGGGGCATGGGATGAGGGTGAAAGGGGATAGATTCAGGAGTGATGTGCAGAAATATTTCTTTACGGAAAGAGTGGTGGATCCATGGAATAGTCTCCCAGTGGAGGTGGTAGAGATGAGGACAGTATCTGAATTCAAAAAAGCATGGAGGATCTCTAAAGGAAAAAAGGGGACTCTTGTAGTTGTTGATATGGAAGGACAGACTAGATAGGCCATGTGGTCTCTTTCTGTCGTCATTTTTCTATGTTTTTAAGTGCATGACAGTGCATCTCTTCACATTAAATCTTAACTGCCAAGCATTAGACCATTCTTCCAGCTTTTGTAGATCTTTCCTCATGTTATCCACTCCCTCAGGGGAGTCCACTCTGTTGCAAATTTTCGTGTCATCTGCAAAATGACAGGCTCTTCCATTCAGTCCTTCAGCAATATCACTCACAAATACATTGAACAGTACCGGTCCCAGGACCGAACCCTGGAGCACACCGCTAATCACCTTCCTTTCATCCAAGAGAGTTCCGTTTACCGTCACCTTCTGTCGTCTTGTCAGTCAACCGATTTCTGATCCAATTCACCATCTTGGGACCTATCCCCAAGCTGTTCAGTTTATTGATGAGCCTTCTATGAGGAACAGTATCAAAGGCTTTGCTGAAATCTGGGTAGATCACATCTATCGCATGCCCCTGATCTAGTTCTCTGGTCACCCAGTCAAAGAACTCAATAAGATTTGTTTGGCAAGATCGTCCTTTGGTAAAGCCATGTTGCCTCAGATCATGCAACCTGTTGGTTTCAAGGAAGTCCACTATTCACTCTTTCAGGAGCGCCTCCATTACTTTTCCCACCACCGAGGTAAGGCTTGCTAGCCTGTAGTTTGTCACTTCTTCCCTGTCACCACTTTTGTGAAGAGGTACCACATCAGGCCTGCTCCAGTCCTGTGGAATTTCTGTCTCCAAGGATCTATTAAAAACATCTTTTAAACGGCCCTGCAAGAATCTCTCTGAGCTCTTTCAGTATCCTGGGATGTATCCTATCTGGTCCCATGGCCTTGGCCACTTTCAGTTTTGCAAGCTGCTCTAACACATCATCTTCTGTGAATGGTGGGGTATCTACTCCATTCCCATTTGTATATTTGTCATTCATAGGTGGTTCTTCTCCAGGATTTTCTCTAGTAAAAATAGAGCAGAAGTATTTGTTTAGCATTTTTGATTTTTCAATGTCACTTTCCACAAATCTGTTCTCGGCACTCTTGAGTCCTGCAATTCCACCTGATTTTCCTCCTCACCCGAATATACCTGAAAAAAGTTTTTTTGCCACACTTCACATCTTTAGGCATCTTTTCTTCTGCCTTTGATTCTGCTATGCTTATTTCTCTTTTTGTCTTTTAGTTTGATCCTGTATTCTTTTCTGGGTTTCTCTGTTTGCGAACTTTTGAATTTTGTGAAAACTGTGTGTTTCACCTTTATTTCTGCAGCCACTTCTTTGGAGAACCAAATAGGTTTCCTTTTCCTCTTATTTTTATTTACTTTCCTTACATACGTATTTGTTGCCCCTTTTATTGCCTCCTTTAGTTTAACCCATTGCAATTCCACTTCCCTTATCCCCTCGCACCCTGCCAACTCTTCCTTCAGGTACTTGGCCATTTTGCTGAAGTCAGTGTTTTTGAAGTCTAGGACTTTGAACTTGCTGTGATTGGATTCTACCTTAACTTTTATCTCAAAGCACACTGTGTGATGATCACTGCTGCTCACATGGGCAGTCACTCAGATATTCGACACGCTATCTCCTTTGGTGAGCACTAAATCCAGTACCGAGCATTCCCTGGTCATTTCCATCACCGTTTGTCTAAGTAATGCATCTTGGAAGGCATCCACAATTTTTTTTTTTTACTTCTTTCCAGATTTGCAGAAGGAATACTCCAATCCACATCAGGTAGATTAAAGTCATTCAGTATGATCACTTCCCCCTTCATGGCTATCTTTGCAATATCAGCAATCAATTCGCTATCCATTTCTTCGGTTTGAGTTGGAGGCCTGTAGACTACACAAGTATGGATTACAGTGCCATCTCCTCTTTCCAACACAATCCACAGCACTTCTTCTTTTCCAACACAGTCCACAGCACTTCTTCTTTTCCTCACATCCCCTGCATTTCAGCAGCTTTAATATTGCTTTTCAAAACCCAAATACCCAACCAGGTCTGGAAACCTATATCACAACAAAAAAGCCCCGGTTTATCCAGAGAAAACCACCATTGAAATTCTGACAAAAACATTTTTGTGTAAAGGCCGTCAAAGTGCAAAGGACTTCACCTCACACCACTGCGGTCCATCCATTTTATTCGAAAACCAATAAAAATTGGCTTGAAATCTATTATACAAAATTACTTAGCTGGATAAGGCTGCGATAGACTTTCATCAAACGACCATCAAAGACGACGTGTCACGTTTTGGGGATCATCACGTCTTCCCCTGCCTCAGGTCTAGTCGCCAAAAATCCCAGATCCCACATCGTCTTTGTTTTTGTTTCTGCTCGTTGAGTGGCTAGCGCTGTTCTCTTTGTGGACCCTGTGGTTTTGACAACTATTTCTAGCCAGGTCATTTGTGCCCAAGTGGATGACATCATCAGTTTTGGAGTACTCACTTTCTGCACTAACTATACTAACAATTTGATTTGTATTCCTGTTGGCTGAAGAGCCTGGGAGGCATTTGACCAACTTCTCTCCTTTGAACTGTGTTCCCAAGTTGGTGCCTCTGATGATGGAATCTCCAAGTAGTAGTAGTAGTTTTCTGTTTGGTGAATTTTTTTCTTCATATTTGGTACATTATCAGTAGATTGGTCATTGACTCTCTCATTTAAGGGTACTTTGGTTTCCATGGATTGGGCACCCTCATTATCCAAGGCAGAGAAGGCATTATGCAGGGATGTCTCTTGATGCATTGGATGTCTCTGCATTACAGGTCACAATCTACCAAAGCCCACTGTGATCCATTTGTTCCTGAGCTGTTTGATTCTTTGTGGGAAGAAGAGGGGTGTTTAATTGCAGCTAATTCTTCCCTTAGTATAGTCAATTCTTTATGAATAGCAGCTAACTTGAGGCATAATAGGGCAAGCTGTTAGGTTCCAAATGATTCTTCTCAGAATGAAAGCACCACAGTTATTGCATTGAATACACAACGGGCTGATTAAGCGGTCCTAGGAGAAGGAGAAAAGGTGGGTGTAACCTGTGATAAGGAAGCTTATCATAGTTCAGGAAGGAGCTATAATAGAGGTGAATTGGCTCTGAACAAGCAACCTGTCTTTTCTGGTAGAAATAATAAAACAGAATGTTTCCATAAAAGACTACCAGTCCCAGAATGCACCAGGTTTCCAACAGCCACTAGAAGAGCTGAAGTGGGGAAACATGTGTTCAATCAGGAGAGCTATGAGGTAATCCCCAAGCACTCATCTCCAAGGGCAGGGCTTGATTCAGCACAGCTGCGCTGTGCTAGGGTGGAGCAGCCCTCTAAACAGGTTAAAAGTAAAGCTTATTCTACACAGCAGAATGAGGAGGATCATCATCTTCATGATCACCATCTTCAGCAGGAGCAGAGGCAGCAGAAGCCAGAGCTCACGGACAGAGAGAGCAAGAAACACTTTGGAAGAAGGAAGAGAAAAGCATCTTGGAGGTCTAAAGGAGTCCATAGCAGTACGTGTGCTGGGAGACATTCCAGAGGCAAGCATAATCCATTGGACTGGAGGAAACCAGAGGAGTGGGGTTGCAGAGCCAGGAATCCCCGGACGGGACCTGTGAGGGAGACGGCTGCATTTGGAAGGGGCCCTAAGACCAGTGCAAGAAGGTATGTGAAGAGAGACCCAGTGTCCAGGGATCTTGATTGGAAGGCTGGACATAAAAACTGGACTACATACTGGCCAGGATATTTAGAGAGGAACCCTAACAGCAATGGAAGCTCAGGTATGAACACTGATCTATGCCCTAGCTATTCACTTGGAAGACAGCAGGGAAACAAGTATTGTTCTGAGAATGCTCCATTAAGAAATTCCTCTGTGCCAATCCATGATATTGATTCTATGATAGTTGAAGAAGAAGGGAATATTGTAAATGAGCAGTGTGAATACATGGATTGCTCTCTGTCTAAACTTCTGTGGTAATATTCTTTTACAAAATACAACAACCATCACAAAGAAATATAAACTTGTTCTTTGATCTACTCAGAAAAGCTTTTGAGCAGGATTTGAGCCATGTTTAGAAAGTAAACCAGCCAAGAGGTTTGCAGCTGGTTAATTGTTAGCAATTGAGCCTTGCCTAATTGCCTGTGAGCTCTGAAGAGACACTTCTGGGTGTGTGTGAAAATACCAAAAGTTAGCCTTGAAAAAGAACAGTTTTTCATTACTTTGTGGATTTTGTTTGTTTTTGAAGCACTGCTAAAAAGATATTAGCAGGAGCCCACAGAAAAGACCTTTCTGTTCCCATCAAGGTCTTTATGATTTGATTTGATTGCTTAAGAAGCTCAGTTGTTGTTTTCCTGATTTTGTTTTTCTAAGTATAATACTGAAAGCAAGTATCCTTTTCTGTGCTACCAAGCAAATCTGTGTTGGGAGAAATAACCCCATAAATAAAGTATATTTTCTTTGCTTTACACTCGAGCAAGCACAACTAATTGATTTGTGAACGGCTGATTCTGGTATGAATGGACTACATTTCCCACAATCCTTTGCAAGTCATATTAATATTTGCCTTTGCCAAGACTGTGGACATTCTCACCCAGCGCCCCCATTTACAAACCCTTAATTAAAAGGACAGATTTCAATGTATATGATGACTATATAAGCAATGCAGCCCTAGAGTGGTTGGGAACCTAAGTGTTCCTGGCCAGGAGGCCTTACATGAACTGAGGGCACACTCAGATATCTGATTTAAAGGCTATGCAAGGAATGTAGGCAGTCAGAATATTCCTAAAAATGAACGTATATCCAACAGTTAAAATCTATATTAGGAAACAAAAACAGGCAATAAAAAGGCTGAAAACTTAGCCGTGCGGAGTCTCTTGAAGCTGTGGAGACTAGAGTTGTTCAGGTACTTGTGGACTGACTATAGAGGTGATTCATTTAGCCCCACCCTGTGAAGCAGGCTTGTAACAGACAATGGAAACTGAAATATTCAAACTTAACTTGTACTTCTATGTATCGGCCTACTGTGCAAAGGTCCCTGTAACTTTATAATTATATCTTTGCTACATCACCCTGAAGATAGCTATTGCATGATGGCAGAAACATTGGTTCCACTTATTAAGACCCAGCATGGCCTGGAAAACTGCAAAAATAATACTAGCCACAGGAGCCTAAGAGAACATATACAAATGCATCTCCAGTATTTATAAATTTATCTCATATATATCTAGAATGGCAGTCCTGAAACCTAACTAGATGGATATGCTAGATACTGTTGGAAACATTTGTTTATCGTGAGATGGGAAATATGTCTCCTGCAATCCTCACCTTCAGTTGTGTTTTTTTTTTACTTCAGAAGTACTCTCCTTCACATTGAGGGGTTATTTAGCTCTTCAATGTTTCCGTAATAAAATCTCTGCTAAGCAATTCTATTCCTGTTTGCCATATAAATTTAGAATTTTTCAGAATATGGCAAAGAGAGTAGATCCACTCAGTACTTTAGGACTTGTATCTCTGTCCTCTTAGAGCGAACCATATGTTTTCTCTTCCCATACAACTTTGCACTTTATGGAATCAGTTTCAACAGTAGTAGTAGTAGTAGTAGTAATCAATACCCTTTTTCCTTAACAGGTTTGCAGGTTATTGGGGGTTTTTTATACCACTTTATCATTTCAATCAAAGCGGTTTACACTGTAACTTAGATTTGGTAATGTATATTAAACAGGGACATCGATAACTTGGATTTTTCTGAGACAATGGAGGGTCAAATGACTTGCCCAAGGCCTCAATAAGTACTATTGGGAATCGAATGCTGGTCTCTTGGTTCCCTAGCCAGTGCTCTAACCATTAGGCTACTCCTCCACTCCACTTATCCAACACTAATATATAAAGATTAAATTGTTAAGTCCCATATTCTTATTCCCTTCTGCTCCCCACCAAGAGTTCATTTCCCAAGTGGGTTTAAGCCAAAAAGGTAGACAAACCACTCTCAGCCCAGCAAAAGATTCTTATTCCTAACCAAAAGAATTAACCCTAGCTAAGTACACCAGCTAAACGCAGATAATTTAAATCATTATAATTAGAGTTTCTGACTCTAGATTTTAACCAATTAAAACATCTCTGATGCAAAAAAATGTTTGATATTTATCCAATAAAACACTCCTTCCCCTGATATTGTCATACCCCTCCTCTGGCCTGCTTGGGATCTTTCACTCTGTTTTGCATCTTTTCTGTATTCATGATGCTTCAGCTGCAGAGATACACAGTGCTGAAAAAGCATGTGAGCCCAAGTATAATAATAACCATTATAGTATAATAAAGAGAATTATAAGTTCTTATAATACTCTAGTTTAATTGTGATCAGTCTTCTTATGCAATAAAAAGGGTATTAGTTAAACAACACTTTAATGGTCAAAGTAGGAAGAGTAACACTAATTCAGAACAGTATGTGAATCTCTAGTTTCTTAGCACAATTAATTAGCTAATTAGAATCAAGTACTTTAATATTTGGGTAGAAAGCTAACCACTCTATGAGTATAGAGTAAATTTGCACAGTTGAGTTAGGTCATTCTGTCCTATATAAAGGTCCAAAAGGTTTTGGAGTTTGCTCTTTACCATAAAAGTTAGTAGGAACTCGTTATACCATATTCAGAAGAGAATCTACGAAAAAAAAAGTAGTTGATGCTCCTCTGTCTGACAGAATTGCAAGACCATTTCTGAATATTTTATGTTCCAGCTATCCAATGTCAGTCTACAAATGGGGGAAAAGTTAAAATACCATAGCGTTTTTAACCAGGAGCAAGTTCTGAAGCTGTCTCTTTTGCTGTAGCTGATGAGAGGGTTCATGCACCCAGACATCAGGAGAAAGCTAAATGGGAATGGTGTCCATGGGAATATAGCTAGGAAGAAGCCACTGCTCTCTGAAAAAAACATGTCTGTCCATCTCAGGTTTGCCAAAGAGCATCTGGATACCCCACAAGACTTTTGGAATCATGTTTTTTACAGAAATGAGTTAAGAATTGAACTTTTCCGTCATAATAATAAATGTTTTGGGAAAAACCAAACACTGCCTTCCAAAGAAAGAACCTTTTCCTAATTGCCAAACATAGTGGTGGAGGTATCATGGTGTGCGGCTGCTTTGCTGCATCAAAGGCTTGCAGTTAGGACAAGAATGTATTAGTAAGGCATTTTGGAAATTCTATGTGAATTGTTTTTCATATATACTTTTATTTTTTCTGTTATCTACTTTGAATAATAAGTGATAGAAGCAGGCTATAAATGCCATTTTAAATTAACTAAAAAGATGATTTCTGATTCATATCAGAAAATTCTAGAGGAGTATGCCAGGCCATCTGACCATGAGCTTTAGCTGAGCCAAAAATGGATCATGCAGCAAGACAGAGACCCTGAACATTCAGTAAATCTATTATAAAATGACTGAAAGAAGACTCTCTCAGCTGGTCCAAAACGCAAAGTTCCAGCCTATATCCTAATGAAATGTGGCAAGACTTGCTGTTCATGCAAGGAAACATTAAGTGTCAGAGTGAAAAGAGTTCAGTGTGGAAGAATGCGCCAGAATTCAACAGCGATATGAAAAATTGATCGACAGTTACAAGAAACATTTAAAGTTGTTGCTACTCAGGAAGGTGCCACCTGTTCTCCAGGAAAAAGCAGGAAGTCAGTCCTCACATATGGGTGACATCGACGCTGACAGAGCCCGTGCAGAGCATTTCCCCAGCTTTCAAAGAAAGTCTTTGAGAATGCTACCATGCATGTGTGGTCTCCTTCCTGCCCAAGGGTGTCATCTTGTTCAGTCTCCTTTTTTCCACGTCCAACGGACATAGTCCTCTACTTCCCCCGGAAAAAGTTCTAAAAATCCTTCTATATCTCCAATTTGCATATTGGTTCCCTTCCCTCCTCAAGCCATCACCTTCGATGCCGTCCTTGGCTCTCTTTTCGTTTTTTCCACGAGGTTCCTCCTCGACAGGCCTTCGTGCCAATTTTCGCCCTGGAGTCATTGACCCCAGCAGGGTGTTCTCCCACCATGACTCCCAGTGGGTTCAAGAAATGCGACCGCTGCAGTCAGACTATTTCAGTTACCGATACCGATGACTACTGTCTCCGCTGCCTGGGACCAGACCACGACAGCTCCACGTGCAACCAGTGCCAGGCCATGACCCCCAAAATGAACAAAAAGCGGAGTTGCAGGGGAAGTTGTTCCTAAGATCTGACTCTGCCCTAGCTTCCCCATCGCCAAGCCCAAAGCCAGCACTTCCCGTGAGGTCCGGGTGTTCTCGGTGTCCTGTGGCAGTGGCTCCTCCGGCGTGGCCCCGGACCCTCCCAAGAAAAAGGCGGCGGCACCACCAAAGCCTGCTGGGGTGCCCCCGATGATACCTGGCAAAGTCCCGCGAGGGGACTCGGGCGACTCCGAGCAGCGCCCTCAGAAAGTCTCAAGACAGGAATCCATGGCCAGCGAAGAGCGCTCCAGGACCTGTGAACCCGTAGTCCTCCTCGAACGCACTCTGCAGTCCCAAATGGTGGCCATGGAGCAGAGCATCTCCTCCATCCTGGCCTTGCAGCAGGTGTTGATGTCTGGATTCACAACATCATTGGCCCTGGCCCTGACCCTGGGCCCCGGGCATCGAACTGGGCACCAAGCGCCATCGTCCTCGGGTAAGTCCTTGGCATCGATCAAGGTCTTGATCATGCTCTTCAGGGATTTGGTTCTCTCTGGCCAGTTTCTGGGAGTCTGAACCCAGATCCTCCGGCGGACCCTGGTTCCTCGGGCTACCCCCGAGGCCGATTCCTTGACACCCTCGGTATCCGAATGGGAGACCGAAGATGAGGCCTCCCCAGAGACCTCGCGACACAGAGACGTTCCCTCCAAGCCCTCTCCCCCAGAGCCTCAGCGCCACTCCCCACCTGAGAATGTAGCCTTTCATGACTTCGTCCACGACATGGCCCGGGCTTTTTTGGTCCAGACAGAGTTGGAGGTGGACTTGCGCACCGAGGAACTCAAGATCCTGCAATATGAGTCTCCTCCCAAGGAGACTCTCACGGTGCCAGTTCTGCCCATCCTCAAGAGGCTTCTCCTGAGGATGTGGGAGAACCCAGCCTCTATGCTGGTAGTCAGTCGGCGCCTGGACACTATCTACCGCGTCCAGAAGGGTCCCAGGTTCATTAAACAGCAACTCCCCCACAACTCCATGGTGGTTGAGTCCCCCATGCAGAAACTGAAGAGCCAAAAAACTTACTCTTTGATTCCCCTCTGCAGGGAGGCCTGGGCCCTCGAAGCCCTGGGCCACAAGTGTTATCAGAGTGCCATGCTCGGGTGCTGCATTCAGGCATATTAACTGTACATGGGAATGTACCTAAAAGGCCCGATCCAGGAGCTCTCGGGGTTCTCAGTGGGCCTTGCCGGGGAATCCCTGCAAAGGTTCCAGTCCATGGCGGCAGGCATCCGGGACTGTTCCCAAATTCCTCTCTAGGGCCGCCTATGATGGGTTCGAGTCTGTGACCAGGGTGGCAGCCCCCGGCAATGGTGCCCGGCACCAGGCTTGGTTACAAACCTCGGACCTCGAGCAATGGGTACAAGAAAAACTGCTGGATGTCCCCTGCAATGGCGAGAATTGTTCGGGAAGCCGATGTCCAACAAGGCAGCTGAAATCGAAGCCAAGGTAGTGACCTGGCAAAAGCTGTCCAGGAAGACCTCGACCCTCCCCAAGAAAAATCCTCGAAGAAAAAGCCCTTTTTCCCTAGAAAAAAGGGCTATCACTAGGCCGGGCCCTACCAGCCTTACTCAGGGCAGCAGCAGCACCAGGCCTCACAGCCTAAAAGCCAGGGGCATGGGCCCCGGAAGCCCCAGGCCCCCAAGCTCCAGACACCAGCCCCCACCCAGCAGGGGGGCAGCTTTTGACTCGCTGGGCAGGGCCTCCCCTCCCCCAGGAATCCCACCTCAGCCCACAGGGGGTCGGCTGTACTCATTTGCCCACAACTGGTCCAGCATCACCTCGAACAAGTTGGTCTTGCAGGTGGTGAGGGAGAGTTACCACCTCCATCTATAGCAGAACCTGCCAGACCTCTTCACCGGAGAACCATCACGGCCTCTCCTCCACCAGGCCTTGCTAGTCGCAGAACTTTGCAGGCTTATTCAGGGACAGAGCAGTGGAGCCTGTACCCCAACACCTCTGAGGAAAGGAGTTCTACTCAAGGTATTTCCTTGAACCAAAAAGAACAGGGGGCCTCCAGCCCATCCTAGACCTGCGTAACTTGAACAAGTTCCTGATGAGGGAAAAGTTCAAGATGCTCTCCCTTGGGACACTGCTGCCCTACCTCTGCCAAGGAGACTGGCTCTGCTCCTTGGACCTCAAGGATGTTTACACTCTCATCCTGGTCCATCCCTCCCACAGACAGTACCCAAGATTCATGGTGGGGGGACAGCACTACGAGTACAGGGTACTGCCATTCAGTCTCACTTCCTCTCCAAGGGTCTTCACAAAGTGCTTAGTGGTCCTGGCTGCCCATGTACGCCTCCAAGGGGCCCACGTCTTCCACTGCCTGGACAACTGGCTCATCAAGCAGCATGGCCCTCAAGGCTAGTCAAGCCACAAGGCTTACAATTCACACCCCGCAGCAGTTAAGCTTGATCATCAACTACCCCAAGTCCAGTCTCTCCCCAGTTCAAGACCTGGAGTTCATAAGAGCCTAACTGGACACAGTGCAGGTCAAGACCTTCCTCCCGATAGAGAGGACCCATCGCTTGATGCAGTTAGCGGAGAAGGTTCAAAGCTGCAGGTCGGTGCCAGCCCGCCTGCTCCTTTGCTTGTTAGGCCACATGGCCTCAGTGGTTCATGTCACGCCCTGGGCTCGTTGCACATGCGAGCAGCATAGTGGTGCCTCAGGTTGCAGTGGACACAGGCCACAGACAAGCTGAGAGATAGGGTAAGGGTCATCCACCGACTGGCAGCCTCCCTCATCTGGAGGCAGTCCCCACAACACCTTGGTGCGGGGATGCCTTTCCAAGCACCAGCACCACAAAGGATCCTGACAACAGATGCCTTCCTGGTGGGCTGGGGCGCACATTGTGAGGGCCATTGCACTCAGGGCAACTAGTCCCCAAACGAGTCTCGGTTACAAATCAACCTCCTCAAGCTCAGGGCCATCTTCCTGGCTCTATAGACCTTCTGCTACCTCCTGAGCAACCTCTCGGTCCTCATACAGATGGACAATCAGGTTGCCATGCTTTATGTGAACAAGCAGGGGGCACGCCGCCTCCTCCTCCTGTCGGGAGGCGGAAGCCTTCCACTCTTTTGCAGTGCACAACAGCATACTCCTCAAAGTGGTGAATGTGCCGGGCCAGGGCAACCTCCTGGTGGACAGGCTCAACAGGGTCCTTTGCCCACATGAGTGGCATCTGGATCCCATGGAGGGGCAGAGTCTTTTCTGCCTCTGGGGCAGACCCAGACTGGACCTGCTTCTCCAGACAATGCACAGCTGCCCAGATTCTGCTCACATCAGCCGCACCACAACAGGGTGGCAGCGGATGCCTTCCTCATCTCATGGTCGCGGGGCCTGCTTTATGCATTCCCACCAATCCCTCTAATAGCCAGGTGCCTTTTCAAGATCCAGAGCGACCATGATACAGTAATCCTGGTTGCTCCCAGGTGACCCAGACAGCCCTGATTCCCCCTGCTACTCTCCCTGTCAGTGGCACCCCTGGTGGCACTGGGCCGTTGGCTGGATCTTCTTTCGCAGGAGGAGGGGCTCCCTTCTTCACCCCAACCTGGCATCCCTGACGTTAACTGCGTGGACGCTGAAAGGGTAGTGCTGGATCTCTTCAGTCTCACAGACAAGGTGCAAAAGATCCTCCTGGCCTCCCGGAAATCCTCTACCAGGAGGGCATATGCCTTCAAGTGGAGGAGATTCTCTCTATGGTAGACAGAGTGGAATGAAAATCCCTTTTGCTGCCATATGCAGCTCATTCTGCAGTACCTGCTGCATCTCTCCTGCTCAGGGTTGAAATCTAATTCAGTCAGGGTGCATCTCAGCGCCATCACCCTATGGAGGGGAGGCCCCTCTCCAGCCAGCCTCTGGTCTCCAGGTTCCTCAAAGGTCTGCTACTATCAAAGCCCCC
The DNA here is from genome assembly GCA_033557465.1 of Ichthyophis bannanicus. Lineage (NCBI taxonomy): Eukaryota > Metazoa > Chordata > Amphibia > Gymnophiona > Ichthyophiidae > Ichthyophis > Ichthyophis bannanicus. The sequence goes on from CM066044.1 coordinate 24,757,849, forward strand.
CTTCTGCCCACCTTCACCAGAGTGGGATCTCAATGTGTTGCTCTCACAGCTCACCAGACCGCCATTCAATTCCTTGGTGACTTGCCACCTGAGGTATCTCTCCTGGAAAGGTGGCCTTCCTGGTGGCCCTGACATCCACCCAGAGAGTGAGTGAGCTGCAGGCCCTGGTGGTGGATCCACCCTATACCAGGTTCTATACGAACAGGGTTTATGTTTGTTTATTTATTTGATAAACCGCCCTTCAGTAACAATCAAGGCGGTGTACAATCTACAAAAAAGTCCGGAAAGGGCCCAAGGCCAACGAAATCAAAAGGAAAGTTTACAGTTCTTTGATAGGATAGTAAGAGGAAGAGAGAGACAAGGACAGGACATAGGTAAATATAGTTTGAGGAGGGAGATACAGGGGTGGGCGTAGGAAGGCAAATTACATAAAAGGAAAGGGAAGGTCGAAAGCCAGGGAAAAGAGGTGAGTCTTTAGATTTCGTTTAAAGGTGGGATGGTGGGGTTCCAGACATAGGGAGGAAAGGAGGGCATTCCAAAGGGCAGGGCCTGCGAAAAAGAAGGCAGAGGAACATGTGGATTGTAGATGAGCGCTGGAGGGAGAGGGAAGGGTAAGGCGGTTAAGATGAAAAGATCGGGGCATGTGCCTGGGAGAATGGAAGGTGATGAGATCCACTAGGTATTGTGGAGTACTGGTGTGGAGAGCTTTATGAACCAGAGAGAGCAGTTTGAATTGTGCGCGGAAGGGAATAGGTAGCCAGTGGAGGTGGAAGAGAAGGGGTGTTATGCGGTCTCGGGGAGTGGAATGGGTAATAAGGCGAGCGGCAGTGTTTTGGATCCTTTGAAACCGAGTCATTTGAGATTTAGGGATACCAGTGAAGATGGAATTGGAAAAATCAACACGTGACATGACCAGAGATAGCAGCAGGGTAGTGAGAGCGGATGGGGAAAGAAAGGGTTGCACACGAAGGTGGTGTCAGCTTTCAACCTCAATCAGGAGATGGTGCTCCCCACCTTCTTCCCACGACCTCATGCCGGTAAGGCAAAGCCTGTCCTGCATACGTTGGATTGTAAGAGGGCCCTGTCCAGCTACAGAGGACCCCGGCCCACCACAAAGCTCCTCAACTTTGTCTCTTACGACCCCAGCAGACTGGGGCTACCAGTGACCAAGCGAACCCTGTCCACTTGGGTGGCAGACTTTATTGCCCTCGCTTTTGAGCGAGCTGGCCTCTCCCTAGAGCACTGGATCACTGCTCATCGTGTGAAGGCTATGGCCATATAGGTGGCCAACCTATGCTCCGTGCTGGTTATAGAAATTTGTAAGGCCGCCACATGGTCTTCAGTGCATAAATTTGCAGCTCACTACTGCCTTGAGAGTGAGTCCCGCAGGGACACAGTGCTTTTGGCCAGGCAGTAATCCGAAGCATTCTTGGTATATAGGCAACTTCTGCCCTCCAACCCTTCTGTGTTCAGGCTACCGGAGTAATGGTGATGCTGGATGCTGGGGTCTGCAGAGTCTCATGGGAGGGACTCATCCTCTGCAACTCACGGCCTTCCTAGGGATAGCCGTTAATGCTGTCGTGGTTCAGTCCCTGGCAGCCTGGAGCTAGGGAGTCCCATATGTGAGGACTGACTTCCTTCTTGTTCCTGGAGAAAGCTTAGTTACTCACCTGTAACAGGTGTTCTCCAGGGACAGCAGGAATCAGTCCCCACAACCCTCCCTCCTCCCCTGGGAGTCTCCTCCTTTACCTTTCTTTACCTTTTCACCGTTGCCTAAGCTATGTCATCTGACTGAATAAAATGGCAGCCTTGGGCGGGAAGGGGACCACGCATGCATAGTAGCATTCCCAAAGGCTTTATTTGAAAGCTGAGGAAATGCTCTGCATGGGCTCCATCGGCGTCGACATCACACATATGTGAGGACTGATTTCTGCTGTCCCTGGAGAATACCTGTTACAGGTGAGTAACTATGCTTTTACTGAAGGAAGAGTTCACATTTTTTTCCATATAAAGATACTTCTTGTTGAATCTTTTTTGTTGACTATGTGAACTGCCTAGTAAATTGTTGCTAGGCAGATACAAATCAATAAATGAAACAAATAAGTATCAAAATATCTCTAATGAATAAATATCTCGGATGAAACAGGATCTATCTGTCTCTCTTATTCCAGTTTACATTAGCATCTGTTTATGTTTTGAGTATAAATCATGCTAAAATACAGATCTTCCTGAGAGTTCATAAACTTTCTCAGCACTGTAGAAACTTAAAGATAGAAGCCCTAATTATTATAATTGGTATAATCAACACTCTCCATTACTTTATATCCACTTGGTTCATCATTTTCCATTTCACATGCACTCTTGCATACTCCACATTTAGATTAATGTGTATTTGCTATGGTTTGATATCAGATTAGCTATCAGGATGTTTATGCTGCCTAACTCTGCATCTAGGCAAGTCACACTCAACATAAACAATATACTGAACACACAATAATACAAACAATAAAAATCTAAAATACAAGCTGCGGAACATCAAAATAGTAGCAAATTATTTAAAAACTGGAAAAGATAGTAAGGACAAATGTTTTCAGTTTTTGATCTGAAGACAACAGGCAGTTCATTCCATAACTGTACACCAGCAATAGAAAAACACTCGCCTGCGTCATAGATTTCCTGGCTACCTGTAATCATAAGATCATACACTCCTGGTAATTACATCAGACAATACCACAAGATGCTTTTCTATTCAATAACTTAGCTAAAGTTGATGGAAAAGATAATTGGTGTCAACATTATTGGCACCCTTGCAGTTCAACACCTTAATGTCCAATATCTCCTTTAAAAAAAGTGGCAAATGAAATGACTTTGGACTATATATGCACACATTTGACGCATTATAGAATCAAATAAAACAAGACAAATTAAAAAAGGAAATAGTATAAAAACTGGAACATTGCCAGGACATGAAAACCAAAAACCTGAAGTATGACCCTATCTATCCCATCCAAAATTTCTTCTTCTATTTAGATATCTTCTTCTTAAGTATTCTTTTTGTTGGACCATTTGTCTTGAAAGGGAACAAACCTCTCTCATGACAAACTTTCCATTTTATTCTTTATATAAAACAATGGTGAAGACTAGAGCTGTCTGAGACTGTCAGAAAAGCCATTGTCACCAAACTTCAAAGGGGTACAAGGCCATCTCCAAAGACCTGTATCTACAGTTCACAATGTTATTAAGACATTTTCTTCTCATGGAACTGTCAAGAACCTCCCAGGATGTTCTAGGAAGAAGAAACTTAATCCAGTAGGTCTTCAAAGGTTAATGTGAACTGTTGGAAAAACATCACATACAACATCCAAAGGGCTTAAGGTTGTCCTGAAGCAATCTGGAATGGTGGTTTCAACCTGTACCATAAGCCACACACTAAACAAAGAAGGACTTCATGGAAGACCCCACTACTCAAAGACAGACATAAAAAGGCACCCCTGATCTTGCCCAAACCCACTTTGAGAAACCACAATCCTTCTGCGAAAATGTTCTTTGAACAAATGAAACTAAACTTGAGTTCTTTGGCAGTACAGATCAGCAATACATTTACAGGCAAAGAAATTATGTTTATAAGGGAAAAAAAACACCCTCCCTACGGTTCCATAATGTTGTGGGGCTGTTTTGCTGCCTCAAGAATATCAGATCTCCAGCCTCCTTCCCCTCCCTCCAGTCATCTAAAATAGAAAGCAGCAGCAGTCAGGTACGGTATGTCAGTCTGCAGTGTGTTCTTACAGACCCCAGCATTGGTTTCCATTCTAACTGAAAGCTTACCCAGGAGGGATCAAGGGCCTATGAATCACTGGCTCACAGGCCACATGCTGATTGGTGACTGCCGCTACTTGGCATAGGTCACAGTGAAAGTCACATTTCTTTGACTACCACCACAAGGGCAAATCCCAGTGACAAACTTAACTATACCTTACAATTAACCACCCAAAAATATTTTTTCAATCTTTTTCATTATATAGTTGTACAGGGTGAGCCAGTCAAACCTGCATTTTTGAAATGACTGTAAAAAATAAACGGATGGATATTTCAAAATTTTATTGTTACTATCTTAATGTACATTAAAAAGCATTTAAGAAACAACATTCACTGTTTAAAAATAACGCCAGTAAGATGGTGTCCTTCCCGATTGAGACATTCTTGTAGGCGATTTCATTCATAGCCTGAACAACCTGAATTTTGTACGGGTGATGGTGTAAATCTAACCTCAAGATTCTTCGGACGCTCGTGTTTGCCATGCCAAGCGCAGCACTCTGTCGACGCGCCGATCTCCGAGGGCTTCTTTCCACAGCAACTCTCACGCGGTCAATATTCGCGGGAGTTCGCACTGATCTTGCACTGCCACCCCTTCTGCCTCTCGTTTCACCAATTGCTTCAAAGTTTGTCACCCACAATTTGATTGAATTAACAGACGGCACTGGCTTATTTCGATTAATTTGAAAATTCGTCCGGAAACGACGCTGAGCGGCTGCATAACTACCACTTTGGTAAAACGCTTTCACAGCGAATGAACGTTGTTGTTTAGACCACTGCTCCATGGCGACTGAAATGCTTAGTTGTGGGGGACACAATGGTGACCTTGCTAACTCACTCCGCCCACTTTCACGGCTCTCCCGCCCTTTTCAAAAATGCAGGTTTGACTGGCTCACCCTATATATGCAAAGTTAATTTAAAAAGGGGGAAAGACCTCAGAGTTGTTCCTCTCTTTAAGCATAAGCCAATCTTAATTTAGCTTTGGGAACTTATCTTAAAAGTGTCTTCCAGCCTGTATTCCCATACTCAACGCTTGGGAGGATCGATTGCATGTTGCCTTGTAATTACAGGACAACAGTGTATCCATTTCTACATTGGAAGAATGAAATTTGTGAATCGAATCTGCAAGATATAATTGCAGCCATTTGGACATTGATGCAGCCAAGTCGTGTGGGAATGCTGGCTGGAAGACACTTTTAAGATAAGTTGAAGATACTATAAAAAGTGGTAATGTGAATGCTTTAAATATTTTCAAGTATATTAACAATATTTTCAAATAAAGCAATAAAACCTATGAGGAAAAGTTCCCAAAACTAAATTAAGACTGGCTTATGCTTAAAGGGAGGAACAACTCTTAAGTCTTTTCTCCTTTTTTTAAATTAACTTTGAATGTACAGTTTTATAATGAAAAGGATTGGAAAATATTTTTGGGTGATTTATTGTAGGGCATGTTTCTGTGACTCCCATCCACTGATGTCACCCCATTTGGGATCCCGACCCCAAGTTTGGGAACTACTGCTCTAGAGTTTATCTATTGATGTCAAAGCTTAAGCCAGTGGAGGAGTGTTAGGCAGTCGCCTGCAATGTCAATCCACAGTTTGGACCTGATTCAGAGCCAGCGGCAGCGGCAGCAGCCACATTATTGGTAACTTTTGCATTGGTAGCTGACAGAGATTGGCCCCTTAAAATGTTCTTTAGATGTAAAGAGACACAATTTATGTGCCGTAAAATAAGTTTATTTCTCTGAGAGCAAGCAGGAAGTCAGTCCTCACATATGAGTGACGTCAGCGCAGATGGAGCCTGCGCAGTAATCTCTCCCCAGCTTTCAAAGAAAGCCTTTGGGAGATCTACCATGCATGTTTGGTTGCCTTCCCACCTGAGGGTGCCATCTTGCCTCAGTCTCCTTTTTTCGGCGGTAGCATTGCCCCAACAATAGCATACCTAAGCTGTAGAAAAGATGGGCCACCCTGATCCTCATAGCACCCCAGTGGCCCCGACGGCCCTGGTTCCCGCTGCTCCTCAGCCTGTCTTGGGTGCCCCCAGTCCTCCTGGGGTCCACCCTGTACCTCCTCTCCCAGGAGGCAGGCTCTCTCCTGCACTTCAGCGTAGGGTCCCCTGGCCCTGATGGCCTGGCTGCTGAAAGGGTAGCCCTGGCCTAGTTTGACTTGCCAAGAGAGGTGGAGGAGATCCTTACTGGCTTCACATAAGGACTTCATCTGGCGGGCCTACACCTTCAAGCGGCACTGCTTCTCAGTTTGGTGTGTGGAAAGGGGTGCCAGCCCTTTCTGTTGTTCTTTTCTGCAGGTGCTGTAGTTACCTGCTGCACCTTTCCAATGCTAGTTTGAAATCTAACTCCATCAGGGCTCATCTCAGTGCACGCTCGGCGCACCACCACCTCATCAAGGGGAAGCCCCGCTCTGTCCATCCTCTCGTGGCTCACTTCCAGAGGGGCCTCCTGCTCTCGCAACTACCCATTGGTCTGCCGTTGGCAGCAAGGGATCTCAGTGTGGCCTTCTCGAAACTCATTGCTCCACCCTTTGAATTGCTGGCTTCCTGCCACCTCAAGTATCTGTCCTGGAAGGTGGTCTTCCTTGTGGCACTCACATCTGCCCACAGGGTCAGCAAACTCTAAGCACTGGTGGCTCATGCCCCTATACCAGGTTTCATAGAAACAGGGTGTGCTTCGGATGCACCCTAAATTCCTCCCAAAGGTGGTCTCTCCATTCCACCTCAACCAGGAAGTGGTTCTTCCCGCCTTTTTCCCTGAATCCTTATGACAGTAGGGCAGAGGCTGCTCTTCATACAGTGGATTGTAAGCAGGCATTGGCCTAGTACTTGAGTGGACCAAGCCCCATTGCCGCTTCTCACAGCTCTTCATTTCCTGCGACCCAATTGCCTGGGCGTAGCGGTCTCCAATCATACTCTGTCCACCTGGGTGGCAGACTGCATTGCCTTCACCCATGATCAGGCCGGTCTCTCGCTGGAGTGTCACATCACAGCGCACAGCGTCTGGACCATGGTGGCTTCTATGATGAGCCTCCGCTCAGTCACCTTAATGGAGATCTGCCAGGCCGCCCCCTAGTCCTCATTTCACATCTTCATAGCGCATTACTGCCTGGAGGAGAAGTCCCGGCAGGACAGCACCTTTGGCCAGGCAGTACTGAATCATTTGTTTGGGGTTTAAGGCAATTCCGGCCCTCCAGCCCTTCTGTTTGTCCAAGCTACTGGAGCGCTGACTCCCTGGTCAATACTGGGGTTGCTGCTGAGATTTTGCAACCAAAGTGTACTCTCACGGTTCGTTTTTTGGAGGGCCACCCATGGCTAGCAGATTTTTTTCGGTATCCTATAGCTAGGGAGTCCCATATATGAGGACTGACTTCCTGCTTGTTCCTGGAGAAAGCATACTCACCTGTAACAGGTGTTTTCCAGAGACAGCAGGAATCCCTCCTCCCCATGGAATTTTTTTTTTATTGCGGTATATAAATGTGTATAAATAAATAAAATTGTCGTCTTGAGCTATGTCGTCATAATGAGGCAAGATGGCACCCATAGGTGGGAAGGCAACTATGCATGCCTGGTGGATCTCCCAATGGCTTTCTTTGAAAGCAGGGGAGAGGTTACTGCATGGACTCCATCACTGCCAATATCACCCATATGTGAGGACTGATTCCTGCTGTCACCAGAGAACATCCGTTACAGGTGACTAACTACGCTTTCTAGATGTATCCAAAGTAACACAACAGAAACTAAAGCAATTTCTATTTTTTTAAGCCAGCTATCCTCCAGATTGGGGGTCTTATTTTTTTCTTAGATTTCCATGTAAGTGTTTGTTTAAGCTAGGGGGGTGTATATTTTCTTAGAGCCTTAACAATTGTCTGCTTTTGTGTCATCTAGAACTCCCTCAGGAGAGACTACTGTGGGTAGGGTCACTGGGGGCAGCCCCCAGGAAGAGTAGGGGTCATTTCGGATATAACCAATGGTTTGGATCCCTGTACTTTTTTTCCTTAGGGATAAATTTACCTTTGTTTTGTGAATTTCCTTCCCCTTTGCAAGTGGACTTGGAGATATTTTCTTTAACCAGCTGACTGTTGTTGACTTATCTTTGTTTTTGTTTTGCCTATTTGGATGCCTTTTTCTGTACAAAATATTAAAAATGTTGTAATATAATTGTAAAAAATAATTTATAAATAAAACATTTAAAAAAAAAAGCAACTGTCCCAGTACAGATCTGTGGGGCACATCGCTGTTTGACTTTTTCCATTTAGGCCTACTCTCTGTTTACTGTCTTTTAACCAGGTCCCAATCCATAATAGGAAATTGCCTCCTATCCCATGACTTTAATTTTCTTAGCAGTCTTTCATGACGGACTTTAACAAATGCCTTCTGAAAATCCAGGTTCACTGTCAACTGTCTCGCCTTTTATCCAAATGTTTATTCACACCATCATAAAAAAATGTAGCAAATTGGTGAAGCAAGATTTCCTTTGGCTAAATCCATGTTGGCTGTGTTACATTAAAGCATAATCATCTATATATTCACTCATATTTTTCTTTATAATAGTTTGTATCATTTTCTGGGCATTGATTCAGGTTCACTGGTCTGTAGTTTCCTGAATTGCTCCTGTAACCCTTTTGAAAAATTGGACACCCTCCAATCTTAATATACCAAAGACAGTTTTAATGATAAGTTACAAGTTTCTAATAGTAGGTCTGCAATTTATTTATCATTTCTTTGTTCTGTGGGGTGTATACCTTTCAGTCCAGGTGATTTGCTACTCTTTTTTTTTAGTTTGTCAGTTTTCCACATTATATCTTCCTGGTTCACTGAGAATTGTTTGAATTCCTCCAAATCATCATTATTAAATACCATTTCTGGCATGGTATCTTCCTTACATTGTCCTTAGTAAACACTGAAGCAAATAATTCATTTAAGGGCATGATTATTAAAGTATGCCAACCGCTACCACAGGGTTTAGTGTGCAATAAACCTGCTGCACTAAAAATCGCGCACTAGCTGGTTAGCCCACAATTGGGTGGAGGCTGGGTGGGTTAGGGGTGGAACATGGGCATTGATGGCACATCGCATTTAACCCAAGCATCTTGGGTGTGCATTAATTGCAACTGTTAGTGCGGGGGTACTTTATGCCATGTTGATGGGTTGCGTTAAGTGCACTTGCATGCCGATTAGCGAGGTGCTGCATAGTTGCAATATGCTAATGCAGAGGGATAGAGGCACAAGCTTCCTGAGATTGTGGACCTCAGCACTAAATCTGCAGCCCAATCACTAACTTAGCACACTTTAGTAAATATGCTCCTTAGAGAATAAGGTTATAGCAGAGACTCTGCCTCTTTTACCCCTTGATCACCTAATGATCCAGCTGACTCTTTCGTTGCAGGTTTCTTGCTTCAAATGTACCTGAAAAGGTTATTTTTATTGCAAGTTTTATTGTGGTTATCTCCTTCCCACCTGGGATTTGGTATTTCATGCCTAAATTTACATAGAAACATGATGTCAGAAAAAAGACCATTTGGCCTATGTAGTCTGCCCTTTCATTTCAACTACTATAGTCCCTTTTTTTCCTTTAGAGATCTTCTGTGTTTATCCCATACTTGAATTCAGATACTGTCCTCATCTCTATGACTTCCACTGGGAGACTATTCTACACATCTACCACTCTTTCCGTAAAGAAAGTTATTCAAGATCCCCTTCATTTCTGTTTCTATTTATGGGTGTTTTCTGAGGTCCTGCTCCGAGCCATTCATCTGCCCCAGCGGGCTGAACAGAGTCACGAGGGAGAAGCTCTCCCTTCGCGGCTCTGAAAGCCAAAGCCGAAGCGGAGAACTGGCAGGCAAGCAGGAAGGAAGGGGGGGGGGAACGGAGCCCGCGGGACTTGCGATATTGCTGCTATTGCTGGCCACGGCAGCGGCGGCAGCAGCAGCAGAAGCTGGGTTTTTTTAAAGTTTAATTTTCCCGGGGGGGGGGAGGGAGGGGGGGAGCAGGACGGGGGGGAGCAGGACGGGGGGGGGAGCAGGACTTGATGTGGGGGGGGCCGGACTTGATGTGGGGGGGGAGCAGGGCTTGATGGGGGGGAGCAGGACTTGATGGGGGGGAGCAGGACTTGATGTGGGGGGGAGCAGGACTTGATTTGTGGCTGGGGGGGTAGTACTAAAAATGGGGTGATGGGGGTTAGGACTGGTAATGGACAGATGGGGGTTAGGACTGGAGGTGGTCTGATTGGGGGGCTAAGACTGAAATGGGGTTATGGGGGGGCTAAGAATGAAGATAGGGCGATGGAAGGGTTAGGCCTGGAAGTGGGCTGTTGGGGGGCTTAGGACCGATAATGGGCTAGGGGGGGGCTAGAACTGGTAATGGACTGGGGGGGGGGTGCTATGACTGGAAATGGGCCGAGTAGAAGGGGGAGCTTGAACTGCAAATAGCTGATGGGGACAGGGTCTTGGAATGGTAATGGGCTGAGTGGAAGGGGGCTTGGAATGGAAATGGGCTGTTGGGGAGGGGGGCTTGGAATGGAAATGGGCTGTGAGGGGAGGGAGCTAGGACTGGAAATGGGCTGATGATGCGGGGACTAGAAGGGAGCGGATGCTGGGTGGGGCAGGAGCTAGAAGGGAGTTGATGTTGGGGGACGATTAGAATGGGATGGGGCTGGGAGAGTGAAATGGAGAGGGGAAATATATTTTGTGTGGGAGGGAAGAAAAATCTACAATTGGCCGGGTATTGGGAGAGTAAGTGGGGATTGAGGATGGAGGGGTAAAATTTGAGTGGATGAAATAGGAATGAGGAAAGAGCAAAAGGAGAATGATTAGTATGTTAAAGCAGATGTAGAGAGAATGGAAAAAAACTAGGAAAGAAGAAAGGACAAATGGACAGCAGACGATGGAGAGTTAGCAGAAGACACAAAGAAACCAGAAGAAAGTGAATGGAACAATTGCAACTGAAAAAAAAATGCACAAAAGGTAGAAAAATATCTCTTTATTTTGAATTTATTAACTGAAATATGTCAGCTCTTGGAAATGTGCATCTTTAACGTCTGCACTTTATTTAATACAAGAGGAAATCAATGTATAGTTTTATTTCTACAGTGTTGTACATTCTAAGTTTGGCTTTTGGGGTTCCCAGTTTAATTGTCTTCCTGTTTCTAAATTGTGATTCCTTGTTTGGTGATGGTGTATGTTCTGCATGTGTAACTGAGCTGAGGTATTCTGTTTATGTAATTCCTATTTGACATTGCCACTTGTTCTCTTTCCCGAGTAGGTCATGTATTGTTATTCTCTGAAATGTGTTGATTTAATATTTGCAGTGTTGCCTTTTGATAGTTTAGGGTATGGTGCTTTGTGAGTCCTGGTAGTGCTGTTAGGACACGGCAGGTTTGCTATGGGTTCTAAATGAGCAGTGTTTCTAGTAGTTCCTAATGTGCCTGGCGGTTGGCACTGGTTTATAGTAATGTAGAAATCTTTTAGTCTTTCTTTATCCATACACTCATTAAGAGGCATGTTTACTAAAAGTTAGTGTATGGTAACATTATGCAAATATTTATGCAAATGATGCCCTTATGCAAATGAGGCCTGCGTCTTGTGCGGCCCCCGGGTTACTCTACAAGTCCTCATTTGGCCCTCAAAGCAATTTGAGTTTGAGACCTCTGCGCTAATGACTCCTTGAGGTATTGTCCCATCTTGGCAAAGTTAGTTTCCTAAAGTCCTCACACCCCTGCTTTTTAATGGACTTTATCAGTCCTAGTCCTCATACTGAACTACACCATCTAGTGATCACTGGATATGAGATGATCTCCCACTAGAACATCAGAAACACTTTCCCCATTGGTAAGCACCTGGTCCAGTATGGCCCCTTTACATGTTGGTTCGTTTGCCAGTTGCCAGAATTGTTCTCCCTGTAGAGAATCCAGGATCTACTTTCTTCTAGATGACACCGCAGCAGGGATGTGTAATTCAACATCCAGTATATTGAAATCACCTATCAGTAGCATGTCTTCTCTCATGGCAATACTGTGTATGTCTACTATTAAATCTCTTTCCACTTCTTCTCCCTGTGAAGGAGATCTGTATGCAAATGGATTTCCTTTTGCCTCTTTCTAGTTTAACAGTGCCTCCTTGCTCCCTTTTAAGCCCTGTAATTCTATAGTTTTAATATTATTTTTTACATATAGTGCCACTCCTCCTCCCCTTTTTCCTACCCTGTCCTTCCTGAATAAAGTATAGTCCAGTATAATTACATCCCAGTCATGATTGTCCATGAACCATGTCTCCATAACCGTCACTAAATCCAAGTCATCCTCTTTAAAGCTTCAACATCTTGGATCTTATTTCCCATACTACAGGCATTTTTGCACACTGCTTTCCAGATGTTTCCCCTTTTCCCTATTTCTGCGGAGATATTAAATGTTTTACTTATCTAAGGCCTTTTACTTACCTGGGAGCTTTCTTCAGCCATCCCAAACAAATCTAGTTTAAAACCCTCTTCAGTAGGTTAGCCAGTCTGCTGTGGAAGACACTTTGACCCTTCTTGGATAAGTGAACACCATCTCTGCTCTGCAACCCTTGGAAAATCATCCCATGGTCCAGGAAACTAAAACACTCCGTGACACCATTCATGGAGCCATGCATTCATCTCCAGGATGCGAGCTTCTCTGCCTCGGCCTTTATCCTCAACAGGGAGGATTGAAGAGAATGCCACCTGTGCACCTATATCAAATGAATGAACAGTGACATCTCCTTTGGGAGCTCTGATCACCTGAACATTGATTCCTCAATCTGTCCTATAGATCTGTACATTTATTTGATCAGTTAATTCACTTATTCATTAGGTGCATCACCAGTTGTTCTTGTCATCCAGGTTAGTGACAAGCCACTTCACCTCCGTTAATAAGTGGCTCAAAACTAGCCATTTTGTCATTTATATTTATTATAGCAGATTTTATAGCAGTAATTTGTCAGAAGACTTCTTTCCTGCAGTCGGGACCATTATGTTATCTGACCTATCCTCCAATTCCAGAAGACCTTCACCTAACATAGAAACATAGAAAATGATGGCAGATAAAGACCATATGGCCTATCTTGCCTGCCCATCCATACCAGCTACTAAACTCTCTCTCAGATATCCTCTTTCTCAGATGCTTTCTTGAATTCAGATGCAGTCATTGAGTTGAAAGGCTGTTCCATGCATTCACCACCCTTTCCATAAAGAAATACTGCATTTCCTTAGATTATTCCTGAGTCTATACCTTTTCACCTTCGTCTTATGCCCCCTCATCCATAGCTTCCTTTCAGTTGAAAGAAGCTCTTCTCCTGTGCATTTAGGCTATGGATGTATTTAAATGTCTTTATCTTCCTCTCCCGCCCTTTCTTTCAAAGTATGCATATTGATATCTTGTCTGTCCTCATATGCTTTATGACAAGGACCACTGACCATTTTAGTAGCCACCCTCTAGATCTGGGTTCTGAACTCAGTTCTTAGGACACACCTAGTCAGTCAGGTTTAAGGATAACCACAATGAATATGCATGAGAGAGATTTGCATACAATGGAAGCAGTGCATGCAAATCTTTTTCATGCATATTCATTGTGGTCATCCTGAAAACCTGCCCTAGACTAACACCATCCTGTTCATATCTCATTGAAGGGGCAGTTTTCAGAATTGCACACAACATGCCAAATGAGGTCTCACTAGAGACTTGTACAGAGGCACTATCCCCTTCTTTTTCCTGCTGGCCATTGCTCTCATTTCCACCTTTTTGCTATCCTCTGCTTCTTCATTGTTGTTGTTAAGTGCCGTCGAGTCGGAGTCGACTCATGGCGACCCTCTGGATAGCTATCCTAAATTGTGTTCAGTCTTCAGTCAGGCGGCTCATTGTTGACAGACTGGTACCCGTAGCTGCTGTTATTGTATCGATCCATCTCATTGCTGGCCTTCCTCTTTTGCGTTGACCTTCTATCTTGCCAAGCATAATGTCTTTCTCTAATGATTTCTCTCTTCGCATGATGTGTCCAAAGTATGAAAGTCGAAGTCTTGTCATCTGAGCTTCTAAAGAAAGCTTAGGTTTGATCTCCTCTAGTACCGACTGGTTTGTTCTTCGGGCAGTCCATGGTATACACAGTATTCGCCGCCAGCACCATAATTCAAAGGCATCAATTTTCTTCCTATCTGTCTTTTTCACTGTCCAGCTTTCACATCCATATGATGTTATTGAAAATACCATGGCTTGAACAAGTCGAATCTTTGTATGGAGAGAGACATCTCTGCTCTTGAGAATCTTATCTAGGTCTTTCATAGCCATTCTGCCAAGAGCAATGCTTCTTCATAGTAGTCAGTAATTTGTGTACATTTTTCTGTAGTCGTTTCTCTAGACACACAAAAAAGTCCATCGGTCCTGAAGCAACTGGAGAAGAGGTAGGTAAGCTAGTCAGGGGCAACTTCAACTGCTTCCCCTTTCTCTTCTTACCCATGATGGAAAATGTGTCTGAGTCAGCCACTCAGCATGCCACCATCTTGGATCTTACCCACAGCATCAGAACATTCTTGATGGAGAAATGCTCTGTTTATTTTTCTAAACAATTTGCATATAACTCCTTTCCCTTTAGGGCCTGATTTTATAACAGGACCACTATATGAGAAGTTTAGAAAGGTGCCTATTTTATAAAGGCAACATGGGCACCTATAACCAGGCTAATAGCACATAAATGCTGATACACCTGCTATAAAGAAAGCATAAATGTCTGTGTGTACATGCCTTTTCTATAAAGTAATCACATACGTTGTAATTCTGCCTAAATTACACCCCTGAACCATGCGTACACGTAGATGGCAGAAAAGTAAGCAAATACTTTCCATGCTTTTTATGCATGGGTGCAGTCATGCAGCTTTATGAAAATCTTTTTCTGCATGTAACACAGACTACGTGCAGAAAAAAGCTTTACAAAATTACCCCTTAAAAGACTGACTTTGTTATTTGTAGTTTGAGCCTGTGATTGCACTTTTTGACCTTGGTGCAAGCGTTTCACCTTGTGATGGTGCATAAAAATAAATGCTTATCTGGAAGTAATGAAATCTTTATTTGGGATAGTTGAACTGTTTGAATGGATCAGGTTCAGGTTTCTTTAATATACACTTCCTGTGTGGCTGTGTGCTCCTTGTGTTACATAGTAACATAGTAAATGACGGCAGATAAAGACCAGCATGGTCCATCTAGTCTGCCCAGCATGATGGCAAGAGTAGGTGCACCTGCTGCTCCGTGCAGGCCACCCCACCCCATGTTCTTGTTTAGGGGTAAACCCACCACTCCATGCAGTACACCCCTATTTGTTGAGAAATTAGATGGTTCAGTTTATTTTTATTTTATCCTGTTGCTGTAAAGGGATCCACTATGTCTGTCCCATGCCATTTTGAATTCCGTCACCGTGTTTGCCCCCACCACTTCCATCGGGAGGGCATTCCAAGCATCCACCACCCTTTCCGTGAAAAAGTATTTCCTGACATTGCCTTTCAATTTACCACCTTGCAGCTTCCTGTTGTGACCTCTAGTTTTACAGCTTCCCTGTCTTTGGAAGAAGTTTGTTTGTTCATTATATCCCTTTAAGTATTTAAAGGTCTGAATCATATCTCCCCTGTCCCTCCTCTCCTCCAAAGTGTACATGTTTAGGTCTTCAAGTCTCTTCTCATAAGGCTTCTGACACAGGCTCCAAATCATTTTGGTCACCTTCCTCTGAACAGTTTCCAGTCTTTTTACATCCTTTGCAAGATTTGGTCCCCAAAACTGAACATAGTATTCCAAGTGAGGCCTCACCAGTGACTTGTACAGTGGCATAAGTACCTCTTCCTTTCTGCTGGTGATTCCTCTTTGTATGCAGCCCAACATCCTCCTGGCTTTTGCCACTGCCTTGTCGCACTGTTTTGCCACCTTGAGATCTTCAGAAATAATCACACCAAGGTCTTTCTCCTGATCCGTACACACAACCTCTCGCCCCCTATCGCGTACATTTCCCTTGGATTTCTGCTACCCAAGTGCATGACTCTGCACTTCTTCGCATTAAATCTTAATTGCCAAGCATTTGACCATTCTTCCAGCTTTTGTAGATTTTTCCTCATGTTAACCACTCCCTCAGGGGAGTCTACTCTGTTGCAAATTTTCGTGTCATCTGCAAAAAGACAGACTTTTCTATTCAGTCCTTCAGCAATATCACTCACAAATACATTGAACAGTGCTGGGCCCATTACCGACCCCTGGGGCACCCCGCTAATCACCTTCCCTTCATCTGAGTGAGCTCCATTTACCATCCCCCTTCTTTCGTCTGTCAGTCAACCAATTTCTGATCCAATTTACCATCTTAGGATCCATCCCCAAGCTACCGAGTTTATTGATAAGCCTCCTATGAGGAACAGTATCAAAGGCTTTGCTGAAATCCAGGTAGATGACATCCATCGCATGCCCCTGATCTAGCTCCCTGGTCACCCAGTCAAAGAACGCAATCAGATTTGTTTGGCAAGATCGTCCTTCGGTAAAACCATATTGCCTCGGGTCTTGCAACCTGTTGGTTTTGAGAAGGTTTACTATTCGCTCTTTCAGGAGCGCCTCAATGACTTTTCCCGCCACCGAGGTAAGGCTCACAGGCCTGTAGTTTGACACTTCTTCCCTGTCACCACTTTTGTATAGAGGTACGACATCAGCCATTCTCCAGTCCTGAGGAACCTCTCCTGTTTCCAAGGATCTGTTGAAAACATCCTTTAACGGCCCTGCAAGAACCTCTCTGAGCTCTTTCAGTATCCTGGGATGTATCCCATCCGGTCCCATGGCGTTGTCAACTTTCAGTTTTGCAAGTTGTTCTAAAACCTCATCTTCTGTGAATGGTGTGGTAACTACTTCATTCCCATTTTTATATTTGGGAGTCACAGGTGGTTCTTCTCCAGGACTTTCTATAGTAAAAACAGAGCAGAAGTATTCGTTTAGCAATTTCGCTTTTTCAATGTCACTTTCCACGAGTCCGTTCACAGCACTTCTGAGTCCTGCAATTCCACCTCTGATCTTCTTCCTTTCCCGAATATACCTGAAGAAGGTTTTGTCACCACACTTCACATCTTTGGCCATCTTTTCCTCTGCCTTTGAATTTGCTATCTTTATTTCTCTCTTCCTGATCGTATCTCCAGTCTGGTCCCGGACCTCTGGGTTGTCTAGACAAAGGTGGCAATAAAAGGGACAACGGATAAATATGTAACAAAAGTAAACAAAAACAAGAGGAGAAGAAAGCCTATTTGGTTTTCCAAAGAAGTGGCTGCTCAAATAAAGGCAAAAAACACAGCTTTCGCAAAATTCAAAAGCTCGCAAACAGAGGAACACAGAAATGAATACAGGATCAAACTCAAAGAGACAAAGGTTAAATTAGACTTACCTGCTAATTGTTGTTCCTGGAGTAGATACAGTCTGGTCCCGAACCTCTGGGTTGTCTACCTTAAACAGCAGCTTGGAGACTGAGGAACCACCTTCTTTCTCTGATGTCACCAGTATATGATGCTGGGATCTGCCTTCCCTCCCCAGTTACCTCAGTCTCCAAGCAGCTGTTGGGAGGCAGCCCGGGGGTCCGGGCTCTCTGGAGGAACGATTAGGAATCTTTTGGGATAGTTTTCTTCAAAAAAAAAAAAAGAAAATCGCTGGGCTAAGGGGCTGGCGTCTATTTTTTCTGATGATTTTCTCTCGCTGCTGCAGCAGACGATGGGAGGCGCTCCTCTCTCGCAGCAACTTAGTAGCCCAGTCAGGCACGGTGCAAAAAGGCCCTCCTCATCCGTCTCCATGGCGGAACGCCAGGGCAAGTCGCGACGCCTGGAGGATGAGGAGTCTAAGGATCTGTCGGTGGTCTCGGAGGGGCGGTTTTCCGAGGACGAGTGCCAGTGTGTGGATCTAGAGGAGGAATTCGAAGAAGGTGAACTCGAAGAGAAGGAGGACCAGGCGAGAGTGGTGCGGGTGTTCTGAAGGGAGGAACTCCCAGCGCTGATTGTGGAATCCCTAGGGGCCTTGAATATGCCGGTCCCGGGTTCAGCGGAGGATGACTCTCTGGAGGATCCTTTGTTACAAGTTTTTCGGAAGACTCAGCGAGCTTTTCCAGTTCACAGGGTCTTTCAGGAGATGATTCAGGAGGAATGGAATGTCCCCGAGGCACCGTTGAAGGGTGTGCGGGTGATGCGTCGGCTCTATCCGCTGGTGGATCAGGATAGGGAAGTCTTTCAGTTGCCTAAGGTGGATGCAGCGGTGGCAGCAGTCACGAAGAAGACTATGATACCGGTTGAGGGGGGTGCAGCCCTCAGGGATGGATGCCATGCTGCGTCAAATTTTTGATGCCAAGCAGCTATTTGTGGAGCATGGGTAGCCCGGGCTTGTCTTCGCTGGTCGCAGCGAGTTGCAGGAGAGCGGAGCGGCGCTGGTGTCGATGAGGCTTCCAGGCTGGAGTCTGGGGCGGCCTATCTGGCAGATACGCATTATGACCTCATGAGAGGTTTGTCCAAGAGCATGGCGTCAGCGGTGGCGGCCAGACGCTACCTGTGGCTCCGTAATTGGGCGGCGGACAATTCCTCTAAGTCACGGCTCAGCAAGCTGCCTTTTAAGGGGCGCCTGCTTTTCGGTGAAGACCTGGAGAAGTTGGTGAAAGACCTGGGTGAGTCCAAGGGCGGTCGATTGCCGGAAGACAAGCCTAAGCAAGCTAGCAAGGTTCCCAGGAGCAAGGGCCCGTTGAGGGATTTTCGCAGGTACCGATTTCAGAGATTTAATTTTCCTCAGAGAGGTAGATTTCCCGGAAGAAACCGGGGGTTTCGAGGGGCGGGATGAGGATTTGGGGCCTCTTCCGTGGCTTCCTCGTCCAACTTTAAAAAGTCACAATGATGCCAGGGGGGCCCAGGCTCCCCTTACCTCGGTAGGGGAGAGACTGCAGGAGTTTTATGCAGCCTGGGTCCACATCACGTCAGATCAATGGGTGCTCGAGGTTATTCGAGAAGGCTATGCCTTGGAATTCCGCATGCCGGTTCGGGACGCCTTTGTAATGTCTCCCTGCCGGTCGCCAAGCAAGCGCGAGGCGGTGGGGGAGACAGTGCGGAGGCTCCTCGAACTCGGTGCCGTAGTTCCCGTCCCTCGCGAGGAACTCGGCTGTGGTTGATACTCCATTTATTTTATAGTGCCAAAGAAGGACGGCGGTTGTCGACCGATTCTGGATCTCAAGGGAGTGAATCGCCGGCTCCGCATGTCCCGCTTTCACATGGAGACGCTTCAGTCAGTTGTCGTGGCGGTGCGAAAGGGCGAGTATCTTACGTCCCTAGACCTCGCGGAGGCGTACCTTCACATTCCCATTCGTCCGGACCATCAACGTTTTCTTCGCTTTGCGGTCTCTTCCGGCCATTATCAGTTCCGAGCGTTGCCTTTTGGGCTAGCGACGGCGCCTCGTACGTTCACCAAGGTCATGGTGGTAGTCGCCGCGGCGTTGCAGAAAGAAGGAATTCTGGTTCATCCGTACCTGGACGATTGGTTAATTTGAGCAAAGTCCAGGGACGAGAGCGAAAGGGTGACTGCCCGTGTGGTGTCCTTCCTGGAAAGTCTGGGTTGGGTGGTCAATATGGGGAAAAGCCATCTCCTTCCCTCGCAGAATTTAGAATACCTCGGAGCTCGATTCAACACAAGGTCGGGG
This sequence comes from Ichthyophis bannanicus, assembly GCA_033557465.1. NCBI lineage: Eukaryota > Metazoa > Chordata > Amphibia > Gymnophiona > Ichthyophiidae > Ichthyophis > Ichthyophis bannanicus. The sequence continues at coordinate 24,777,351 of CM066044.1, forward strand.
CTGGTGTTTCTACCGCAGCGGCGGGCCAGCGCTTTGCGGCTGCTGGTGCGGAGGTTCCTGAGCCGCCGGGCGCCCACGGCATGGGAGTACTTGCAGGTGCTCGGCACCATGGCGTCAACCATAGACTTGGTGCCGTGGGCGCGAGCGCACATGAGACCGTTGCAGAGAGCTCTGCTCAGGCGCTGGTCGCACCAGTGGGATTCTCTGACCAGAAAGCTTCCTTGCCCCGAAGAAACGAGGTTGGCCCTGCGGTGGTGGTTGGAGCCTGCGGTGTTGCGAAAGGGGAGACCGCTGGAATCGCCGGTTTGGATCCCGGTGACGACGGACGCCAGTCTAAGCGGCTGGGGGGCGCATTGCCGGGGTCAGTTCGCCCAAGGACTTTGGGATGCACAGGAGAGGACCTGGCCGATCAACCAGTTGGAACTACGGGCGGTGTCCCTGGCCTTACAGAGTTTCCACGGGATTCTGGCGGGGTCGGCGGTGCGGGTCTTCTCCGACAATGCAACGGCGGTGGCGTATGTGAATCGTCAGGGGGGTACCAGCAGTGCGGTGCTGGAAGAAGAGGCCGAGACCCTGTTTGCCTGGGCTGAGGAAGAGCTCGAGGCCCTCTCGGCGGCGCATGTGGCAGGGGTGTGGTCACTGTGCAAGCGGATTTCCTCAGTCGCGTGCGGGTGGATCCCGGGGAGTGGGTTCTTCACCCGGAGGTGTTCGACATGCTGGTGCGGCGCTGGGAGCCCCCGGTCATGGACCTCACGGCGACCTTTCAGTCAGCAAAGGTCGCTCGGTTTTACAGCAGAAGAAGAGAAAGGATGTCAAAAGGTCTGGATGCGCTAGTCCAGAGCTGGCCAGAGGGACAGCTTCTGTATGTTTTTCCGCCATGGGCGCTGATAGGCCGAGTTGTCCAACGCATCAAGGGATACCGAGGGCAGGTGATTCTCATTGCCCCGGATTGGCCTCGCCGGCCCTGGTATGCGGACTTGGTGCGGCTGTTGGTAAGAAGACTCTGGCGGCTTCCGCGGCGGGCGGATCTGCTGTCGCAGGGTCCACTGTGGGTGCCCCACCTGGATCGGTTCTCGCTTACGGCTTGGCTCTTGAAAGGGCGCGGCTGAGAGCGAGGGGCTATTCCGCGTCGGTGATCAGTATTTTGTTGCGCGCTAGGAAAAGGTCTACATCCTTGGCGTATGTTAGGATCTGGAGAGTGTTTGAGGCCTGGTGTGCCGATCGCTCGGGAGTGGCTCTGGAGGCCACCGTCCCGCAGGTCTTGCAATTTCTACAGGACGGTTTTGATAAGGGGTTGGCGGCTTCGTCGCTGAAAGTTCAGGTCTCAGCCCTCGCCTGTTACAGAGGTAAGATAGGTGGTCGCCCCCTAGGGGGGCATTGTGATATTAAGCGTTTTCTTCGGGCGGTTTCGCTGCTGCGGCCTCCCGGGCGCATCTTGGTGGCTAAATGGAGCCTCCCGTTTGTGCTGGAGGCCTTGGAACGCGAGCCTTTTGAACCGTTGAGTCGGGCGTCGCTGAAGGATTTGACGTTGAAGGTGGTGTTCCTAGTGGCCATTTGTTCGGCCCGGAGGGTCTTGGAGTTGCAAGCTTTATCGTGTAAGGAGCCTTACCTGACGTTTTTTGAGTCTAAGGTAGTTTTGAGACCGGTGCCAGCCTTCTTGATCAAGGTGGTATTGGTTTTCCATTTGAGTCAGGTTGTGTCCTTGCCGGTCTTTCGGGGGCCCGGCGGAGGGCGCTTCCGGTGCTGTGCGAAGTCCGCTGGACGTCAAGCGGGCGTTGAAAAAGTACCTGCGCCGGACGGCGGAGTTCCGTAGTTCGGAGAGGCTGTTCGTGGTGTTCGCGGGTCCGCGTAGGGGTGAAGCGGCGTCGAAGACCTCCATTTCGAGGTGGATTAGGCAAGCTATTGCGTCGGCGTATATTTTGAAGGGACGGCTGGTGCCGGAGGGGTTGCGAGCCCACTCTACAAGAGCGCAAGCGGCGTCTTGGGCGGAGTCTCGTTTGGTTCCACCGGTGGAAATTTGCAAGGCGGCGACATGGTCTTCCTTGAATTCCTTTGTGAAGCACTACCGGTTGGATGTCCAGGCGCAGCAGGACGTGTGTTTTGGAGCGGCAGTCATTCAGGCTGCCACAGAGGGTCCCTCTCGTTGAGTACTGCTCTGGTATTTTCCCAGAGGTCCGGGACCAGACTGGAGATACGATCAGGAAGGTTAAATTAGACTTACCTGCTAATTGTTGTTCCTGGAGTAGATACAGTCTGGTCCCGTATCCCGCCCTGGTGTGATTGTGTCTCGAGAGGGGCAGCCAGAAGGGCAAGTCGTCTGTCACAGGTAAGCGTGCGGAGCTCCTTCTTGGGTATTCTCCTGGCGGGGGCGGGCTTCTCCTGGGTGTGATGGGGGGAAGATTCCTCGCACTTTTATGGGATACAGTCTACTTTTCCTTGTTTTTTTCCTGTTATTTAATTGTTCTCTCTCTCAGTTATTTGAGGTTGGGCACGGAATAGCGCCGGCTTGGCCTGTTATAGTTGCTGAGATGCTTACTTGTTGCTCCGGTGAGTCTGCTTTGTCAATAGGTAACTGGGGAGGGAAGGCGAATCCCAGCATCATATACTGGTGACATCAGAGAAAGAAGGTGGTTCCTCAGTCTCCAAGCTGCTGTTTAAGGTAGACAACCCAGAGGTTCGGGACCAGACTGTATCTACTCCAGGAACAACAATTAGCAGGTAAGTCTAATTTAACCTTTGTCTCTTTGAGTTTGATCCTGTATTCATTTCTGTGTTCCTCTGTTTGCGAGCTTTTGAATTTTGCGAAAGCTGTGTTTTTTGCCTTTATTTGAGCAGCCACTTCTTTGGAAAACCAAATAGGCTTTCTTCTCCTCTTGTTTTTGTTTACTTTTGTTACATATTTATCCGTTGTCCCTTTTATTGCCACCTTTAGTTTAGCCCATTGCAATTCCACTTCCCTTATCTCCTTCCACCCTGTCAGCTCCTCCTTTAGGTACTAGGCCATTTTATTGAAGTCGGTGTTTTTGAAGTTTAGGACTTTGAGCCTGCTATGATTGGCCTGTACCATGGCTTTTATCTCAAACCACACCGTGTGATGATCGCTGCTGCTCACAGGGGCACTCACACAGACATTCGACATGCTATTGCCGTTGGTGAGCACTAAATCCAGCGTTGAGCTTTCCCTGGTTGGTTCCATCACCATTTGTCTAAGTAACGCATCTTGGAGAGCATCCACGATTTTTTTTTTTTGCTTCTTTCCAGATTTGCAGAAGGAGTAATCCAATCCACATCAGGTAGATTAAAGTTGCCCAATATGATCACTTCCCCCTTTGTGGCTATCTTGGCAGTATCTATAATCAATTCGTTATCTATCTCTTCAATTTGTGTTGGAGGTCTGTAGACTACAGCAGTATGGATGACAGTGCCATCTCCTCTTTCCAACACGATCCAGAGCGCTTCTTCTTTTCCCCATGCCCCCTGCATTTCAGTAGCTTTAATATTGCTTTTGACATACAAGGCTCCTCCTCCTCCTCTTCCATTTTCTCTGTCTCTTCTGAATAGATTATAGCCAGGTATGGCTATATCCCAATCATGCAATTCATTTAGCCATGTTTCTGTAATGGCCGCAATGTCCAAATCCATTCCCACCATTAGGGCTTCTAGGTCTGGAACTTTGTTGGCTAAGCTTCAAGAATTTGTGCTCATTGCTTTCCAGCATTTAACTGGCTTGCGTGTATTTAGCATTGATTTTGTTCTGCCTACATCTTCCCACTTGTTTATGGTGTGTGGTTTAAATGTGTGGCTGTTTCTGATTTTAATCTGCTTTTGCAGGGGGTGACGTCCAGAGCTTGACCTTCCACATCTGTCACCCCCTTTTTCTAGTTTAAATGCATATGCAAAATCATAGAAAAAGCAGTGCAACAACAACTTCAGGAACATATTGACAACCATGCTCCTCTAGACGACAACCAGCACGGCTTCCGCCCCCAACATGGAGTCGAAACACTGCTGATCTACCTCATAGACAACATCATCAGAGTCATAGACAACAACACTAAAGGCATCCTTATGATCTTCGTCGACATCTCCTCCGCCTTCGACACAGTTGACCACCCAACCCTCCTGGAAAGACTAAAGAAAATTGGGCTTCACGGTACCACGTTAAAATGGTTCCAATCCTACCTCACCGACAGGCAGCTACAAGTCAAGATAGGCCACAACACCTCTCAACCCATAAAAATCCGCCAAGGAGTACCTCAAGGATCCGCCCTCTCGGCCCTTCTGTTCAACATATACATCCAGCCAATATGCGACATCCTGAAAGCGAACAACATTCAATACACCATCTATGCAGACGATATCATGATATACACACCTATCTCAACCGACAACCCAGACTACAATAGAATAACTGACTGCCTAACACAAATGACAAACTGGTGCACGAACAACAACCTCTCAATCAACTACAGCAAGACTGAGGCCCTAATAATCACTCGCAACCCCGACTTCATTCACCCACCGGACATCAAAATAGCAGACACAACCATTCCAATGAAATCCGAAGTAAGATACCTGGGAGTAACCCTGGACAACAAACTAAATCTCATGTCTCACGTCAACAAAACGGTCAAGAATGCATACTATAGAATGAGAATCATCAGACGGCTTAAACCCCTCCTCGACGCAGAACACTTCCGCACAGTATGCCAAGCGCTCATCACCCCATTATTGGACTTCTGCAACCCCATCTACCTTGGCCTACCAAAACAAACTCTCAAACCGCTCCAACTAGCCCAAAACACCGCCGCACGCATAATTTCTGGCTCAACAAGACATGAACACATTACCCCGGTTCTCAAAGATCTACACTGGCTCCCAATCAGCTCACGTATCAAATACAAAACAATAATGAACATATTCAAAATCAAGCACCACATTTCAGCAAACAGCCTGCACACCCTCATTCATCCAGACACCAGCACCCGCCCGAGAAGAAAAGGAACCTCCAACAGAGTCAACACACCAAAAGACTTCAGAAAAACACGAAAGGACACCACAGAGAGAGCCCTCTCCCTGGCAGCCCCAACCATCTGGAACTCCCTCCCAGATGATCTGAGATCGACAACGGACCTCAAAGACTTCCGCAAACAGCTGAAGACAACTCTGTTCATAGAACATTATGGACACATCACGTAATCAACAAAGTCTGATCAACAAAGACCCCGACGAGAGATTGCAAGACACCGACAAGAGATTGTATATCGGCACAGGATCTAGCTCAAGCCCTATCTGGACAGTACCTTGTATTATAGAACATGCTGTATTATAGCGCACACTGTACATAGCCCACCCTAATCTAGAATCCCCCTCCTCACACGCACTCCACATCACTGCCCCCACTGCATGAACTCCCCCCCCCGCACACTATTCCTCCTGCACGATCCCCCCCGCACACTATTCCTCCTACACTGCATGACCCCCCCAGCACTTCATCTGATTGTATTGTTGTGACACCGCCTTGATTTTTATGATAAGACGGTTTAGAAATACTTTTAAATAAATAAATAAAATAAATATCCACATATTGCTTGTATTTTTCACTTAGGATTCTTTTCCCTACGACAGAGAGATGTAGTCCATCAGCACAGTATAGTCTCTTGTTGTTCCATCTGTTACCCCAGTCGCCAATAAATCTGAATCCTCCTTGTTTGCACCAGGTCTGGAGCCATGTATTAAAGCTGTTAATGCGATGCAGCCTTTTTGACCCTTTACCAAGCACAGGTAGAACCTCTGAGAATGCAACAGTGTTAACAATGGGCTTGAGTTTCTCTCCCAGAGATTGGAAGTTCTTTTGGACTGTAGAGGTACTGTTTCTAGCCAGGTCATTTGTGCCCAAGTGGATAACCACATCAAGTTTGGAGTGTTCACTTTCTGCGCTAAGTACTTCAACAACATGGTTTGTATTCCTGCTGGCTGAAGAGTCTGGGAGGCACTTGACTATCTTCTCTCCACTGAACTGTGTTCCCAAGTTGGTGCCTCTGATGATAGAATCTCCAAATATTAGTAGTTTGCTGTTTGGTGAGGTTTTCTTCATATTTGGTCCTCTAGCAGGAGATTGGGCATTGTCTGTCTCATTTAAGGGCCCTTCAGTTTCTTTGGATTGGGCATCCTCATTCGCCAAGGCAGAGAAGGCATTATGCAGGGATATCTCCTGATACATAGGATGCCTCTGTGTCACAGGTTGCAATCTACCAGAACCTACTGTGATCCATTTGTTCCTGGGGTGTTTCATTCTTTGTGGAAGTGGTGGTGGACTTTGTTCAGTTTGTATCTTAGAAGAGGTGCGCTTCATTGCAGCCAGTTCCTCCCTCAGTTCCTCATCCTCATTAGCCAAGGCAGAGAAGGCATTATGCAGGGATATCTTTTGATGCATAGGATGTCTGTGCGTTACAGGTCGCAATCTACCAGAACCCACTGCGATCCCCTTGTCCCTGGGATATTTGATGCTTTGTGGGAGCGGTGGTGGGCATTGTTCAGTTTGTATCCTAGAAGAGGTGCGCTTCATTGCAGCCAGTTCCTCACTGAGTAGGGTCACCTCTTAGGTCTTCCCTTAGTAGAGTCAGTTCTTTATGCATGATAGCTGACCTGAGGCACATAAGACAAGCTCTGAGGTTCCATATGATTCGTCTTGGAATGAAAGTACTGCAGTTATTGCACCGAATACACGACATGCTGAATAAGCAGTCCTAGAAGGAGAAGAGGAAGAAGGAGGAAGGAGGAAGAAGATGTGGCTGTAACCTAAGTTAAGAGGATAGATGGCAACATATGCGAGTACTATATAGGCAATGCAGCCCCTGGGGTGGGTGGGGCGAGGGGTAGGGTGCACGGGAACCTAAGTGTCTCTGGCCAGTAGGCTGTTCCTGAACTGGAGGCACCCACAGATATCTGCTCCAAAGCTACCCAGAAAAGGAGACAGTCAGATTATCCCCAAGCTTAATTTATAACCACAGTTAAACTTTATATTAACAATTCCCACAAAACAGACAGACAGACTCTATATTGATAACTAGAAAGCATCAGAAATAAGAGAAAATTAGAGTCTTAGCTTTGTGAAATATCCACAGCTCCTGCAGCCAGCCTCAGAGACCTGTAGGTGTTGTAGACGTGGTTATAGACGCTTTGCCTCTGTGATAGAAAAACAACTGGATATTTACTTTTATTTTCATTCTCATGCCATGCAGGCCTGCAAGTCGTGTATCTTGTTTTCTTTACCACATTAAATGTAGGCATTTACATAAATACAAATGTAGCCAAGATTTACTTAGGATGGCCCACCTTCGAAGACAAAATTATAACAATGCTGGGTTTTTCCATTAAAGCAACGTGCCGCCTCCTCACAGAAAAAAAATGCATTTGTGGCAACTAGAAGACTGGGAGGAGGGATTAAAAGCATTTCTTGGTACTGGAAAGAGAAAAATTGGTATATGGTTAACTTGGATAAAAGGTCAGACCATGAGTTGAGTCCTGCACTGCTTCTTGGTTCCAAGTCTAGAGCAGCTTTTATTTGGTAGCTTTGCTGCCCAGTTCTTCAATTAATTTCTTAACTGGAGCTCTAATGTTAATTTACCTGTTCTGTTTTTCAAAAAATGGAGCTGGGAAAATGTCTTCATTTCCCATCCTGCCCTCAGCCACCTACCCATTGCAGCACTAATATATACAGAGAACCTGCTGCCCTAGAATTTCTTTCAAGAAGTAATTATGGGCTCTTTAGAATCTAAAGAGAATAAAACCTCGCAACTTGCTTCTTTCTGTGGAAGAACAGCAGTAGAGATGTTTTTCAAGTACAGTCAAACCTCGGTTTTCATGATTAATCCGTTCAAAAAAGTCTGACTATAACCGAAACGGACTAAAACCGAAGCAAGATTTCCCATAAGAAATAATGTAAATTCAATTAATCCGTTCCAGACACCCAAAAATATTGACAAAAAATACATTTTATAGAGAATAACTATCTTTTTACATACAGAAAACAATGAGAAATACATATAAATGACTAATGAAATGGATAAATGAGCATGTAACATCACTTTTACCTTTATTGAAGACTTTTGTTGGCATACACAGTGTCGGGAGAGGTGGAGAGGCAGTGTCAGCCAAGCAGCAGGCAGTTGAGAAACAGTGGGACAGAGAGTCTTAGGCTGCCTCCGGCCCCCCTAAGGTAGCAGCCTGACACAGGTGAGAGTCAGAGAACAGCGTGGGGCTGTGCCAGCAGGAGCCTGCAGCTGCAGACTGCAAGGTTTCAAGGAGAGGCCGCGTGTGCAGGCCTGCAGGACACCCAGAATCCAATCGGGAGGGCAGGGGCCCCGGCGGGAGACTGGGCCGCCAAGGAGAAGCAGATTCGGTCACCAGCTCCTGTCCCGGTTCAAGGGATGTGCAGGGGAAGAGGCAGCAGGCAGACGTCAATCGGGGGAGAGTCCGGGGCAGGAAGCAGTTTCGGGCAGGCCACGCTGGAGCGTTGAACTCCTCGGCTCCCCAGAGGTCCCGCAGAATCGCTGGCTCAAGCTCCGTGGGAGATCGCTGGCTCACGCTAATCCATGGCAGGTACGGGGGGGGGGGGGGGGTAAAATGCTGTACGAAAACCGAGACAACGTACGAAAACCGAAACACAATCTTGATGAAAAAAATCAACGAAAACCGAATCGTACGAAAACCAGGGCATACGAAAACCGAGGTTTGACTGTACCACTTTTTGGTTCTTGAGTGCCATCTGCTGGACGAGAAGTGCCTTGGCAGAAGTCATTAAAGATGAAGTATTTTTCTAGGAAAATAGTGTAGTCGCTTAATAAATTCAGTTGAATGTATGGAAAATAAAAGTCGAATCATATTTGAGGTGATGCCTTTGAATTAAACTAACGATATACATTTTTCTTGACTCTTGGAAATTCACTCCATTAGGACAAAGCAGAATAAGCAAGTTCATTTTTCTCAGTTATAAACACTTATTTTCCACTGCACCGCATTCATAAAAGGCTGATTTTCACATACCGGTAGTAAATTTGAAAAATCTAATCAAAACCTATGTAATTGGGGAGAAGAAGGTCCCTGCGAGGTGTGTAAAGGCTGTAAGAGTGTTCCTGACCTGTATGGTAGTCTATCATGGAGGTTCCTTTGCGTTTTGACTGCCTCCTTAATTTTACCGTGTCAGCAGCACGCCCAGTGATGTCATCTAAGGGCACCGGAATCGGCACTTAAAAGAACTGCTGTGCCTGACACGTGGCCGAAGAGGCAGGTCTTCGAAGTGCTTCAGAGAGTCTGTGAATTTATTTAGTTTCCAAGGTTTCTACCATCTGTGAGTATTGACCTTTATTGGTTTTCTTGTGTATTTCTTTATCACCAATGCTGAAGCGGAAGAGCAGAGGAAAATGGGACATTGTCAACTCCTGTAGTTAAAGGACCCATGGATATACATTTGATAGCTGGTCCTTCTACAGGAGGGGTCTGTGGTGAATATTTTTCCGGATGGAATCTCATTGAGCTTCTCCTTTAGAACCCCCCAATTAACTCTGTTGTGTCACTGAACTTTTCTTCTGTATCTTTAGAGGACCCTATGCAGTGGCCTTTTGTCTATTCTTCAACCTATTCTAATTTCCACTAGCTTCTGCTAATATATTCTTAAGTGAGCCCTTGGGTTCTGAGATCTCACTGAGGGATATCTGGATAGTAGTAAAGAGTATTGAGGATGTTCTCAAGAAGACTGTGGGTTCATTATGTAAATTTTCTACCGATTCCGCTGCCAAGTTTTTGGAAGTAGATAATCGTGTGGTTTCTAACGAGAAGCAAATGGTCAGTTTGGAAATGTAAGTTTTAATCTGTATATACAACTAGTATGTCTGCTACTAAAGATCATAACTGGGACAGCAAGAATCAGCCACATAACCCCAACATTGAGACAACTACATTGGCTCCCCATAATCACCAGGACCATAAACAAAGCAATACTCATCATTTTCAAAATCCTACACCAACTATCACCACCAACTCTACAATCCCTCATCAGCAAGAACCCTGAAAACAACAAAAAGTAAACTCAATAAAAACCTACTAATAGTACCAAAACCAAAGCTAAACAAACAATCTGTCATAGAGTTTTTTCAATATCTGCTCCATCACTCTGGAACGCCCTCCCAGAAAACATAAGAAACCACCAATGACCTGTGGGACTTTCGGAAAGCCTTAAAAACACACCTTTTTTTGGAATACTATGGACCAGAACCTGAAACACTGTGTGAAACGCACCCACTTCAGTGAAATATGAACACATCCAGTCATTCTACCTTCCATACAATAGCAGCAACCATCATAACCAACATCAATAAATCATGTATCCAAGATTGTTAATACCCCTGTTATATCCAAGTTTTTAATTCCTTGTATGTAAAGTTAATTTTGTTTAACGTTTAATGTAAACCGTTTGAATGTAAGAAAAGCGGTATAGAAAATTGTTAAATAAATAAATAAATAAAATAAAATAAAGAGAGTCTACAGAATCATCATAAAATAGAAATGCTGGAAAATGCAAACCGGGCTAGGAACTTGCGATTTCTAAATTTTCCTTTCTGTCATTTGTTATCTGCTGAAATATATTGTTTTGTAAATACTCTTAAGGATATTTTAGCTGTCTCATGAGGACAGAATATCTATTGATTATTTGTATTGTATTTCCTCTAAGATTTGCTCTGGTGAGTCATCTGAGGGTGAATTTGAGTACCTTGTAAGCAATGTTCCCTCTAATTTTCTGTGGGCTGTGTGCGCATAAAATATCAGCTGTGTGCAGCTTTTGAAGGAAGGTTATATTTTTGTGCGCCACATAATGACACTCTGAGTTATATACTTTAAAATTTGACTACACGTCAGAATACAGTATGTACACCACATTGATTTTAATCAAATTAAATGAAAATAGACAATTACTAAATGAAGTGGGAAATTTCTAGTAATTACAATCATAACTTTTAAATTTTAAGACGTCTGTGTTTTCTATCTGAATCAGAGCCGTAATTTTTGTGCGCTCTGTTGTAAAGTATGTGCGCTCGCTCGGCGAGGTGTGTGCGCGCGCACACGCGCACAGCTTAGAGGGAACGGTGCTTGTAAGTAAGGGAAGTTTTGATTTGACATATTTTTAGAAAATTCATCTGATATAGCTGCTTGTGCAACTCTTGTGGTTGTATTTTCCAATGAAACAGATAAAATAATGGTTTTAAAGTCTTACTTTAAGAAGAAAGATTCCCCATTTTGTGGGCTACCTGTTCAATTATTCCTAGATGTCTCTCACCCCATTTAAGTAAGGCGAAAGGCTTTTCTTTCCTTGAAATCTAAAGTGCTTGCCCTCAGGGAATCCTTTTTCCTTTGTTTTCTTTGCAAATGTTTGGTGACAGTTGCTGATGTAAAAAATATTTTTACAGACCCTTCTTATTAGGAAGCATTACTGACTCGGAAATCTGGCACTTCATTGCTTAATATCAGTAAATAGTTATGGGGGTATTTTATGGTCCACTTTCAATGTTGTAATACCTGAATATGCAACAACTTGTTTTAGTTGCTTTTTTAAATATTGGGCCACCCTCCTGATGACGTAGGCTTTGAATGTCTAGTATTGTCCTAATATGGTTTCTTGTATATGATTTATGGTCTCTCTTCTTTTTATTTCTTTATTTATTTCTTTATTTATTTTTTGGGGGGGAATTGTGAATTTCAATAAATCTCAATTTAAAAAACAAACAAACAAAACCTGTATAATCATTTAGCATGTTAGTTTGTAAACAGAAACCTGTTTTCTCAAAATACAAACAGTAGGAAGTACTTGGTGATAAAGTAACAACCAGTTCTCTGTGGACAAGCAGGAATGAAGAGGTTCACAGAGACAAGTAGCCAAAAAGGTTCATAGGGAAAACCATAAAGGCTACAGGATCCCTGAGAGGGGAAAAGATTAGTTACCAAAGACGGAGAAATGTTGAAACATGTCCTTTGGGTTCCGTGGAAAAACAAAGACTAATCCAAGATGGTGCCGCAGCGGCAGGTGGGAAAGTGGCGTGCATGCACGCTAGAACCTCCCACAAGCTTCCACTAGGAGCTGGGGAGCATTCTCACGTGGGGTTCCATCAGATGACATCATCCATATGTGAGGACTTATTCCTGCTGTCCACAGAGAACAGCTGCTGCAGGTGAGTAACTACCTTTTACTAAGTGCATCAAGGACCTTAGTGAATCAATGAAAGTAATTAGCTCACATTAATTACTATGTGGTTATTAAATATCTGTCATTAAGAGGAACATAGTACTTATCAAACATACTTAATAAAAGTTCTTTGTGTGATCCAGAGATTAAATTCAGGTGTAAAATTGCAGTGTTTAGATTCGAAAAGCACAAATTGAGAAATAACGTGCATATTATCTTAATTCATTTTGTGCCTTCTATCCTGTACATCAGCTAGTAGCTTTAACACATTCTCATGTTGCGCAATTATGTGCCGTGTAGCCAAGCATATGGAGATGTGAATGGCACTAATAGGCGCACTACAGGTGGAAAACCCAAAAGTTGTAATTTGTTCACTATTACATTGATTAGCCTTACTCATCATAAGCAAAAAGCCAATGTAACCAATAGTTAGCCTTGCAAACTTGCCAATAAAACTATTTATTTAAAGTGGAGGCCCAATTTACTTTACATTTGATCACCCTGAATGGAGGCATGGGATTATTCTGCATGAAATGGCAGTTACAATCCTAACTACCTTACTGGCAAACTGGATGATGACGTTTCATTTAACCTGCCATCATTTTCTTCCTTTACTATAGCTAAGGTGTTTTTAATACCATATTTAAATAAAATAGATGACTGTTTTTCTGTTCTTCTGTGACCTAGTTTGGTAGTAATGATTGACAGAGAAGACATGGGCCAATGAATGCCTTGGTGGGAGGAGCAGTGGACCTTTAAATTCCACAGACCATTAACAGTAAACACCTGGCTGTACAGATCATTGGCATTATAAATCACCTCAAGGGGATGAAATTAAATCTTAGTGGGCATCTTGTAATGTAAACCTCTGGTCGAGCTTCCAGGATAAGCAGTCTGTGTACACTCAAGGTCCTTGAGGGTCAGCCAGTAAGAAAGTAGCATTCCCAGTCCTGTGCCATGAATCATATGGGGATTACCATGATGACGTGTTCAGAAAACAATTGGTAATTTCCTTATCGTCCCTCCAGTCTAGTCCCGAACCTCTGGGGTTGTGCTCCTCTTCCAGCAGCTTGGAGACTGAGAAACGTCATTCTTTTGATGACACTGGCATATATAACCACAGGATCCACCTCCTCACTCCAGTTCTCTCAGTCTCCAAGCAGCTGGAGGGTGGTGAGCCCGGAGCTTTGGGGCTCACTAGAGGAGCAATTAAGGAAATTGAGGAAATTAGAGAGACTAGGAATAGGGAATTGTACTGGATGGCTTTAAAGCTAATGTAAATCACAGTTATTATTTTTGGTATATTTCTTTAAGTTTTGTTGGAGCGGTAAGGGCCCCCCCACCCCCCAACTCTCGAGCTGCCTTTATGGAGCTCAGCTGTGCAGTACCACAGAGACAGTCGAAAGGGGAAAAGCTCCAGTTCCTGATCCCACATGAGCGCTCAGAGCCATCATTGGAGGATCTAGGGGGATAGCGGCGGCAGCAGTGTAAAACTGAGGCTTGCCTTTGGCCAGTCAGGGCACGCATTGCCGGAGGACCGGGTGAGTCCGGAGCAGCGGGAGAGAGGACTGAAGCCCTGTAGAGGTAAGCCGCCGGATAGCTGGGCGCATTGCCGCTGATCCCGTGTGTCTAAGAAGGCCCGACTACGTGGTCTCAGCGCGGGAAATGCCGTTTCATTCGGGCAAGCTATAACAGCTCCGTTTTGAGCAGGAGAGCTTCGTTTTCGTGAAATTTCATCAGAATCTGATTAGGAGTGTTTCATAGAGCTAAGCTATATATTTAGAATTTTAAAAAAGTTTTTTAGAAGTGACTATGGGTTCTGGACGAGGGCTCAGAATCTGTGGAGGGGACTTAAGTCTCTAAGTACAAGGGGCTGTTGGGTCCATTGCTCAGAGCCAGTTGGCAGAGATGTCCTCTAGACCGCAGTGCATGCTCTGCGGGACTAGACGGGGGGCTGTCTCGGACACAAGAGTGTGCAGGGGGTGTTTGCTGGAGGCGACCACGATGGAGTAAGCCTTGGAGGTAGTTACTGACAGTCCTAAAGGGGTGGTAGATCCTTTGTTGGAGCCAGTTTCCCCTGTAGAGCAACCGCTGGAGCCCGTGGCGGGGCCGTCCTCTACACCGGATTGTCCTCCTTCGCCGGCCCCGCTGCCGGGGGGCCTGGAGGCGATTTTTTCCCCAGAGTTCGTGGCTCTAATTCAACAGGCCTTTGGGGGTGTAAAGAGGAGCTTCCCATCTCCGTCTTTGAATGCGGAGCTAGGGGAGAAGAGGCCAGGGACACCTATGGCTGTAGGATCAGCAAAGGCTCAGGCTAAAAAGGCCAAGATGGGCAAGGAAACAGATCAGTTGGTGGTGTCCAAGGTGGTTATCTCCGTGGAAGGAGATCAGGACCTAGAGCTCGAGGAGGAATTAGAGGAAGGAGCAATCGCAGAGCAGGAGGACCAAGCAAGGGTGGTCCGGATTTTCCGCAGAGAGGAGTTACCACCCCTCATTTCAGAAACGCTCAAGGCGCTGAATATGCCGGTGATGGGGTCGGCGGAAGAGGCGACCTTGGAAGATCCCTTATTGCAGACGTTCCGAAAGACTCAAAGGGCGTTTCCGATACACAAGGTAATCAAGGAGATGATTCAAAGAGAATGGGATACGCCCGAGGCGGGGCTCAAGGGGTCCAGGGTTATGGGCCGTCTTTACCCGCTGGTGGAGCAGGATAAAGAGTTGTTTTAGTCCCCAAGTGTGGATACGTCTGTCTCGGCGGTTACCAAGAAGACTACCATACCGGTAGAGGGTAGCACGGCGCTTAAGGATACTCAGGATAGGAAGTTGGATACCCTGTTGAAACAGGTTTTTGACGTAAGCGTGCTATCGATACAGGCTTCCATTTGTGGAGCATGGGTCACTAGAGCCTGTCTGCGTTGGTCTCAACGGATCCAAGGAGAACAGGTGGGGGTAGCGGCTTCGGAATCGGCCAGATTAGAGTCAGGGACGGCTTATCTGGCAGATATCCATTACGACCTTATCCGTGGTTTATCGAACAGTATGGCTTCTGTGGTAGCGGTGCGGCGGTATTTGTGGCTGCGCAACTGGGCAGTGGATAGTTCATCTAAGGCTAGGTTGAATAAGCTGCCGTTCAGGGGCAAGCCTCTGTTTGGAGAAGATTTAGATAAACTGGTGAAGGACCTCAGAGAGTCCAGAGGGGGTCGGCTCCCGGAGGATAAACAGAAGCAGGGATGGTCAAATGTACCTCCTAGGATGCCTCAGAGAGAGTGTCGCCATTTTCGGTCGCCTAGATTCAATCAAGGTCAAAGGGGGCGTTTTCCTTTTAGAAACCAGGGGTTTCGGGGCTTTCGAGGAGCAGGCAGAGGTTTTGCGGCCTCCTCCTCAAATCTTAGAAAGACGCAATGAATCAAGGGGGTCTCAGGTAGGCTTTGGTACCTGTAGGGGGTCGGCTTCGGGAATTTTATCCTGTCTGGGTCCAGATTACTTCAGACCAGTGGGTACTGGAAGTTATTCGAGAAGGTTATGCTTTGGAATTTCTCTGGCCGGTAACTGACTCGTTTGTTCAGTCCCCCTGCAGAGCACATCTCAAGTTAGACGCCATCAAACAGACAGTAGAGAGACTAGTGGCTCTCAAGGCAGTAGTGCCGGTTCCCTCAGACGAATGCGGTTCCGGTCGATACTCCATTTATTTTGTGGTTCTGAAAAAAGAGGGAACTTTTCGGACAATTCCGGATCTCAAAAGAGTAAATTGCTGTCTCCGAGTGTCTTACTTTCACATGGAAACATTGAGGTCGGTAATAGTGGTCGTAAGGAAAGGAGAGTTCCTTACATCCTTGGACTTGTCGGAAGCGTACCTGCACATTCCCATTCGGCAGGAGCACCAAAGGTTTCTCAGGTTTGCAGTTCCTATGGGACATTTTTAGTTCCGAGCATTACCTTTTGGACTAGCTACAGCACCATGGATGTTCACCAAGGTGATGGTGGTAGTAGCAGCATCGTTGAGAAAGGACGGCATCCTGGTACATCCTTATCTGGACGATTGGCTAATTCGAGCAAAGTCAAGATCAGAGAGCAAGGCGGCCATGGCCAGAGAGGTCGCATATCTACAAAGCCTTGGTTAGGTGGTCAATATGTCAAAAAGCACGTTGACTCCGTCACAGAGTCTAGAATACCTGGGAGCGAGATTCGATATGAATGTTGGCAGGGTATTCCTTCCTCAGCATCGAGCGAAAGGTTTGAGGAAGTTGGTGTGCAAATTTCTAGACAGGTCTCTTCCCACAGCGTGGCATTATCTGCAGTTGCTCGGGACTATGGCGGCAACGCTCGAGCTGGTGCCGTGGGCAAGGGCCCACATGAGACCATTGCAGAGACACACGGCAGGCGCTGCAGTGGTGGTTGCGTCCAGGGAGTTTGGAGAAGGGGATGCCCTTGGAAACGCTCGATTGGATAGCCCTGACGATGGATGCCAGCCTATTAGGCTGGGGAGCTCACTTCCAGGGAAGATTCACACAAGGGCAGTGGTCTGATCGGGAGAAGCTCTGGCCAATCAACAGGTTGGAGTTCAGAGCAGTAGCGTTGGCCTTGCGGGTGTTTCAACCTTATTTGCACGGGAAAGCAATTCGGGGTTTTTCCGACAACGCGACCTACATCATTCGGCAAGGAGGCACCAGCAGTGTGGCACTAGAGGCCGAAGCCGAGCAGTTGTTCGACTGGGTAGAACTGAACCTCAAAGCTCTGTCAGCAGCACATGTAGCAGGGGTAAACAATGTCGAAGCTGACTTCTTGAGTCTGGTGCGGATAGATCCAGGAGAGTGGATCCTTCATCCGGAAGTATACAAAATGGTAGTACGGCGCTGGGGGTCACCAGTAATAGATCTCATGGCAACTTTCCACTCTGCAAAGGTCAGTTGTTTCTTCAGCAGAAGACGGGAAAGAATGTCGGAGGGCCTAGATGCTCTCATTCAGGATGGCCAGTGGAGCAGCTACTGTACGTATTTCGACCGTGGGTGCTGATAGGCCGTGTAGTACAGCGCATCGAACTGCACAAAGGATTGGTGATCTTGATCACACCAGATTGGCCGAGGAGACCTTGGTATGTGGATCTCAGGAGGCTGTTGGTGGAGCGACCTTGGCGTCTACAAGTCAGGAGAGATCTGTTGTCTCAGGGTCTGCTATACATGTCTCAAGTGGATCAATTCTTGCTTGCGGCCTGGCTCTTGAAAGGGCAAGGCTGAGGGCAAAAGGATATTCCGCAGCGGTAATTACTACATTACTGAGAGCGCAAAGGAAATCTACTTCGTTGGCGTATATTCGAGTTTGGCATATATTTGATGCCTAGTGTGCAGACAAAAAGTTGGAAGCGTTACGGGCTTCAATTCCGCAAATTCTGGCATTTTTGCAGGATAGATTTCAGAAAGGTTTAGCGGCCTCGTCCTTAAGGGTACAGTTGACAGAGCTGTCCTGTTATAGAGGTAAGATAAAAGGAGAGGCCATGGAGACACACCAGATGTGAAGCGATTTTTAAGGGCAGTGTTGCTGTTGAGGCCACCATGTCATCAGATAGTTCCGGCGTGGGATCTTACCTTAGTGTTGGAAGCGTATATGCGCGAACAGTTTGAACCGTTGTCTAGGGCATCTTTGAAAGATCTTACTCTCAAGGTGATATTCCTGGTAGCGATACGTTCGGCCAGGAGAATTTCAGAATTGCAGGCTTTGTCCTGCAGAAAGTCTTTTCTGTCCTTTTACGATTCAAAGGTAGTGTTGAGGCTGGTTCCGTCCTTTTTACCAAAAGTGGTTTCACCGTTTCATGTGAATCAGGTAGTTTCTTTGCCAGTTTTCGGGGGAGGTCCCGAGGCTGTGTCGGTGGAGCGATCACATTTATTGGATGTTCGCCGGGCATTGAAGAAATATATTCGGCGGACGGCAGAATTTCGGAAGTCTGATAGACTTTTTGTCCTTTTTGGGGGTACAAAGAAAGGAGAAGCAGCATCAAAGGCTTCCATTGCCAGTTGGATTAGGGAAGCGATAGCGTCAGCGTATCTCTTAAAGGGCAAGCTGGTTCCAGAGGGGCTGAAAGCTCATTCGACTAGGGCTCAAGCGGCTTCCTGGGCTGAGTACAAGTTGGTACCAGCGGTTGAAATTTGTAAGGCAGCGACCTGGTCGTCCTTAAGTTCTTTTGTAAGGCATTACTGTCTAGATGTGCAGGCGGAAAGGGATACCTGTTTTGGCACAGCAGTACTTCTGGCTGGAATAGCAGGTCCCTCCCGTTGATTTATTTCACTGCTCTGTTACATCCTCAGAGGTTCGGGACTAGACTGGAGGGACGATAAGGAAGGTGAAATTAGACTTACCTGCTAATTTTTGTTCCTTGAGGAACTCCAGTCTAGTGCCGTATCCTGCCCGGGTGTCCATTTCTGGACTAGAGCCTGAAGTAAGCAAGTTATCGCAGGTAAGCAGAAAATAAAGCTGTATGGGTTCTGGTTCCTAAGGGGAGTATTTGCTCAGAAGAGTTAGAAAGATGCTGCTTTGCTCTGTAAAGGGAGGGAGCGGGCCTAAGAAGTTCTAACCATAGTTAGGTTGGTATAAGGGGGATAAGGATAAGAAGGGAGTCTCCCTAAATGGTTATTGGTTCAGTTAAGTAACAACTATTATACAAATAACTGTAAACTAATTGCTGCTCCGGTGAGTCTGCTTTGTCAATAAATTACTGGAGTGAGGAGGCGGATCCTGTGGTTATATATACCAGTGTCATCAAAAGAATGACGTTTCTCAGTCTCCAAGCTGCTGGAAAAGGAGCACAACCCAGAGGTTCGGGACTAGACTGGAGTTTCTCAAGGAACAACAATTAGCAGGTAAGTCTAATTTCACCTTCTTTGTGACCATTTCAAATATCTGCTGCTTGTCTCTATCTCTTGCGTGATACAGACATGCCTGCTGGGACAGATTGTCTGTTTAGGCCTTTTCCAGTTGTGTGGGATACCCATTTCCAAGTTTATCTTGGGGTGAAAAGAGCCTTCCACAATTTGACTTCCGTCTAGAACACCGCTGTCATTTACTTGCAATAACATTTCTTTCAGTTAAAGTGATTGTATTTGAGGCTTTTCAGCCACCTTCACTGGACTAAGATTTGTATTGCACATCTTCTCAAAAGTTAACTCTGGCATATGCTTAAGGGGGCAAAGGACTTTATAGGCCAAAAACTGACTCGAAAGTATCATAGAGTATAGCATATGGTAAAAAATGTGAACATTTTGCTCATTTTAATCTTATGTTTTATTATTTCTGAGCTATTCCTCTGTTTCATTTGTAAATCTCATGGTCCAGCTTTTCAGAATTAAATGCTTCTATTTCAGCTGCTTCGTCTGTTTAGCATTTTGCCATTCTCATTTGTTTGCTGTCTTCTTCCTGATTGCAGGCAGTTCCATGGCTACGTGGAGACCCTGGTAAAGGATATACTGGTGCCTAATCTGCAGTGGCAAGCTGGCAGGACAGCGGTTGCTATCCGTACCACAGCTGTATCTTGCCTATGGGCCCTGCTTCATAGTCAGATTCTTGCTGCTGAGCAGGTAACTCCTCAAAACCCTGCATCCCTGAGCAGTAGGAAAAGGAAAGCAGATGTGCACATAAATATATATCTGTTGCCAGAGGTGTTTGACTTCTTGACATTCTATGAAAAAATTCCTTATCTTATTTCCTGATGGTGCTTGTGATCTTGGACAAGTCACTTAACCCTCCATTGCCTCAGGTACAAACAGAGGGTCCTGTTTGCTAAGCATTTTTCCCATAGACACAAAATGGGAGAAGGCCTTTAGTAAACAGGGCCCTCTGGGGACAGGAGAATACCTTCTGTAGCTATATGTTTACTGTTTGTACTGTATTTATATTGTAATGTATTGTATTTGATCTTCCCATGCCCTCAACATGTAAGTCCTTTGTTGTCTTGTCAACCACTTTGATTGAAGGATAAGGTGGTATACAAAACTGGTTAAATAAATAAATATGTACTTTGCTATGGGCTATTACTAAAAAGATATGAGAGAAATCCAAATCTAACAGAATCTTTATGGGTATATTTAAATCTCAAATTGCCAGGTTGCCTGTAAAGGTCACTTGATGGCCTGAAATTTCTATCATGATCATTTAAATGAACTATTTCAACAAAGCAAAAGTACTTCAATTACATTAACATCTACATACCCAGAAAAAAAATCATAATTTTGATCTAAGCACACCTTCATCAAGGTTCTTAAACCCCCCAGACCGGTACATATCATTTGGGGTTTTCTTCTAGTGTAGACCACAGCTTCCTGTTAATATACTAAACTTTCTGTCTGACTTACACACCAAATGAGTAGACCTTTGTGGTAAGCCCTGAGTGAGTTAGGCATTTATATTAAGAAAGGATAATTGAGTGTTTTAGTAGGTAACTAAGAGCACAGAAGTTACTGTGGATTCCTCTTGTAAAGAACTACCTGGGTATGTATTTTATTTTCTTATGTGCAGTCTTTTATGTTAGAAGAATTAATACACTGCCATAAGAATGAGGCATAGTCTGTGCCGAATGAAGCTCTTGTAAAGGCAGTAAATGCTTGCCATTAAAAAGCAGTGGGCAAGGAAGTGATTGTCAAGGTTCTCTCACCTACCATCCTCACACTTCTCTTGCCCTCCTGCCACTGGGTCTATTCAGATTGCATACGCTAGCTTCGTGATGGGGATCAAGAAATCATCAGAGGGTGATGCTTTGTACAAACCCTGAAATGATGGAGGATAAAACATTTTTTTTAGTTTACATGTTTATCCTACTGGGGTATTAATCCCTGCATTCTGTTCAAAACCTTTCATGGGAGTGGTTAGAACAGTGGACTGGAATCCAGGGAAGCCAGAATTGAAGTCCTGCTTCTTCTGTTGATATTCCTAGTGACCTTGCACAAGTCACGTTGCCCTCCATTGCCTCCGGCTGGATGTTGTGAAGTGTGCTACCCACAGTAGCTAGCATGCACTAGCACACATTAATATGTGCTATTTACTGCAGGTCCCATATTATGCAGTGGGACCTATTTACAAATAATGCATATTTATTTATTTAACTGTATTTATATCCCGCTTTTCACCGGGTCAAAGCGGTGGGACATATAACAAGGGGGGGGAATCAATGGTGGGGGGGGGGGGGGGCCCATCACTGATGCAGTAGCCTAGACCTGAACGTAACTTGCCTTGAGCTACCAATGAAAAAGCATGAAGAAAATCTAAAAAAGAAAAGATGTTAAGTGGCAGGAAGAGTGAGTTGTGTGCAGGGATGGCTATTACTAGTAGAGGGAGCAGGGATCCTTGTATGTCAGTTGTTTATACAAGGTGCAGTACTTGAAGGGTAGTGGTACAAACCTTTGTCAAACCTATATTGATATAACAATGAAAATGACCCTAATGAGCTTCACTTTGCCAGACTAGTTGGAGGTATTTGACAGACATTCTTTTTACTCATACTTTTATGGCGGCTGCCTTTAGCTTTTGCAGGTACAAGAATTGTTGATGCCACAGGTGATTACTGCCCTGGATGAAGATTCAAAAATGACTCGGTTAATGGCTTGTCGTATTATCAATGTCAGTTTGCAAATCTGTGGGAAGCAGTTTGATCCAGACAAACTCAATAAAATTTATCCAGGTATGGTCCATTTATTTTCAGAAAAACTGAGTGGAAGATGAGAGTAGCAAACTAATTGCTCTCTCTGCTTTCTGATTCCATTTTAATGCATCTTCAGGCATTTCCTAAATGTATATGTGTAATGAAGCTTGAATGACTATGTTCTGCCACTTGCTATATCTAGTTCCTATTACTTCGGGATCTGGTTGCAATAACATAATGCACAGGAAATAATATGAGTAGTAAGCTCCTAGAGCCTGACTTTTTCCCAGGTGGCACATAATGACTGGAGGAGCCCAAAATATTTCACATAGTTCCATTGCTTACAAAAGAGCAGCAAGGGGGACTGGTAATGAAACTGGTTTCAGTCCAGCACATATTGCATCGTTATCTCTTACTGGAGCTTTCTCCGGAAGATTTTTCACCACCTTGAGTTATATAAAGAGGCTTCTTCATTAGAGTTGTGGTTTAGAAAGCAGCCTGTTCCTGGCTTTTTAAGAAGGGAGCATAGAAACCCCTTAGAATGTGAAGTGTTACTCACACACATACAGCTCTTTGGCCAACAGCCATTCACATTTTATCCTGGATTTTAATAGGCAAAGCACAGTATCATGCCAGGATCTTTAGTGTAGTCTGCCAGGCATTCACTGAAAGTGTAGCAATAATATTGGCAGTTACATAGTATTTTTAGCCTTATTGTCTTGGTTGCCAATAATTATTGTAAACCACAATGATTTTAATTTTATTGTTTGAGTGGCAGTATACCAAGAACTCCAATAAATATATAAACTCCCTGGTAGGGTTTAAGGGATTCTCCTTCAGAGGCTACAGCATAATTCACCAACTGCAATTTCTGGGAGCTGTTTCTCAAGGTGGGACCAGCAATAGTAGGGGAGCAAAATGTAATAATGAATGATCCAAAAATAGTGCACAGTCCAATTGTTTTGTTCCAAATCAGAGACGTTTATTGATGAGATGATGAAACAAAAATATAGCAGCCCATAGAGAAAAAAAGATTGATACAGAAAGTATGTAAAAATTTGCAATATCACAACAGTACGACGACTACTACTACTGAGCATTTGTATAGCGCTACAAGTCGTATGCAGCGCTGTACAGACATGTAAGAGACAGTCCCTGCTCATCAGAGCTTAAAATATAGTCAAGACAAACAACACAGAAGGTGTAGACGGGAATAAAATAAGGGGGAGCGGTAAAGAAACAAGGAAATCAGGTGAGTCAAGATCCAAAAGCAGCAGTGAAGAGGTGAGTTTTCAGCCTGGATTTGAAAAGGATCAGAGAAGGTGCCTGGCGCATAGACACAGGTAGTTTGTTCCAGGCGTACGGTGCAGCAAGATGAAAGGAGAAAAGTCTGGAGTTAGCAATAGAAAAGAAGGACACAGATAGAAGCAATTTGCCAGAAGAGCGGAGCTCCCGAGGATGGGGGTTGTAATGAGAGATAAGAGAAGAAAGGTAGTGAGGAGCTGCAGAGTAAATGCATTTATAGGTCAGTAGGAGAAGTTTGAACTGAATGCAGAAACGGATAGGGAACCAATAAAATTACTTGAGAAGAGGGGTAAAATAGGCATGACGAGGATGGCGGAAGATTAGCCGCACAGCAGCATGTTGAACAGATTGAAGGGGAGAGAAATGATTCAAAGGGAGACCAGCAAGGAGTAGGTTACAGTAGTCAAGATGGGAGGTGATTAAGGAGTGGATAAGAGTCTTAGTAGTGTGTTCAACATAATCCGCCCATTCCTTTCTGATGTTATAGAGAAAGAAACGGTAGGTCTTAGCTAGCAGATGGATGTGTGTGGAGAAGGAAAGATAGGAGTCAGACATCCCCAAGTTTTCAAGCCGAGGAAACGGGGAGGAGTAGAGAGTTATCCCCAGAAACTGAGAAAGGAGGAAGAGGAGAGGATGTTTAAGGGGAAAAAATAAGAAGCTCAGTCTTGGCCCTGTTCAATTTCAAGAGGCGATGAGATATCCAAGCAGCAATGTCAGGCAGGCAGAGATCCGTGTCTGGATTGCTGGAGAGATTTCAGGCGTAGAGAGGTAGATCTGGGAGTCATCGGCATAAAGATGGTACTGAAGGGCATGGGAGTTGATGAGCGCACCAAGGGACTGGGTATACAGAGAGAAAAGGAGTGGACCCAAGACAGATCCTTGGGGTACACCAAATGACAGTGGGATAGCAGCAAAGGAGGAGCCACCAGAGCCAATACTGAAAGAGTGATGGGAGAGATAGGAGGAGAACCAGGATAGTACAGAGCCCTTAAAACCAAGTGAGGATAGGATGTCGAAGAGAAGGTTGTGGTCAACAGTGTCAAAAACAGCAGAGAGGTCAAGAAGAATGAGGACAGAGTGAAGGCCCTTGGATTTTGCCAGGAACAAGTCACTGGAGACTTTGGCAAGAGCCATTTCAGTAGAGTGTAAAGGATGAAAGCCAGATTGTAAAGGATCTAGGAGGGGATGAGAGGAGAGGAAGTCAAGGCAGTGGTGGTGAACCACGCGTTCAAGTAGTTTAGAAACAAGGGAAGGAGGGAGATGGGTCTATATTTAGAAGGACAGATAGGATCAAGTGAGGGTTTCTTGAGGAGAGGTATAACTACAACATGCTTGAAGACTGCAGGAACAGTTGCAATGGAGAGCAATAGGTTGAGAATATGAGAGATGGAAGGGACAACAGTGGAGGAGATAGGGCTTAGGAGACGGGTGGGGATAGGATCAGAGGAGGAGGTGGTGAGTTTGGAGGAAGAAAGAAGGTGTGCAATTTCTTGTTCAGAGATCACAGAAAAGGAAGAGAGGGTAGGGGAGAAAGTTGGCAGTGAAGAGGGAAAGGAGAGGAAGTAGCTGACTTAGTGGGGAATTGGAGGGTGATCCTGTGGATTTTGTCTTGGAAATAGCCATGGTTTGGGCAGAAAGGGAGGGAGGGGTCGGAGGCGGAGGCACTTTGAGGAGAGAGCTGAGAGTAGTAGAGAGACGGCGAGGGTCAGAGGCAAGAGAGTTAGTCAGGTGGACATAACAGTCTTCTTTGACAAGAGCTATGGCTGACTGGAAAGAAACAAGCATGAATTTGAAATGTAGAAAGTCTGCAAGGGATAGGGAGCAGGATTTGAGCCAAGCACGCTCAGCTGAACGGGCACAGGAACGTAGATAGCTGGTAGTGGATGGAAAGCTATGGCTGGGGTGCAGAACGCCTCACAGGACGTGGCACGGGCAGAGCGAGAGCATCCAGAGCAGAGGAGAGTGCAGCATTATAGGAAGCTACTGCCTCGTCAACAGACTGACATAGTGGAAGAAAGAGATGAAGAAACAGTGGAAGAGAGAACCAAAGGATCAGTAGCATTAAGATTTCTAAATAGGTTGGAGGAGACAGGACAAAGTTGAAGTGGCAGGTAATGAAGAGTGAAGCTTAAAAGATGATGGTCAGATAAGGGAAGAACTGAGCTACAGAAATTTGAGAGTAAGCAACTAGAGAAAAATACCAGGTCAAGGCAGTGGCTATGCTGGTGAGTTGGGGGCAGTAGAGCAAAGCTGGAAGTCAAATGAGGAAGTAAGGGAGAGGAACTCTAAAGCATAAGGATCAGAGAGGTTATCAACATGAATGTTAAAATCCCCGAGAATAAAGAGAGGGGGAAGAGGAATCCAAAAAGAAGGAAAGCCACAAGTTAGTCAGTGAAAAAGGTAGAAGCAGACTTGTGAGGTCGATAAATAACAGCTACCCGGATAGGTAGTGGAGTGAAAAGGCGGATGGAGTGGACTTCAGAAGAGGGAAAGGAGTGAGACTGAGGCAGTAGGAGGGGTTGGAATTGGCAGGAGGGAGAAAGTAGAAGCGCAAGCCCAACACCACCACCACAGCCAGTGGGACGAGGCGTGTGGGAGAACTGATAGCCCCCAGAGGCAGGTCTTGTCAGACAAATCTGATTGATTTCTTTGACTGGGTGACCAGGGAGTTGGACCAAGGGAGAGCCCTAGATGTGGTGTATTTAGATTCAGTAAAGCCTTTGACACCATTCCTCACAGGCGACTTATAAACAAACTGAGCACCGTAGGGATGGACGGACCCTAAAGTTACTGCTTGGGTTAGAGATTGGTTGTGTGGGAGGCGACAAAGAGTACAGGTAAATGGAGCTCACTCTGAGGAGAAGGAAGTTACCAGTGGTGTGCCCCAGGGATCTGTCCTTGGTCCAATTCTTTTTAACATCTTTGTTAGTGATATAGCGGAAGGGCTGTCGGGTAAGGTTTGCCTCTTTGTGGATGATACCAAAATCTGCAATAGAGTAGACACCCAGGAAGGTGTAGATAACATGAGGAGGGATCTAGCTAAGCTTGAAGAATGGTCTAGAATTTGGCAGCTGGGATTTAATATTAAAAAATGTAAGGTCATGCATTTGAGCTGCAGCAATCCAAGGGAGCCAGGGCCGGCCCGTCCATTGAGCAAGAATGTTTTTTGCACAGGGCCCCACGTTTCAGGGGGCCCCGCGCAAGAAACATTCTGCATCAGCCCATAGATTTAAAAAAACACAAACCGGCTGCTGCTGCCACTGTGGCAGCGGCAGAATCAAGCATCCCGCGGGGGCCCCCCCTGCCCGGCAGAGCCCTCCCAGCATCAGCTCTATCAGCGGCAGCTTTCAGAGCCGGGAAGCGAGAGTTTCTCCTCTTGCGGCTCTGTTAAGCCCGCCGGGGCTGTTGGGAAATCCCATCAGCCCCGGTGGGATTAACAGAGCCACGAGAAAGGGAAGCTCTCCCTTCGTGGCTCTGAAAAGTCTGCGCTTTGGGAGCTGATACTGCAGGGAGGACTCTGCCGGGCAGGGGGGCCCCATGGGACGCTCGATTCTGCCACTGCCGCAGTGGCAGCAGCAGCCGGTTTGTGGTTTTTTTTTTTAAATCTAGCTGGGCTGATGGGGGGGAGGGGGTTAGGACTGGTAATGGGCTATGGTGGTGGGGGCTAGGACTGGAAATGGGCTGATGGGGGTTAGGACTGGTAATGGGCTATGGGGGGGGGCTAAGACTGGAAATGGGCTGATGGGGTTAGGACTGGTAATGGGCTATGGGGGGGCTAAGACTGGAAATGGGCTGATGGGGGGGTTAGGACTGGTAATGGGCTATGGGGGGGGCTAAGACTGGAAATGGGCTGATGGGGGGGTTAGGACTGATAATGGGCTATGGGGGGGGCTAAGACTGGAACTGGGCTGATGGGGGGGTTAGGACTGAAAATGGGCGAGGGGGGGGCTAAGACTGGAAATGGCTGATGGGGGGGTTAGGACTAGTGATGGGCTGATCAGGGGGCTAGGACTGGAAATGGGCTATGGGGGGTTAGGACTGGTAATGGGCTATGGGGGGGGCTAAGACTGGAAATGGGCTGATGGGGGGCTAGGACTGTAAATGGGTTATGGGGGGCTAGGATTGGAAATGGGCTGATGGGGGGTTAGGACTGGTAATGGGCTATGGGGGGCTAAGACTGAAAATGGGGTGATGGGTTAGGACTGGAAGTGGGCTGATGGGGGGCTTAGGACTGGTAATGGGCTGGGGGGTTGCTAGGACTGGAAATGGGCTGAGTGAAAGGGGGGCTTGAACTGCAAATAGCTGATGGGGACGGGGGCTTGGAATGGAAATGGGCTGATGGGGACGGGGGCTTGGAATGGAAATGGGCTGTGAGGGGAGGGAGCTAGGACTGGAAATGGGCTAATGGGGGGTTAGGACTAGTAATGGGCTATGGGGGTGCTAAGACTGGAAATGGGCTGATGGGGGGTTAGGACTGGTAATGGGGTGATGGGGGGGTTAGGACTGGAAGTGGGCTGATGGGGGGCTTAGGACTGGTAATAGGTTATGAGGGGGGCTAGGACTGGTAATGGGCTATGGGGGGCACTAGGACTGGTAATGGGCTGGGAGGGGGTTGCTAGGACTGGAAATGGGCTGAGTGGAAGGGGGCTTGAACTTCAAATAGCTGATGGGGACGGGGGCTTGGAATGGAAATGGGCTGAGTGGAAGGGGGGGCTTGAACTGAAAATAGCTGTTGGGGAGGGGGGTCTTGGAATGGAAATGGGCTGTGAGGGGAGGGAGCTAGGACTGGAAATGGGCTGAGAGGGGGGGTTAGGACAGGAAATGGGCTGATGGAGGGGCTAGGATAGGACTGGAAATGGGCTGTTGGGGGGTGCTAAGATTGGAAATGGGCTGTGGTGGCTTGGATTGAAATGGACTCATGGAAGGGCTAGAACTGGAAGTAGGCTCATGGGGGGCTTGGATTGGAAATGGGCTGAGTGGAGGGGAGGGAGCTAGGATTTGACATGGGCTGATGGTGGGGCAAGGAAAGGACTAGAAATGGACGGGGGAGCTAGGACTGGAAAAGGGCTGATGGGGGGCTAGGACTGGAAATGGGCTGATGCGGGGACTAGAAGGGAGTGGATGCTGGGTGGGGCTGGAACTAGAAGGGAGCTGATGTCGGGGGAGGATTAGAATGGGATGGAGCTGGGAGAGTGAAATGGAGAGGGAAAAAATATTTTGTATGGGAGGGAAGACAAATCTACAAGTGGCAGGATATTGGGAGAGTAAGTGGGGATTGAGGATGGAGGGATAAAATTTGAGTGGATGAAATAGGAATGAGGAAAGAGCAAAAGGAGAAAGATTAGTATGTTAAAGCAGATGTAGAAAGAAGAAAGGACAAATGGAGAGTTAGCAGAAGACACGAAGAAACCAGAAGAAAGTGGCTGGAGCAATTGCAACTGAAAAAAAATGCACAAAAGGTAGAAAAATATCTCTTTATTTTGAATTTATTAACTGGAATATGTCAGCTCTGGGAAATGTGCCTCATTAACGTCTGCGCTTTGTTTAGTACAAGAGGAAGTTCATTTATAGTTTTATTTCTACAGTGTTGTTGTACATTCCAAGTTTGGCTTTTGGGGTTCCCAGTTTAATTATTGTCTTCCTGTTTCTAAATTGTGATTGCTTGTTTGGTGATGGTCTATGTTCTGCATGTGTAACTGAGCTGAGGTATTCTGTTTATGTAATTCCTATTTGACATTGCCACTTGTTCTCTTTCCCCAGTAGGTCATGTATTGTTATTCTCTGAAATGTATTGGTTTAATATTTGCAGTGTTGCCTTTTGATAGGTAGGGTCTGGTACTTTGTGAGTCCTGGTAGTGCTGTTAGGATACGGCGGGTTTGCTATGGGTTCTAAATGGGCAGTGTTTGTAGTAGTTCCTAATGTGCCTGGCGGTTGGCACTGGATTATAGTAATGTAGAAATCTTTTAGTATTTATTTATCCATACAGTCATTAAGAGGCATGCATACTAAAAATTAGTGTATGATAAATTTTGCAAATATTTATGCAAATGAGGCCCTTATGCAAATGAGGCCCCGCACCGAGTCTCCGCACATGGCCCCGCACCCCCCTTGGGCCGCCCCTGAAGGGAGCAATATAGTATAGGGGGTGAAGTATTTTTGTCCACTAAAGAAGAGCGGGACCTAGGCGTGGTTCTGTCTGATGATCTTAGGTAGAAAAGGCGATGGCAAAAGCTAGAAGGATGCTTGGGTGCATAGGGAGAGGAATGGCTAGCAGAAAAAAGGAGGTGATAGTATCTCTGTATAAGTCTTTGGTGCAACCTCTTTGGAGTATAGTGTGCAGTTCTGGAGACCGCACCTTCAAAAGGATATAAACAGGATGGAGTCAGTACAGAGGGGGGCTACTAAAATGGTTAGTGGTCTTCATTATAAAGCATATGGGGACAGACTTAAGGATCTTAATATGTACACCTTAGAGGAAAGGCGGGATAGAAGTGATATGATTGAGATGTTTAAATACCTCCATGGCATAAATGCACAGGGGGAGAGCCTCTTTCAATTGAAAGCAAGTTCTGCTACGAGGGGACATGGGATGAGGGTGAAGGGGGATAGATTCAGGAGTGATATGCAGAAATATTTCTTTATGGAAAGAGTGGTGGGTCCGTGGAATAGTCTCCCAGTGGAGGTGGTAGAGATGAGGACAGTATCTGAATTCAAAAAAGCATGGGACAAGCACAGAGGATCTCTAAAGGAAAAAAGGGGACTGTTGTAGTTGTTGATATGGAGGGACAGACTGGATAGGTCATGTGGTCTTTTTCTGTCGTCATTTTTCTATGTTTCTGTGACAGAGAGCAGTGACAGATGCATTGTCTTCTGGGAGGAGCCAGATCTCAGTTAGAGCAAGAAGATGGAGAGCATGAGAGATAAAGGGATCATGAGTAAAAGCAAGTTTATTAGAGATGGAGTGTGTGTTCCACAAGGCACATGAGAAAGAGAGAGTGGAAGGGGAAAAGAGAGGGATATGAATAAGATTAGAGGTGTTGCGTGAAGATCTCTTCTCAGAGTGTGACAGAAGTCTAGGGGGGCCAGGGTTTGGGTTGATATCTCCGGATGAGAGAAGGAGTAGCAGGGTATGGGGCAGAGAGGAGACAGTACGGCGGAAATGAGGGTGAGGTTGCCTTAGACAGAGAGGAGATGGCTGTGAATGAGAGAGAGAAAGTGGTGAAGCTCAAGAGCTGATGGTAGGATAGAAGACAGAATGGAGGGGGCAGTGAGGATGGTAAAGGGAAGATAAGGAGAGGAGGAGTGAAGGTGCTGGTATGAGGGGAGACAATCAGGGAGTATGAAGGAAAAGAAGACAATGTGATGAGGAGCCATAGAAGAGGAATAGAGAGAAGAACAAAGACCAGAAGATATAGAAGGTGGAAAAGAGCCCAAAGGGATTAGGTGAAGGAAAAAACAGATAATCCATAGAAAAATTCAAGTTCAGTCTTAAGCACAAGCTGAAATAAAATAAGGGCCCGCCTACTGTTCCCTGTGAATTTTCCACTCATCCAGCACCAAGAAGACTGAAGAACGTCCATGTGTCCATCTTCAAAGATAAAGATCCCTTCAGTACCTTTTTGTGAATGATGTTCCAGGACCTGGATTCTTTTCCTCTAGCAGAGGGACTTTCATCCTCCAGGACATTACTCTACAGAGTCTCCTCCAAAAGACAGAACTGGAGACACCTTGCCTCCAAGAGGGAAGGGAGAGACAATTTGCTTCCCCTTCCCTCCTGTGGAACACCTCGGAGAACAACCCCCTTAGCTACTTCTCACTGCTTCACTGAGTCCACTTCTTATAGTCTTACCCCACCTTTTGGGAGGGCAGCTCCTCTCTCAGAACTACATTATTAGCATAGAACCTTCCCAGGCCATAAAAATAAATGGAAAGAGCCCAGTGGACTTCTGCATGTTAAGCATAGTATGTATAAGGGTACCCTTGATATTAACAGTTTAATCCCGTCTCCACACTGAAAATATAGACTTGCATAGAGAATAATATTTTGTTAAACCTTTTAAATTGCTGCTTCTCAACCCTGTCCTGGTGTACCCCCTAGCCAGTCAGATTTTCAGAATAACCGCAATGAATATGTATGAGAGAGATTTGCATGCAATGGAAGCAGTGCATGTTAGTCTGTCTCATGCATATTCATTGTGGATATCCTGGAAGCTCGACTGGCTAGGAGATTCTCCAGGACAGGGTTGTGAACCACTGTTTTAAATGATCAGAGTCCTTTTTTTTTTTAACCCAGTTTTGGAAAGGGCTTCCAAACTATTTTTGTCTTCCTCCTCTCTTGCCTATCTGATACCCAACCCGTAAACAGATGTTGCTGCAGTTTTTGGGAGATCCTAATGATAATTGAGTACATGAGAGAATGGCATTTCTCCCCTTGTTCTATTAGATTTCCAAATGATTTCTTATAATACACCTTTCAATCTGGTAAATTAAAATTGCCATTATTTTAAAGGATCTATATTCCAGTTGAATGCTGAATTTCCTGTGGTTTAAATATTGTAGCTAGTATACCGGACAGCTGCTTGACAAATAATTATGGGCCTTTGTTTTTCAGAGCTCCTGAAGCGTCTCGATGATGCATCTGATGAAGTGCGAATAGCAGCTGCCAAAACTTTAATTTCCTGGTTTAGATGCATCACAGATGATTATGAAAGAACAACATATAAGAGTCATATTGAATTTTTATATCAAGGTTTATTGATTCATCTCGACGATCCTAATAATAGTATCCAGATTGCAGTCTTAGGTAGGACAGTAAAAGAACTTTTGCTTCTCTACTTCTTTCCAGATCAGTTCAGTAGTAGTAGTAAGACTAGTGTGTGGAACATAAGCAGAAAGTACACATAGAACTAAATTTAAAAGCAGTAGTATCTGAGGGTAAGTTTGGAACAGGCCACCTAACTTGTGTGGCAGGTAATCACAGGTCACCCCAATTTTCTAAGGAAAAGTATTGCATGCTTTCCTTTTGAAAATTACCCCACGCAAAACATCCATATTCACTTACCCTGCTATTTAGTATGCATAAAATTCCCAGATGGTTTTATTTGCATTATGTTAACCCCCCCCCAGTCACCTCCCATTTGCTTCTGGCCAGGGTGGGGCTCTAGGGGAACAACATATGCAGAGTGATTGATTGGATGCATCTCCATGTACTCCGAGGTAAGATGTAAAGAATTGGACCCGAGCCAGGACAGGGGGGACAGTGCTTTTGTAGCTAGGCCTGTGAGGCAGGCCTGGATAAAGGCCACAAGTCTGCTTTGGACCCTTGATCACTGTTAGGCCAACAGAAGAATCAGGGGAAAAGGATGAATTGCTGACAGCATGAGAAAATTCTGAGAGTGAAATGAAATGTTACTAATTCAGTGTGCTTTGCTAAGGAAACCAGATAACATAAAACGAAACAAGAAAGAGATAGGGGGAACCAGGGAGTAAGATGTAGCTAGGCACTGGCCTTGGGAAGGTGACACAATGTCTTCATGCTAACTTGAACCTTGGGAAAAGTGAAATTGTGCCAAATCCTATGCAGAAAAAGTATCAAGAGAAACCCAGCTGTAGAAACAAGACTAACCATTGTTATTCTGCCAACCTTTCAGAAAAATTGTATAAAAAAAACAGACCAGGACAGAACAGAAAGTGAGGAGTTTATTGAGCCCTGACATGGAGGTGACAGAGTGCTGAATTGCCCCATTAACCATTCTCTTCCAAGTCATACTGCTAGACCAGTCCAGACAAACGGGTTATGCACCCCTGCCAGCAGATCTTGGAGACAGAGAATTCTACCAGAGCTCTGATAGGCTGGAGCCTGGTGATATAATCCTACCCCTAGGGGTCTCCCTCAGTTTTTCTCTGTCTCCAGCAGATCTGGATGCTTTGTTTTTTTGCTCCTTCAAAAAAATTTAAAATGCTTTATTTCTTTGAGATTTCTTTTGGAGAGATTATCCCCTGTAGTTGCCAGTGTACTTATCTGATCACCAGGGTGTTTCCAGCTGAGCTCCTGTGTCCTGTCACAGTAGAGATCGCTGATGTGAAGACTCCCCAGCACTAGTCAAGAGGACTATTTAGCTGGATGGTAAGCCTCCTAAAATCCAGTCCCTGGGGCTGATTTTAGTGCTGAGGCAGCTGGCAGTGGTCTGAGCAGCGGTCCGTGGCTTCTCTGCACTTTCGGTACTGTGAGTACAGCACCTGTCTTTCTCCCACTGATGTCTGCAGCTCTGTGGTGACTTGATTTATTTTTATTGATTTTTCAGCGATTTTAGGCATTTTTCTCATGCCTGCAACCCTCCCACCTTGTCCTTAGACTTTTTAAGTTAATTCCTTAGCTTTGGGGGGTTTTAATTCACTCTTTTTGAGGTTTATTTTTGCCGGTGGCCATTTTGAATAGCTAATGAGCCACGGTTTTTGGTGGGAAGCCAGATTCCTTCTCTACTTGCTTTCTAGCAGCTCTATTGCTGTTTGTTTTTCCACAGCACTTGATAGCTGTGAGTTGTGGAGGGGTTCTTTTCTCTCTGCCTATGTATTAACATAATAAATAAAAAGTAGGGAAGGCATGAATAGAGAACAGGATGCAATTCAGGGACAGAGTCTCTGGCTGTTCCTGCGGGGCAGAGTTATTTTTTTAGTTCTCACTATGCCTTATTCAGGTCTACGCTGCATAGGCTGTCAGAAGAAACACAAGGACCTCAAGAATCAGCTGTGCTCTTCCCCCAGCGACATGATTCCCCAGATAAACTTGGGAACTCCTGAGCCTGGCTTCAGTGGAGCTCCTGATTGGCTTTACGCAGCGCTGAGTCTTTGCCACGGGGGCTTGGACATCCACAGGAAGTTCAGGTATCATTTTCTGAAAGAAACCTGTAAGTAGACTGTTTTTTCTTACTTGCCTCAGCTGCCGGGGTTGATTTCAACTGCATCAGGACCGGCTGCCTCTGAGTTTTGAAGTTCCTACTTTAAATTTTTGATCCACAATCTGCAGCCGGGTTACTTGTATGTCTTATTCAATATACCATTTGATTGGACTTTTAAGTCAATGTTTGGATCCTGACTGTTTTGGGCTCAGCCTAAAAAAGCTTAATCAATGTAAAATTCAGTACAGCTGGGTTTGGGCTTCTCCAACCCACCCCAGAAACACCTTTCCGCCCCTGCCCTGAAGGTCTGAGTGGCTGCGGAGGGATCAAACTCTAATTTCCCTACTTTCAGTCACTGTAATTGCCTTACCCTGACTTTGAAAGTTTCTTTGTACCAGCACAGTGAATGACTGACAGTTTCCTTCTCAGCTCAGTGAATACCTGACAGTTTTTCTGTGCCAGCGGCCGTTTTGTTTTTCTCTTCAGTGTTTCTTTTTGGAGGGAACAGTTCTGGACAGCCGTTTCCACACATTTAAACATGCTGTGAAGGCACGGGGAGTTTCAAAATCCTTTTCTTTGAAGAGTCTTCTGTTTCCCTGAGCCTACCTTGATTTTTGTTTTAAACACTAAGAACAAAAAAAAAAAAAAAGGAGAAAAGGTGGTTTAAGTCTCTGCAATGCTTGTTTCTCTGGCTGTATTATATGTGATATGTAATAAGCAGAAGGAGAAATTAATAGATTGCTTGTGTTCCACCTGCACGCTGCATCCGGGAGACTCTTCCCCTATTCCCACTACGCTGCTAGATGGGATTATCAGCACCTTATCTCCTCCCTCCTCAGAGCCCCTGCTGCAGGATCTTCCTGCAGGAAAGGACTCAGTCAGCTCCCATTTCGCTTCCACAGCAGCCTTGACTGACAGTGCGTTCCTCACACTCTTCCATCTGGCATGACACCTGTGGCGTTTGGAGTCTTTTGGTATATCTCCTACACCCGCCCAGTAGCAGGCAAGGATATGGCGTGGTCTCGCAAGCGGTCCCATAAGTCCT
Organism: Ichthyophis bannanicus; assembly: GCA_033557465.1. Taxonomy (NCBI): domain Eukaryota; kingdom Metazoa; phylum Chordata; class Amphibia; order Gymnophiona; family Ichthyophiidae; genus Ichthyophis; species Ichthyophis bannanicus. The sequence goes on from CM066044.1 coordinate 24,812,457, forward strand.
CAGACCTTAGAGCAGTACATCCTCCTAGGAGCGTTGCATGTGCCTTGCGGGGTACTATGGATATTCAAGAAGACTTTAAATCTTCGGAGGTCAGCCCTGACTCGTTGGAGTAAGGAGATGGGGAATATTCTCCGTCTGTTTCTTCGCTGACAGTTTTCAGCCTTTTTCGGAAAGAGGAGTTGCCGGCTCTAATCACACAGGTAATGGAGTCGCTACTCCTAGCCGACATGCCTGATCCTCAGGGTTCTCAAATCCGGTTGCAGCTGGATCCCATTTTCCAGGGCATTCGTACGGCACGCGGTATTGGTCAGTTATACCCTTGGTCTCCCTCTGACTTGGACCGTTGGCTGACATACCCGACAGTTGATGCATTATGACCAGGGTCACCAGGCATACCACACTTCCGGTTGAGGGCGGAGCGGCACTCCATGACCAGCAAGACCTAAAGAGTTGGGAGTCTGCTAAAGACGGGTTTTTTTCTTCGCCCGCTATTTCCTTCATGCAGGGGGTGCAGAGGTCTAGCAGCTCGGGCCTCCCTTCGATGGATTCAGCAGCTTCCAGGTGTTCCCGAGTTGGTTCATTTAGAATCCATCACTGCATTCCGGGCAAAGGCCTTCTGTGATCTCTTGTGGCTGTCAGCTCGCTTCCTAGCACCGGTGTCGGTAGCTCGGAGATGGCTATGCCTGCGTCAATGGACAGCGGATGTTGCTTCGTTTAAAGGCTCCAGCATTTAGATGCCATTCGTCCCGGTCCACCGTTGGAAGGAGGACTGGGCCGTTACTCTGTCTATTTTGGGATGCTTCAGGTCCTGGATTTTCTAGGAGCTTGGTTCGACACTCGTCGGGGACAGGTGTTTCTACCTCAGGAACGCTTTCAGAAGATCTCTCTTCAGCTCCACTGCTGCTTGGATCAAGCGGCGCCTCGGACTTGGGGCTACCTTCAACTCTTGGGGTCCATGGCAGCAACGATAGCCCTCGTTCCGTGGGCGAGAGCGCACATGCGCTGCTTGCAGACGGCGCTTCTATCTCATTGGTCGCCGGTATCGGAGAGTTATCGAATCCGGTTGCCTCTGCTTCCGCTGGTGCGCCGCAGCCTCCGCTGGTGGCTTCAGGCACACAATCTTCTACGGGGGTCCCTCTGGAGTCTCTGCGCTGGATCTTGGTGACGCCAGTCGCCAACCTCTCCGGTTGGAGAGCGCATTGTGGCTTGGCCTCGGCGCAGGGGAGTTGGTCACCTCGCAAAGCCCAATGGTCTATCAATCGTCTCGAGACGCGGAAAGTGCGCTTAGCCCTTCTTCAGTTTCAGCCTCTTCTGCGGCGGCGTGCGGTTCGGATCCTGTCCGACGCCATGACAGTTGCTTATCTAAGCCGCCTAGGTGGCGTGAAATGTCCAGGTGTCTCACAGGAAAGGCGTTTGCTCCTCCCGTGGGCGGAGAAACATCTTCAGGCTATTGGCGCAGCACATCGCAGGCGTGGACAATGTGAAAGCCGATTTTCTCAGCCGGCACTCTCTGGAGCCCGGGGGCTGGGCTCTGCAGCCGGATGCGTTCCGGTCCATTGTTCACCTATGGGGACTACCGACCATGGATCTAATGGCTACGGCGCAGACTGCCAAGGCTTCACTGTACTTCAGCCATTGGAGGGACAAGGGAGCGCACGGCATAGATGCTCTCTCTCAGCCGTGGCCGACTCATCTTCTCCTGTATGTTTTCCCTCCCTGGTCCATGATATGCATGGTTCTCCAGCGGCTCCGAGACCATCGCGGCCCAGTGCTCCTGCTGGCTCCGAATTGGCCTCGCGGACCATGGTATGCGGATCTCTTCCGTCTGTCTCGGGCGTCGCCGCTGCGCCTCGAGGCATTTCTCGGCCTTCTGATTCAGGGACCAGTGGAGATGGAAGACCCAGCTCCTTACTCGCTTACGGCCTGGCTATTGAACGCCGCCGGTTTGCTCGCTAAGGCTATCCGTCCCATGTCCAAAGTCTATCCTATGTTGAAATCATCAATGTCGTCTCCCCGGTGATGGCCCTGCCCTATACTTAAATTCCCCCCACCCTATTATATGTAACGCCGCTTTGACCCGGTGAAAAGCGGGATATAAATACAGCTAAATAAATAAATAAATAAAATTTGCCTAGCGTGGTCGTGACGCTTCTCACAGCGCGGCGGTCTACCACGTCGCTGGCTTATGCTCGGGTTTGGCATCTCTTGACGGTTGGTGTTCGCAAAATAACCTCTCTCCCTGGCGTTGCGGTGTCCCGGACATCCTGTCCTTTTTACAGGCCGGAGTGGATAAGGGATTAGCACTCGGTTCCTTGCGAGTACAAGTGGCCGCTTTGACTTGTTTTCGGGGCCCTATAGCGGGACGATCGATAGCTTCGCATTCGGACGTGTCTCGGTTCCTCCGCGGAGTTAGGCCTTCCGGCCTCCTCTACGTTCGCCTGTACCGGCGTGGGCTCTCGCGCTTGTCCTCTGTACCCTCGTTGCTCCTCCCTTTGAGCCTCTGAGGGCCTGTTCTCTTAAAGATTTGACTCTGAAGGCAGTCTTCTTGGTGGCCATAACTTCGGCACGCCGTATTTCTGAGCTCCAGGCTCTCTCGTGTCGAGATCCCTATCTCTCGTTTTCCTCAGAAGGCGTTTCTCTGCGAACTGTTCCTTCCTTTTTGCCCAAAGTGCTGATGCCGTTCACTGTTAACCAGCCTCTTTTCTTTCCGTCTTTTCCAAAGGCGCAGTGTGACAGTGGTCGGTCTCCGTTGGGGGCGGTGGACCTTAAGAAGGTTCTTTATCGGTATCTGAGGGTCACGAAACCCTTCCATATGACTGTTCCTCTTTTTTCTTGTTCTCGGGTCCTCGTCGGGGATCCGCAGCCTCCAAATCTACCATTTCTAGATGGGTTAGGGAGGCCATTGAGGCGGCATACCTTCTTCTGGGAGAGCCAGCTCCACCAGGACTCCGTGCTCACTCTACTCGGGCGCAAGCGGCTTCGTGGGCCGGGAGGTCTCATGTGGCCCCTCTCGATATTTGCCGGGCGGCGACTTGGTTGTCGCTGTCCACCTTTGTCGGTCATTATAGGTTGGACGTTCATGCCCATCAGGAGGTCCGTTTTGGAGCTGCTGAGCTGTCGGCAGCCTTGCCCCCCCTTGAAAGCAGGTAGCTTGGGTACTGCCCGTTTGTCTGGACTGGTCTAGCAGTATGACTTGGAAGGAGAAATTTCACTTACCGTTAATTTCCTTTCCTGGAATACTGCTAGACCAATCCAGGACCCGCCCTGCTGTCGGAGTGCCGCTGGTGCGGTGCAGCCGCCGACCGCGGTTCTTCTCTTTGCCTGTATGCCTCGCCATGGGCAGTCCATGGGTTCGTAGGTGGATACTGTTTTCAGCTCTAGGGAGTTCTTCGGCTCCCTTGTATATAGTTCACTTGAGACCCTCTGGGGTGATGTTACAGTTCATGTTGCATTAGCTTGTAGACGTTACTGAGGGAGACCCCTAGGGGTAGGATTATATCACCAGGCTCCAGCCTATCAGAGCTCTGGTAGAATTCTCTGTCTCCAAGATCTGCTGGCAGGGGTGCATAACCCGTTTGTCTGGACTGGTCTAGCAGTATTCCAGGAAAGGAAATTAACGGTAAGTGAAATTTCTCCTTCTGCCTATCCCTATACAGTAGCTACCTTGTATCTGTAAGTGATTGTGTTAGAGAATTTGTGTGTGAAGAATTTATGCTGAGAAAATAAAGATTTTGTGAGTATTGCTGAGAAATTCTCTCTATGTACTTCCTCCATGTAAGGTGAGATAGTGGCCCTTGCGGCCCAGTAGGACCCTTACAGACATCCTGCTGATGTCCCGCAAGGACTTGATGTGCAAGGCCTATGCACTCAAATGGTGGCGCTTTGCCGTCTGGTGCATAGGAAGGGCACTAGACCCCTTCTCCAGTCCTATGGACCAGCTGCTGGAGTACATCCTGCACCTCTCCAACTCCGAGCTGAATTCTAACTCTGTGCATGTTCACTTTAGCGTAATTGGGGCGTACCATGATGGTTGTGGGGGAAAGCCTTTTTTGGTCCAGCCCCTGGTTGCTCTCTTCATGAAGAATCTGCTCCTCTCAAAGCCTCCACTTAAATCCCCTACGGTTGCTTGGAACCTCACTGTGGTCCTTTGCCAGATGATGCAGTTCCAAGCTATGGTTGCTCACCCTCCATACACCAGGCTTCACCAAAACCGGGTGGTGCTCCACACACACTACCACTTTCTGCTGAAGGTTGACTCAGCATTCCACCTCAACCAGTCCATTGTCCCTCTGATGTTCTTCCCTTGACCTTACGTGAGTCATGGTGAGGCGGCCTTGCACACGCTGGACTGTAAGTATGCATTGGCCTTCTATCTGGAGCACACGAAGGCGCAATGTCAGTCAACCCAGCTTTTATCTCCTTCAATTCCAATAGGCTGAGGCGTCACTCTCTCGAAGCATACGCTAGCCCTCCTGCTAGCAGACTGCATCGCTCATGCATATTCTGTGGCTAGGTGGAGCCTCGAGGGTCATGTCACGGCTTACAATGTCCGTGCGATGGCTACATCGATGGCCAACCTCCATTCGGTGTCTGCAGAGGAAATCTGCAGGGCTGCGACATTGTCTTCAGTCCATACTTTCGCAGCACACTACTGTCCAGATGGAGATTCCCGACAGGACAGCAATTTTGGCCAGACCGTGCTCCAGCATCTCTTTGGGTCTTTGAGTCAACTCCTACCCACCGATCCTTCTCTCCATCCAAGTTACCTGCTCAAAATCCCCTCAGGTCGATGTCTGCTGAGGATACTGAATCAGATGAGTCCCTCGACGGGATTGCCTCTCTGGTCTTCCTGACTTCTTCAGTTCTCGTTGCCTGGTTGGGCTGCTTTTTTCCTCGGTTTCTGGTGGCCTTTAGCTTGGGAGTCCTATTTGTGAGGACTTATTTCCTGCTTGTTCATGGAGAAAATGTAGTGACTCACCTGTAGCAGGTGTTCTCTGTGAACAGCAGGAATAAATCCTCACAACCCACCCAACTCCTCAGGGAGTTGCCTTTTGGCTGCTGCTATGATATTGTACTGGAGAGTATGGTGTCCCGGTGGGCGGGAAGGCAGACACGCATGCACGATGTACCTGCCAAAAGTTTCCTTTGGAAGCTGGGGAGTGTTCTATGCAGGGCTCCATCGGTGACATCACCCATACATGAGGACCTATTCCTGCTGTTTATGGAAAACACCTTCTACAGGTGAGTAATTACACTTTTCCTGAGGGGTCTTTTCATCAAAGGCTTTATTCCACATACTCTTATCTATGTGCTTATTTACACCTTTAAAGATTTCTAATAGATTAGTAAGGCACAATTTCCTTTGCTAAATCCAAATTGATTCTTCCTAATTATCTTATTTAATTGTTTTTATTGTAAATTCTGTCCTTACTGTTTTTGTATTAATTACTCATAACTAAGTTTGGATAGAAGCGAATTAAGGGGCCCTTTTACTGAATCCCGGTAAGGCTGTACACTTAACATGCATTTGTAACATATGTTAAGCGGAAAAGCCTCTGTGTTAGCTGTCAAGAGTGTGACCAGCATGTTCCTGGCACAGTTAGCATGGGTGAACCTAATGATACCCATAGAAATGTTAGGTACACCCATGCTGTTGTTGTTAAGTGCCGTCGAGTCTGTCTCTACTCATGGCGACCCTCTGGATGGTTGTCCTAAATTGTGTTCGGTCTTCAGTCAAGCAGCTCATTGTTGACAGACTGGTACCCGTAGCTGCTGTTATTGTATCGATCCATCTCATTGCTGGCCTTCCTCTTTTGCGTTGACCTTCTATCTTGCCAAGCATGATGACTTTCTCTAATGATCTCTTTCTTCGCATGATGTGTCCAAAGTATGAAAGTCGAAGTCTTCGTCATCTGAGCTTCTAAAGAAAGCTTAGGTTTGATCTCCTCTAGTACTGACTGGTTTGTTCTTCGGGCAGTCCATGGTATACGCAGTATTTGCTGCCAGCACCATAATTCAAAGGCATCAATTTTCCTCCTGTCTATCTTTTTCACTGTCCAGCTTTCGCATCCATATGATGTTATTGAAAATACCATGGCTTGAACGAGTCAAATCTTTGTGTGGAGAGACATTTCTACTCTTGAGAATCTTGTCTAGGTCTTTCATAGCCATTCTGCCAAGAGCAATGCGTCGTCTGATTTCTTGACTGCTTGTTGTTTCTTTGTTGATAGTTGATCCAAGTAGGTTAAAGTTGTCCATGATTTCAACGATGAACTTATTGATTTTGCCAGTTGTCATGATCTTTGTCTTTACATTAAGATGCAGGCCCATTTTAAGACTATGTTCCTTGATCGTGAGAAGCAAATGTTTCAGATCATCTTCGCTTTCAGCCAGTAATGTGGTATCATCAGCATAGCAAAGGTTGTTCATGAGTCTTCTCCAGTCTTCACACCTCTATTGTCTTCATACAATCCTGCGTCTCTTATGATTTGTTCTGCATATAAATTAAACAGGTAGAGGGAAAGTATGCAGTCCTGTTGTACACCTTTGTTTATTTTAAACCATTCTGTTTCTCCTTGTTCCATTCGAACTGTTGCCTGTTGATCATTGTACAGATTGTGCAAGAGAACGATCAGGTGTTCTGATATACCCATGCTTCTTTATGTGGCCCAGAGTTTCTCATGGTTTACACAGTCAAAAGCCTTGCTGTAGTCAATAAAGCATAAATTGATATCCTTTTGGTATTCTTTAGTCTTTTCAAGGATCCATCTCACATCCGCGATGATGTCTCTCGTTCCTCGCCCTTTCCTGAACCCTGCTTGCACTTCAGTAGCTCTTGTTACAGATATGGTTGTAGTCTCTGTTGAATAATCTTCAGTAGAATCTTGCTGGCATGTGGGATCAGAGCGATTTTGCGATAATTTCCACAATCATTTGGATCACCTTTCTTTAGTATTGGTATAAACACAGATCTTTTACAGTCAGTTGGCCATGATCTTGTCTTCCAAATTTCTTGACAGACTTGTAAGTATGGTAACAGCTGCATCAGATTGCTGTAATACTTCTATGAGAGTACCATCAATGCCTTGTGCTTTGTTCTTTGATAAGGCTTTCAGTGCTGCTTCAACTTCTTTCATCACCAATGGTTCCGGATCATAAGGTACAGGTTGAAGCGGCTGTTGGTCTACTTGATCTTAATCATATAAAAACTCTGTATATTCTTTCCACCTTTTCTTGATCTTCTCAGCATCATTCAACATAGAACCTTGAGCATCTTGTAACATTCCAATTTGAATGGAATTTTTTCTTTAACTCTTGTAACTTTAGGAAAGCCGATCTTGCTCTTCCTGTAATAGTTTGTGTTTCTATTTCCTTGCATTTGTCATTTTAGTACTTTTCCTTGTCCTGTCTTGCTGCACGTTGGAAATCTCTGAATTCTACGATTGTCTTTTTTCTCCTCTGGCTTCAGCTTCTCTGCATTTCTGGGCAATTTTCAGAGTTTCTTCGGTCATCCATTTTTGCTTTTTCACCTTTTGTAGAGACTCCTCGCTTTCTTCCAACACAACCTTCTTGATGTGATTCCATAACTCTTCTGGAGCTCTGTCATTTGTATCTAAAGCAACAAATCAATTTTGCAGGCAATCCTTAAATTCCTGTGGTATATTATCAAGGTCATATTTTGCTACAGTCATGAGTGTCTTGCTCTCTTTAGCTTGAGTTTGCATACTAGTAGTTGGAGATCTATACCACAGTCAGCTCCAGGTTTTGTCTTTGTTGATGTTATAGAGCTTTTCCATCGTTGACTTCCACAGATGTAGTCAGTTTGATTTTTGTACAATCCATTGGGTGAAGCCCATGTGTACAGTCACTGCTTGTGTTGCTGGAAGGTGTTTGAGATGAATAGATCATTGGTCTTGCAGAATTCTATCAGTCTTTCTCCAGCTTCATTTCTGTTGCCAAGTCCATATTTTCCAACCACTATGCTGCCTTCTTTGTTGCCAACTTTTGCGTTCCAGTCACCCATGACTATCAGGATATCCTGTTTGCATGTTCTGTCAATTTCAGCTTGTACTTGTTCATAGAACTCATCAATTTCATCCTCTTCTGCAGCTGTTGTTGGGGCATATACTTGAATTATAGTTGTGTTGATAGGCATTCCTCATAGACGAAAAGAGATTAAGCGTTCACTGACTGCATTATATTTCATTACAGTTCTTGCAAGTTTCTTCGTTATTATAAATGCAGCACTATGTCGTCTTTGTCTTTCATTTCCAGCATAGTAGACCATTTGATTATCTGATGCAAAGTCCCGATGACAGTCCATTTCAGTTCGCTGACACCCAACAGATCAAGTTGTACACGTTCCATTTCATTCTTGACCACCTCCAACTTCCCTTGGTTCATGCTTCGTACGTTGCATGTCCCAATCTGTGAGACATCTTTACAGCTTCTGAGTCTCATTTCATGCGCAGTTACATCAGCAGTCAGACGTCACAAGGGCTTTGATCCAACCACATCATAAATGCTGGCTTTACTCTGAAAAGTCTTCAGGTCCTCCCCAGTAGCTAGTTGAGTGCCTTCCGACCTGGGGGTCTCATCTTCCAGCACTATAGTGCAATTTGTTTTGTTGTGACTATCCATTGAGTTTTCATGGCAAGATACAGAAGTAGATTGCCAGGCCTTTCCTCCGCGCATTTTAAGTTTGTGTTGTTGCCATTGTAACAGAAATATGATCTTCCGCTGCAAACACAGTGCCATTCTGCTGCTGCCCAGATGGGTTTTCATGGCAAGATACATAAGTAGATTGCCAGGCGTTTCCTTCACACAGTTTAAGTTTAGTGTTGTTGCCATTGTAACAGAAATGTGATCCTCCGCCATCAACACTGTTCCATTCTGCTGCTGCCCGGATGGGTGGTTTGTCTTGGTCTGGCACCTCAGCTGAGAGCTGTCCATCTTGGGAGACCCTGCCAGTAGTTAAACTACCGATAGCTTAGCCCTCAGCATCATTGATGTACACAAGCCCTCACAGCACGACAAGCTGCAAACTAATTGCACATTAACGGCGATTGCACGCTAATGTGCACTCCACTGCTACTACTACTAAACATTTTTTATAGCACTACTTAGCATATGAAGTGCTGTAAAGGTATACAAAAAGAGATAGCAAATTGTAAACTCTGTGGAGCAGAGACTAAGGGGCTTGTTTACAAAGCCGCGGTAGCGGTTTCCGATCGTTATCGGAGCCGTGGCCCCATTGAAATCAAGACATACAGACAGACAAGAGGGGACAAGGGAATTCTTATGGAAATGATTAAAATACATATGGGTGAAGACAGGAGGATAAAGGGTCAGGATGCAAAAGCAGCCTCCAAGAGATGAGTTCTTAACCTGGATTTGCATAGGACCAGGGATGGAGCCTGATGTACAGATTCGGGTAGTCTTTTCCAGGCATACAGTGCAACAAGGTGGAAGGAATGAAATCTGCAGTTGGCAGTAGAAGAGAAGGACATAGATAAGTGATTTGCTTGATGAGCAGAGTTGCCAGGGAGGAGTGGAGGGAGAACTAGGAAGAGGTAGTGAGGAGCTGCAGAATGAATGTATTTGTAGGTCAGTGGGAGAAATTTAAACTGGATGCGGAAACGGATAGGGAGGCACTGAAGTGACGAGAAGAGGGGTTACATGAGTGTAGCGAAACTGGCGGAAGATTAGCTGTGCAGCTGAGCTTTGAACAGATTGAAGGGGAGCTACACCCAGACTCTCCGTTTTGGCAGTTGGTACCTGGCATGCCTGTGTGTTAGCATTCACTGTAATGCACATTAACTGGTTAGCGGCGCTTAGTAAAAGGGCCCCTAACTGTTTCAGTTAAATTAAATGAAGCTATGTATCTCCAGGAACAAGCAGGAATGAGTCTTCACATATGGGTATCGTCGGTACCGACGGAGCCTGCGCGGGAACGCTCCCCAGCGTCCAAAAGGAAAGCTTTTGGGAGCATCCCACAGCGCCTGCGCGCTGCCTTCCCGCCTTTCCCAACCACCTCTCTCCAGTTATTCTTTTCCACGGAGCCAGCAGGTCGTGTTCCTGTCACTGCTGAAGAATTTCTTATTTTCTTTTATTTCTTTGGTCGCGTGTCTGCCTTCTCGACGCCGGACCGGTACCGCCGGTCTTTTCTTTCTTTATTCTAAAAAAAAAAAAAAAAACTACTATTTTTCTCACTTCAGTGCATTTTTTTCTTTCGGTGGCTTTAGGCCTACGAAAATCTTTCCTCATGGAAAAGCCCACCTCACGGATTGTGAGTCCTGTTCCATGATGTCTAAAAGAGGTCTACAGAATCGACCAGCCAAGCTCAGTACCCTGTTTCCCTCTGATGCAGCGTCGGTGGCATCGACGTCTTCCAGGGCTGCTTCTTTGGTTCTTTGCTGTTCTTCTTTGGTTTCGTTCTTTTCTCACTTCTCGCTCTTTTTCTGTTACTTTAAATGGCAAGTCCTCTAGCTCCTTCCCTCTTACTTGTGGTGTCCCCCAAGGTTCTGTTCTGTCCCCTTTGTTGTTTAATATTTTCCTGGCTCCTCTCCTCCTGGTACTACAACAATATCCTGTATCCTGCTATGTCTATGCAGATGATATTATCTTGCTCTTTCACACTTCTCTTCTCTTAGATCTTTCTCCTTTCAACGTTTGCCTTTCTCACGTGGCTTCCTGGCTCTCGCAGCACTTTCTTCGTCTCAACCCTTCTAAGTCCACTGCTATGTGGGTTTCACTTTCTGGGTCATGTCCGTCAGTTGCACCTATGATTGATTCTGTTCCTGTTCCTTTGGTGTCCTCTTTTTGGTATCTTGGGGTGATTCTTGATTCTTCTCTCTCTTTCCATGATCACATTTCTTCTCTGGTTCGACGCTCTTTCGCCACTCTCCGTCGTCTCCGTGCTGTGCGCTCGCTTCTTCCTCTTGGATCCCTGGCCACTCTTGCTCTTTCTCTTGTTATCAGCCGCCTTGACTATTGTAATGTTTTTTCTAGCCAACCTCCCTAAGTATCAACTTCAACGTTTACAGCTCATTCAAAACACCGCCGCCCGTATTATCACCTTCGCCCGCCGTTCTGATCATATTACTCCCATTCTCATTCAGCTTCACTGGTTGCCTCTCTGTGTTAGGTTTCACTACAAATTTCTGATTCTTATTCACCGTGCACTCCATACTAATAACCCTTTATACTTGGCCGATCTAATCTCCCTTCATACACCCTACCGTCAGCTTCGCTCTCTACACGCTAATCGTTTGGTTCTACCGTCCCCATCTCATGCCCATTTGGAGAAGACCCGTCACGCTGCTTTCTTTTTTCTTGGTCCCTGGTTATGGAATGCCCTGCCCTCATCCCTCCGCTTAGAGTCCTCCTACCCACAGTTTAAATCCGCTCTCAAAACTCACTTGTTTCAAAAAGTGTTTGATCTCCCTCCCTGATTTTCCCCTGACTTTTCCTCCCCTGATACCATCCCTGGTTGTGGTTTTGTCCTAGTCTGTTTGGTTTTGTCTTTCCCCTCTGTCTGTCTTTGTTTAAGTGGTCTTGGTTTTGTCTTTTGTTTATTTTATTGTTGTTAACCATTGCTTGAAGTCTGTCTTTAGTTATGTAATGCTGTCCATGTCCTTTGGTTTATTTATTGTTGTTAAATTACTATTTGCTGTTGCATATTGTTAAACTGTTTTTATTGTTTTATTGTATAAATTCTTATTGTTTTTAAACTTATGTTTTTAATATTGTCTATTGTTTTTAACTTGTGCCCATATCTATTTGTTATTTATTGCTGTCTGTTTTGTTGTTATGCTTTCCTTTCTTTCCTATCATTTTTGGCGTTCCTTTTCCGTAGTTTGCAGTGCCGCTTTTTATTTTGTTTGTACACCGCTTTAATGTTTCTGACGTAAGCGGTCTATCAAGTGTGAAATAAAGTTAAAGTTAAAGTTCTTCCTCCCATGGATCTCAGGTAACCAAACTTAAGTCCAGCCGGTCCTCGAAGAGTAGATCTCCCTCTAAGTATCGAGATGCCTCCGGGCTTGCTCTCGAGGAATCCGCACCGGCAAAATTACCCCGGCGGGAGGCTCCGGCTTCCAAAGCTTTATCTATGGGGTCACAGGTTGACATCGATGGCTCGGCCTCGACCGATCACCTGTTGCCATGTTCTGGGGTACATGGTACCGACATCCAGACATTGGTGACGTTGATGGATCAGAATATTCTGACCATGCAGCGTGCCATCACGGCATTCATACAAGCTACGACGCCTTCGGTACCACAACAAACTCCGTTGTCTGTACCGATTCCGGCACCGGCACCAATATCGGTTCCGGTGCCGGTACCAATTGCATCGACATCGGCTTCTGTGTCGACTGCAGCGGTACACTGTTCTGTGATGCCCATCGGTACCGAATCGGTACCGATCACTCCCGATGTCGATACCACCCGGTACGCGTATCGGGCTCTGCAGGAGCATCCAGACAGGCGATACTTCGATTCCTCTATAGACTCTGATGAATCAGAGGCCTCTATCGAAGCATCGGTGATCCTTCCTCAGGAGCCCTCTTCTCCAAAAAGGAGAATGTCTCCTCCAGAAGACTTGTCTTTTCAAGACTTCATTAGGGAAGTGGCCAGGGGCCTTTCCATCTCAGTGGCCCCTGAGACAGAGCCTAGAGCCAAAAAATTAGATATTTTACAATATCCTAAGGCTCCTAAAGAGGCAGCCACTTTACCAATACATGAGATTCTTTATGATCACATGTTGGGTATATGGGAGACTCCTCTCACGACCTCCCCTCATTCTCGTAGGTTGGACACCATGTATCGTGTTCCTCCTTGTCCTGGCTTTCATAAGACTCAGCTTCCTCACCACTCCATTGTGGTGGAGTCTGCTGTGAAAAAGATCAAGAGTACAAAAAGGCACTCTTCTACTCCTCCAGGAAGAGAATGCAGAACCTTAGATGCCTTTGGCAGGAGAATTTTCCAGGCCAATATGCTTGTTGCCAGAATCAACTCCTATAGTCTCTATATGGGGATGTTTCTAAAAGAAGTTACAGATCATCTGCAAACTTTGTCTCCTTTTATTTCAGAAGATAAAAGGGAAGAGTTTCTCACCTGGCTTAAACATGCCCAGGATATTTCCAAGTTTTCCAACCGTGCAGCCTTTGACTCTTTTGAAGATGCCAGCAGAGCCTCGGCTATTGCCATAGGTGCACGCAGAGTTGCTTGTTTACAAGCTTCTGATTTGGAACCCTGGGTTCAGGATGGACTAGGAAACCTTCCTTGTACAGGTGAAAACCTTTTTGGAAAAGATTGGCAAGCAAAGGCCACCCAGATGGATGCTGAAAACTCTGCTTTAGATAGACTTTCAAAGTCTATTTCTGCTCCTTTTAAGAAAAGGTTGTTCAAAAAGGGTTTTTTCCCCAAAAAAGGGAAATATTATTCTGCTTATGCTCAGCAGGCATCTTCTGCAGGTCGTTTTGCTACAAAGAGACAGCAACAACCGAAACAGGCCAAGCCTAAGGCTGCTAGGACTACTACGGCCCAACAGCCTCAGCCTCCTCAGGGCCTTTGACTTACAACTAGAGAACTTAGCCTTTCTGGCTCTAGAACATCCAGAGCCTCTCACCATTCCAGGAAGGTTAGCTCACTTTGCTCCCAGATGGGAACAAATCACAGCAGAGCAATGGACCCTCTCCATCATAAGGGAAGGGTACAAGCTTCATTTCTTAAACCTTCCCCCTCACACCATGGTGAGACAGTTCAATTCTCCAACTTCTCTCCTCGACCTTCTGGGTCAGGAGATTGCTACCCTTCTTGTCCAAGGGGCAATAGAAGAAGTACCCCTTCTTCAACAGGGCTCAGGGTTCTACTCCCCCTACTTTCTCATCCCAAAGAAAACAGGGGGCTACAGACCCATTTTAGATCTCAGAGAATTGAACAAGTTTCTATGCAAGGAGAAATTCAAGATGACTTCTCTCGGTACTCTCCTTCCATACCTCCAGAGTCAGGACTGGTTTGTTCTCTAGATCTCAAGGATGCGTACACCCATGTCCTCATCCATCCAACACACAGAAGGTTCCTTCGGTTCCTTTTCCAAGGAAAGCACTATCAATACAGAGTGCTTCCCTTCGGTCTGGCCTCTGCCCCAAGGGTGTTCACAAAATGCATGGCAGTAGTAGCTGCATTTCTACGCACTCTAGGAATATTTGTATTCCCATATCTGGACGACTGGCTCATCCGAGCTCCATCCCAGTCAGAGTCCCAGGATTCCCTGGCCTGCACAAGCCGTATCCTTCAATATCTGGGACTTGTAATAAACATCCCAAAATCCCATCTCACCCCTACTCAATCTCTGGAGTTCATAGGGGCCTTACTGGATACCACCACTGCAAGGGCCTATCTTCCCCAGGCCCGTTGCCTACGCTTGGTGCAGTTAGCCTCCCAGATTCAGTTAAAGTCCCATTTAACTGCTCGAGAGATGTTACAACTGTTAGGCCACATGGCATCCACTGTGCATGTGGTCCCTTATGCTCGCCTTCACATGAGGGCAGCTCAATGGACTTTGTCCACCCAATGGACCCAGGCATCAGGGTGCCTGTCAGACAAAATAGCAACTTCCAGTCGCCTTTTTTGCTCTCTCCAGTGGTGGAAGTCCACCCAAAATCTGTTGCTGGGGTCCCCCTTTCAACAGGTGTTACCCCAAGCAACCCTCACAACAGATGCCTCCCCAAAGGGTTGGGGGCTCATCTACAAGATCTCTCCACCCAGGACCTCTGGTCTCCACAGGAGACATCTCTACATATCAACCTCTTAGAGCTCAGAGCAATTTTTCTAGCTCTCAGAGTCTTCCACACCCTGCTCAGCTACAAGACAGTCCTCATCCACACGGACAACCAAGTAGCCATGTTCCACGTGAACAAGCAGGGGGGGAACTGGCTCTCTGTCGCTTTGCAACGAAGCTCTGACATTGTGGGCCTTCGCCAGAGAGCATCAAATTCATCTCATGGCAGTGTATCTTCCAGGGGTTCAAAACTCTTGGGCAGACAGACTCAGTCGAGTTCTGCTTCCACACGAATGGTCCCTCCATGGGGACCAGATAACCAGGATCTTTCAAATTTGGGGAACCCCAGACATAGACCTGTTTGCAAGTCCATGGAATGCCAAACTTCCCCGGTTCTGTTCCAGGATTCCGTGTCAGGGAGTTCAGGCCAGGGATGCCTTCCTCCTTCATTGGGGGCAAGACTTCCTCTATGCCTTTCCACCCATTCCCCTAATTCCCAAGACACTGTTCAAGCTTCAGAGAGACAGGGGGTCTATGATCCTCATAGCACCACATTGGCCACGCCAAGTGTGGTACCCTCTACTTCTGCATTTCTCTCAAGCTCCCTCCCTGGACTTGGGATCTGCTCCAGACCTCCTATTCCAGGAGGAGGGAATGTTGTGGCGCCCAAATCCCCAGTCTCTTCATCTCAGGGCCTGGTGGCTGAAGGCCTAGACCTTCAAGATTTGCATCTTTCTCAGCAAGTGAAGGATATCCTTCATGTTTCCAGAAAGCCTTCCACCAGACGTTCTATGCTTTTAAATGGAAGAGGTTTACCATTTGGTGTGCAGAGAAGGGTCTTAACCCTCTTGCAATACCTCTGAATTCTTTACTAGAGTATTTGCTGCATTTATCCCATGCAGGCCTTAAAATGAATTCAGTAAGAGTCCATTTGAGTGCTATTGCAGCATCCCTTAAGCCTCTCAATGGACAGCCTATTTCCTCTCATCCTCTTATAGCAAGATTCATGAGAGGCCTTCTTTTGACTAAACCTCTCATTAGACCACCTCCAGTGGCATGGGACTTGAATCTGGTTCTTGGCCAGCTTATGAAGCCACCCTTTGAACCCTTAGCCACTACCTCCTTGAAATTTCTTTCCTGGAAGGTTATTTTTCTCATTGCAGTCACTTCAGCTCGCCGCATCAGTGAGCTGCAAGCCTTGGTGGCTAATCCTCCTTATACAAGGTTCCATCATGACAAGGTAGTCCTCAGGACCAATCCACACTTTATGCCTAAAGTGGTTTCACCTTTTCATCTAAATCAGGGGATGTATTTACCTGTCTTTTTTCCAGGACCTCATGCATCAAGTGCAGAGAGGAATCTCCATACCCTGGATTGTAAAAGAGCGCTCGCTTTTTACTTACAAAGGACACAGCAACATAGAAAGTCCTCTCAACTCTTTGTTGCTTTTGATCCCTCTCATTTAGGACTTCCAGTCTCTAAGAGAACTCTGTCCAATTGGATTGCTCAGTGTATTTCTTTCGCCTACCAGAGTAAGAAACCTTTCTCTAGAGGGCCATGTCACAGCTCACAATGTGAGGGCCATGGCAGCCTCTATGGCTCATCTAAACTCTGTGTCCATTGACCAAATCTGTCGAGCGGCCACCTGGGCCTCGGTTCATACCTTTACAGCCCATTACTGCTTGGACAAGGACTCCCGCCGGGATGCCTTGTTTGGTCAGGCTGTTCTTAAACACCTGTTCCATGCTTAAACAACTCCTACCCCCCATCCCTGGTTGGATGCCCGAGATCCATGGAGGGAGGTAGAGCACTTCTCAGGGACTCACAACCTTGGGGATCTCCCTGGCATCTCTAGCTGGGGAGTCCCCATATGTGAAGACTCATTCCTGCTTGTTCCTGGAGATAGCGCAGTTACTTACCTGTAACAGGTGATCTCTGGGAACAGCAGGAATAAGTCTTCACAACCCACCCACCTCCCCTAGGAGTTGTATCTCTCTATCTATCTTTCCTTTCCTCTCTCTCTCTCTCTCTCTCTCTCTCTCTTTGTCTCAGCTTAAAACTCGAACTGGAGAGAGGCGGTTGGGAAAGGCGGGAAGGCAGCGCGCAGGCGCTGTGGGATGCTCCCAAAAGCTTTCCTTTTGGACGCTGGGGAGCATTCCCACGCAGGCTCTGTTGGTACCGACGATACCCATATGTGAAGACTTATTCCTGCTGTTCCCAGAGATCACCTGTTAGAGGTAAGTAACTATGCTTTATCCAACATATGACCAGTTATTTTGTTCTTCCATAATTTTATCAAATACCATCATCAAGCTCACTGGTCTGCAGGTAATTGAATCACCTGTGGACCCTTTCTTAAGAAATAAGCATTATATTGGCTATTCAGTCCTCAGGTACCATAAGCAGATTTGAATGAGAGGTTACAGATTATCAGGAGTGGGTCTGCAGTTTTCATATTTGAGTTACTTTAGAACTATGTAGGTGAATACTATCAGGATTCTACCACCAAAATGTATTCTTTTTATTCCCTGTTACAATCTGCTTATTAGCAGTCGATGGAGATCATTTGAAATCCTTCCTAGTTGTCTGCTTTTCATTTAGACCCCCGTGAGATATGTTTGACTTTTGCCACATCCACAAGAATACCTACACTGGATTCAAATAGACCATTGACAACCAGTGGGACTGCTAAAAACAAAACCCCTGCAACTTTTAAACCAGCATGAATATGAAAACGTGGATCAAACCTTTCATACAGAATAACCTGCGGATGGTGCTTGGGGATTAAATAAGGCCTCAGCTGAGGGACCTTCCTGTTGCTGGATTTCCACAGCAATAACTTTCAAAGCACAGGTTAAAACCCCCATATGTATCTTTCATCGGCCATTACTTAAGAGTTTTTACTTTTTGAAATGCATTTAAAAAAATAAATAAACCACTTAACTGACATGAGCAGATCCTCCAAATACCAGACCACAAAGATGCTGGACGATTTTTAACTCGAGTTGTCTGCTTATGCACCTTTAAACTTACCACATTTTTGTGGAGGTAATTCAGTACACCTGAGGAGGTTATTTATCGCTGTGGATGAGTCCTGAGGCAGCCATAGTTAAATGATACTGGCGAAAAGAAAGAAAAGACATGATCATCCAGCGTCCCTGTGGTTTGGGGTTTTGAGGATCCATGTTTTCATATTGGTGCTGATTTAAAGTTGTAGATTTTTTATTAGTGGTCCCACTGGTTGTCAATGGTCTATTTACATCCTCATCATCAGCATACTCTAATTTCTCAGTTTTAACAATATCTTTTGAAGATACCAATGTTAGTTAGGGGTCCTCCCTATTTTGAATAATTGGTTTATAAACAGCTGAAAACTAAATCCTGCACAAATTCCTTGGTAACAAATTAATATATAAGGTGTACATCATGCTAAATCTGAGTGTGTCAGTGTGAGTTGTAGGAGGGATTCAGACACTACTTTTGGCAGTGCCCTGTTAAAACAGCAGAGGGAGCTAAAGTTCTTTATCTGAGTATAATTGGCCAACAATAATGTGGTAGGATAGAGGCTCTTCTTGCCTTTCAAGTAATAAGATTCATAGTTCAGCATTTCAAGTTGGATTCAAGATTCTTTCTCCTAAATGGGAGATGTTTTTTTAATAGGTAATATATTTACTTAGGAAGTCATTTTAGCGGCTGTATTTGTGATTTGCATGCCTGAAAACGCCCATTAGAAGGCTTCAAATTTACATGTCGGGTACAAGCATGTCTGTGCTCCATGGGGGCAATCCAAAATAGATACACATGTGCGCCTGATTTTAGAACGGCACCTCTCTTCTCAACCTGCTAGCAAACACAGCCATGTACAGAGAAGAGGAGCATGCCCTCTCATTCCTTCAGAAAAGCTGGCCAGTAAATAGAAGGCTCCTTTTGAGTCCTAGCTGATGTGCCGCTGCATCTCTCTGTTTGTTGAATGGCGAGCCAGGCTGTGTATGTGGTGATACATGTGCGCGTTCTGAAAAAGCATCATAGGCATATCTGTGTTACTGGATCCACTCTCGTCCATATCTGACACGTTCAAAGTCCTAAAATCAGTCAAAAACCTACACGTGTCTGATCCATTATTTTGCATCTCCTGTTTCTTTCCTCAGAGATATTTATCTTTTGGGATGGAGACAGGTCGATTTTAGATAGCACTTACATGCCCACCTTCTCAGTTGCCCCCTTCACACACAGAAGTTCAGATGTTTTTGACATGGATGTCTAAGACTGCACCTCAATGGCCTTTCTAAAATGTGCCTTATAATCAATAATACATGTAATTAAAAAGTCTGCATGTTTTCTGGTACTTAAAAAAGACTTACAATCATATGTCAATAATGCTAACTTTCATTTCATTTGAATAAACGTTTGCAAGAACCCTGTATGAGTAAACGCACAATTCTGTTTTACAGAAACTTTAAAGGAGGGAAGTGCTGTGTATCCATCCTTGATGGTGAAAGAAATCGAAGCAGTCAGACACAAACATCGAACTCCAATCTACTGTGAACAACTTATGCAACATATTCGATCACTAAAAGACAAATACAATGCTGGAGTCTAAGGTGCTAGCATAGCAGCATGGGAGAATGAGCGGCACAGATCGATAGGTCACAGGGGTAGCGAGCACATGTTTAAAAATAATAAAGACCAACCACCAAAGAAAAACGGATACAGAAAAGCCACCCTAGAGCTCTTCAGCTGATGCTTCTGAAATCCATTTTCACATACACTGAAAATCAAATTCCTTCTAGTTGGCAACAACTCTGCTTTGGATTTTTTTCAGCCGGACGTGTGCTTTCAAAGGATCTCAGGAGGAGGTGGCATCTACCCCTTCATTATTCACTTGTGATGATGATTTTAAAAATCTTTTAATTCAGTAAGTTTGCTAAAGTATCTAGATGAAGGACTTTAGCAAATGGAGTTGTTTTTTTTTAAATTAACTGCTATATAGCATAGAACAGGCTTTTACTGCTGGTAGAAGATTGGTTCCCTGGGAAGAGAGAGATAACCAGAGCACAGCTATCTGAAGAGAGGTAGAATTCTCCAGAGTGCTATAGGTTATTTTTTCAGCTCGTGTTCTTGAGATCTGAACTTTCTAGCTCAAACCATTGAGCTGAGTCTGGGAAGATGAACTGGTTTTGTTGGAATAGCTTAGAATGGAGTGTATATTTAGTAGTCACTAGTCATATTTATAGCCAATATAGTGCAGTATAAAAGTCTTCAAACCCTTGTATATTTTTCACATTGTGATGTTTAAAAGAATACAATTCAAAATGAATTAAAGTAGGAGTTTATTTCACTGATCTATACAACAATGTGAGTTATAGAAATATTTGAAAATTAAGAAAAATTCTTGCCTCCTTCACCACCCTGATCTCAAAAGCCAGGTTGGGCCTGGCTAGTACTTGGATGGGAGACCACTTTGGAATAACTAGAAATCTGCTTCCAATCACACCATGCCAAGAAAATCTAGCGGCTGGGTCATCGAGAGTCAGCTTTGACTTGACAGCAGTTTTAATGTTTTGTTTTGTTTGTTAGTGTAGAGTCTGTTGTGTAGATCAGTGAAATAAACCTATCGTAATGTGTTTTGAATTGTATTTTTCAGATTGCAGGATGTGAAAGATGGATGAGTGTGAAGACTTCTACAAGGCACTATTTCATGTACTCTGTTCAGTTTTCTCTGCAAGAACACATCTTACATATCAAATAGTACACTTGTCAAGATGTAATCTAACATGTGCATTGTGTTCATATGTAGAAGGTGTGATTTTCAAGAATTTAAACTTTGAGATTTTTTATTTAATAATAAAAATGTATGTCTACATGTGTCTTCATTTTTATTCTCATATTTGTCTGAAGTGGAAGTCTGGCCTATTGATTAGAACACTGAGTTTGGGAACCAGAGAAACCAGGATTCAAATCCCACTGCTTATGTTTGTGATCTCGGGCAAGTCACTTAACCCTCTATTGCCTCAGGTAGAAACTTAGAGGCGGAAGGGAGCTTGGGGTTATCATTTAGAATCACGCATTAGTACCACACTGGAGCCCAGTGAACATGGTATGCTACTACTGCCACATTAGCCATGACACTAGCATAGTAACTAATGCACAGCCCAGCACATACATACAGTGCACGCGGCCTCTGTGCGTGTCAGAAAATAGAATGCTACAAGCATGATATTGGGGCATTTCTGGGCCTTGGATTCACTGTGGACAGGTAGCAACTGAGCAGTCCAGAAGAAACTGATGATCGGGAGTGGACTGAACAGCCAGCAGAACTCTGAGCACATAGACTAAGTCCAAGAGGGCGGGGCATGCAAATCAGAAAGCAAACACATGCAGAGAATATGTGCTGCGTCTCAAACCATAGGTGATGGGGGTGCAAATGAGGCATCTGGAAATGCAGAAGGCCATGTATGAGATCAGGCAGGATGTCCATTATGGGGGACAGGGATATGGACCCCCTCACTTTGAGGCAGCAAGGGTGGCTGTTCACCTAGGCTGCAGAGAACACTAGCACATGAGTAGCATGCTCTCCCCTGGCGTGTGCCATGGCTCTGCTCTCAACCTGCCTACTTCTGTGTTGCTTCAGTAACATGGGATTTTTAGCACAGTGGTATTTCCCACACATGCGTCTTGCTGCTGCACTAGCAAAACGTGCCAACTGTGCCCAAAACCTCATGCTAGCAGGCAGTACATGTTAGTAAAATGCTCCTTAGATTGTACAGTAGTGGCCAAAACATTAAGGCAGGTATCTTTTTCTACAATTTATTGTTAAATAATGTAATGTGGAGATGTCACATGTGCTTACTTATTTAATCAGCATGGCGCTTAGTCACACCATGCGTCTGGCATCCATTTTAGTTTACTTACATTCTGTACTAGGTTTCTTGGATGAAGTTTTGAATTTTTACAACTAGGAAAAGCTTGAAAGTTACATGTAAAATATACAATCAAGATGGGTAGAAAGTGTGATATTAATGACTTTGTAAAGGGACAAGTTGTCACACTCCATGCTGAAGGATATTCGCAATGTGCTATTGCAAAACATTTGCATATATCAAGGTGTGCAGTTCAGAATGTTCTGAAATCAGGTGGCCGTACACGTCATTCAAAATGGCGCAGACGGATAACTACTGGACGAGATGACCGATTCCTCAAAAGCATTATTACATCTAGTCCACATAGTTCATCTCAACGTATGGCTCAGTTAGCTAATGATTGAGGAATAAAGGTAAGTGCCAGATCTGTCTGATGACGGCTTGTGGATGAATTCAAAATCATGGCCAAAAGACCTGCCAAGAAGCCTATGATGACCAGGAAACAAATTCCCGCCCGCATACAGTTTTGTAGCAAGATGAAAGACAAATCTGCTGAATGGTGGGAGAGGGTAATGTTCACAGATGAAAGTACATTTCAACAAGTATGTGGGAGTGGTTACAACTATGTCCGTCGACCAGCAGGCGAGAGACTAAATCTGAAGTACATGATCAAGACTGTTAAACACCCACCATCGGTCATGGTATGGGGTGGTATCTCGGCGAATGGATGATGTGGCCTGCACATTTTTGAGAAAGGCAAAAGAGTAAATGCTGCAAAATACATATCCGTGCTGAATAGTAAAGTTAAAATACACATGAATGTTTCTGGCACAACTATATTTCAGCAGGACTCGGCACCATGCCACACCACAGAAACAGTCAAAAAATGGTTAGTGGACAACAAGATCGAACTGCTACCAAGTTGGCCATCAAACTCTCCGGATCTCAATGTAATTGAAAACTGTTGGAATCTTATGAAAAAAAGGTGGCAGCACACCGTCCAACTTCAGAAGCAGATTTAAAGGACATACTCAAGCATGTATGGGTCAATGAAATCACTCCGGCATGCTGTAAAATGCTAGTTAACAGTATGCCTACAAGAATCCAGTCTGTGCTGAAAAATCATGGACACCCTATCAAATATTGACACATATATTGTTTCCTGAATAAAACTTTGAAAATGACATATATATCTTGGGTTCTTAAAGCTTTTAACCAACATGTACTTTTCTAATAAAATTCTGATATTTTGGACTCTGCCTTAATTTTTTGGCCACTACTGTAAGCTCTCTGGGGACAGGGAAATACCTATTGTGCCTGAATGTAACTCGCCTACTACTACTCGAAAGGTGTAGGCTAAATATGTATATTGGTTGCTGTTTTAATCCATTAGGATAGGTAAAATTAATAGGCAAACCATAGCAAAATTTGGCTGAGACCAGTAGTACCCAAAAGATGAGCCAGTTTTTGAGGCATTAAGTGTAATCGGACAATGGCAAAATGAAGATGGAGAGGGTAAGGGAAGGATACAGAGTACAGCAAAGGCACGGAACTGCGAGAGAGGGATAAGGGAAGGACACAGAGTCCAGCAAAGGCACGGAAGTGCGAGAGAGGGATAAGGGAAGGATACAGAGTACAGCAAAGGCACGGAAGTGCGAGAGAGGGGTAAGGGAAGGATACAGAGTCCAGCAAAGGCACGGAAGTGCGAGAGAGGGGTAAGGGAAGGATACAGAGTCTAGCAAAGGCACGGAAGTGCGAGAGAGGGGTAAGGGAAGGATACAGAGTACAGCAAAGGCACGGAAGTGCGAGAGAGGGTAAGGGAAGGATACAGAGTACAGCAAAGGCACGGAAGTGCGAGAGAGGGATAAGGGAAGGATACAGAGTCCAGCAAAGGCACGGAAGTGCGAGAGAGGGATAAGGGAAGGATACAGAGTCCAGCAAAGGCACGGAAGTGCGAGAGAGGGATAAGGGAAGGATACAGAGTCCAGCAAAGGCACGGAAGTGCGAGAGAGGGATAAGGGAAGGGCACAGAGTCCAGCAAAGGCACGGAAGTGCGAGAGAGGGTAAGGGAAGGATACAGAGTACAGCAAAGGCACGGAAGTGTGAGAGAGGGATAAGGGAAGGATACAGAGTCCAGCAAAGGCACGGAAGTGCGAGAGAGGGGTAAGGGAAGGATACAGAGTCCAGCAAAGGCACGGAAGTGCGAGAGAGGGGTAAGGGAAGGATACAGAGTCCAGCAAAGGCACGGAAGTGCGAGAGAGGGGTAAGGGAAGGATACAGAGTCCAGCAAAGGCACAGAAGTGCGAGAGAGGGATAAGGGAAGGATACAGAGTACAGCAAAGGCACGGAAGTGCGAGAGAGGGATAAGGGAAGGATACAGAGTACAGCAAAGGCACGGAAGTGCGAGAGAGGGATAAGGGAAGGATACAGAGTACAGCAAAGGCACGGAAGTGCGAGAGAGGGTAAGGGAAGGATACAGAGTACAACAAAGGCACGGAAGTGCGAGAGAGGGTAAGGGAAGGATACAGAGTACAGCAAAGGCACGGAAGTGCGAGAGAGGGATAATAGCTTAATCATGCAGCTAACTGGTGGATGAGAGAAACAATGAAAGGATGATCTGAGAATGGATAAGTCCATTGACACCCAGGATTTATTTATTTACAGTTCTTATATACCGCGCTTTTTAGTATCAGAGCGGTTTACAAATAACACATTTTGCATCAGAACAAGAGATCTTTTGCTTACATTGTAACAGGATCAGTAACTTGGGACTGTAAGAAGGGTAACTATATACAAATCAACAACAGTGGTTGTTGTAAAACTATTTACAGTTATATTGCAAGTTGGTAATCATAATGCAAGAGACCTTGTAATCTATGATCGTTGTGAGTGTGCCTGAGGGTGGGTCCGTTTTGTAAATCGTCGGAGTTATGTTGGAATGTCAGAGGCTGTGTGAGTGAGCTGAGGTGTGGGAAGTGATTGTGTTAGGTTAGGGTGGACGAAGTGAAGGCAGAACAAGTGGTGTTTAAGGGCTTTTCTGAACTGTGAGAGGTTACCGATTGCTCGGATATGAGGTGAGAGATTGTTCCAGCACCTTGGGGCATAGAGTGTAAAGGCTCTATTCATAGTTGCTTGAGTACGTTTAGTAGACTCAAGTGGTATAGTCAGCATGTTGGCAGCTACTGATCTCCTTAGCCTGTTTGTAGGGGTGATGGTCAGGAGTGCAGAGAGGGATGATGGGGATAGACTATTAATTGCTTTAAACGATAGCAGTAGTGCCTTGTAGGTGATCCTGCATTGTAACGGTAGCCAGTGTAGTTCCATAAGTATGGGCATGATGTGATCTCTTCTGGATATGCCGCTGAGAATGCAGGCTGCTGCATTCATTGCCATCTGTAGTGGATTGGCATGATACTATTGTCCCTATTCATGCCTTGGGCAATGGTGTTCAGCTTCTGGATGTTATAATTTGGCAGTTTCATGCTGGAATATCCCTTTGAAGCTTTTGTAGGAGTATGGCAATGTTAAGGTCATACAGAGCGTGTCCTGGAAGGTTAAAATGTTCTCATAGGAAGGTTATCGGAAATCTATAGCCCAGCCTAGACAATGATGCCACCCTCTCAGGCTTTGGATGGTAGCCTTATCTAGGCTTAATGTCAATCCCCTAACATCAAACCGATACTCGCCAGCAACTACAAACTGCAAAACAGTGATACCAGCTCAAGATCCAGGTATTGCTTCAAACCCAGATGCCAGTTCTGCCTTTTATTACAGAACTGATCTGGGACTCATTCACCTGCTCCTCCTGTGCGCCATATGCCATCTGCCAGCAATGGCCCTCTGCTGCCTATACAGGGTAAATGGGCCATTCTCTAAGAAATAGAATAAATGGACACAAATCTGACATTAGAAATGGCATCATCCAAAAACAATAGCAGAAAATGTCAACTTTCCAGGACACACACACGCTCTGACCATAAGGTTATCATTTTCGTACAAAATAATACTCAAGTCAGTCTTCAAAATTTAGTTCAACATCTGTTAAACCAACAAGCAGTAAGATCAGTTCCTCTATAATGGAGGTTCCTAGTGTGTTTGGTTGTGTGGACCCTTTATTAACCTCCAGAAAATTCAAGGACCCCAGTTCATCCCTACCTCTCTTCTCGGACCCTCCCCCCCAAGCGCCAAGCCTATCCCTATTAGCCCTCTTTATTTCCCTTCCCCTCCTGTCTCTACCAATCTCTTTCTCTCCCTCCAGCAAGTCCCCACCCTTCTCAATATTTTTTTCTCCCCCTCCCCCGAGTCAGTTCCCTCCAGTCTATCTCCAACAGCCTTTCTCCAGGAACAAGCAGGAAGTCAGTCCTCACATATGGGTGGTGTCAGCGTCTACAGAGCCCTTGTGCGGAGCATTTCCCCAGCTTTCAAAGAAAGCCTTTGGGAATGCAACGCGCATGCACGGTCCCCTTCCCGCCCAAGGGTGCCATCTTGCCCCTTCTTTTTTCCGCGGAGCCTGACAGACGTGTGTCTTAGTCACCCGGTTAAAAGTTGATTTTTCCTTCGAAGATTCATGTTTTTTTGCCAGTTCGACGCCGGTTCCCCTTCCCGCCTGGGCACAGTACACCGGTATCGAGCCCGGAGCTGTTTTTTCGGTTTTTGTCCTTTGAGACTAGCGTTCGCGCTCTTTTTCTTTTTCACTGGCAGCCCGGTCTTTTGACCTTGCAGGGGCCCTTTTTCCCCCGATGGCTGCCAGCGGGTTCAAGAAGTGTGATCGGTGTAAGAAACTGATGTCTCTCACCGACACACACAACTGCTGCCTCCGGTGCTTTGGGCCCAATCATGACCCGATGATCTGTGGCCCATGTGGCAAAATGTCCTCGAAGGCATTTAGGAGCCGTCAGCATCAGCAAGAAAGGATCTTCTCTGACTCCGCGTCTGGCCGGGCCCGGACATCATCAGAGGCCTCGACGTCTCGGGAGTCCGACCCCGAGCATCGTCGGGGCTCTTCTGAGTGGGGGTCTCCCTCACAGGAACACAAAAGGAAGAAGAAACTCGCGAGGGTGGTGTCAGTGGACGCTCTTGGTCCCTTGAGGGCCAGGTCGCATAGCCCCGACCACCGTCCCGGGTCCTCGGAGTCGGAGACGCCTGCCAAATTGCCTCATGTGGAGCCGGAGTCCCCGAGTCACGTGAGTGCTGTAGTCCTCGTGGACTCTCCTCCGGGGGAGCCGGCGTCTGCCCCGATGCCATCAGGGGCCGAGTCGGGGGCTGCTCAGTCTCCTGAGCTCGGACTCAGGTTTACGGCCTTGGAGAGCAGCTTGGCTGCCTTCATGGAATAGCAGCGGGTGCTGATCGCCGGTCTGACTGGTGCATCTGCCCCGACCACCAGGACCTCGATGTCCAAGTCGATCCTCGGCCAAGGTCTCCTTCGGCCTCCCATACGGGGCCGAGGTCGTCGACGCCGGTACCCTCGGCGTCAGGGCGGATGGCATCGGTGCCCGCCCGGCTGGAGCCACTCGATTCCTTCTCGGAGGGGTCGGGGTGGGAGATGGAGGACGAGGAGTCCCCAGACACTTTTCGGATCCGGTGCATCCCATCGGACTCACCAGAGTCCGAGCCTCGGAGAAGGTGTCCCCCCCCCCCGCCCCCCGGAGGATACCCAGTTCTTGGACTTCGTGAGGGATATGGCCAAGGCCTTGGCCTTCCCTGCAGATCCCGAGGAGGAGCCTCGAACCGAAGAGCTCGAGGGCCTCCAGTATGACTCTCCCCTGAAGGAGGCCTTTACTGTACCGGTTCCTCTGATGCTGGAACGGCTACTCTTCCGCATGTGGGAGGCACCGGCCTTGGCGCCAGTTCTCCGCAGACGGGTCGATTCCATTTATCGAGTCCGTAAGAGCCCTGGGTTCCAGAAGGCACAGCTACCGCACCACTCCATGGTTGTGATATCGGCCATGCATCGTCTGAAGAGTCAGAAGATGCACTTCTCGGTGCCCCCCGGCAGGGAGGCCCAGAACCTGGATGCCCTTGGTAGAAGGTGCTTCCAGGGCTCTATGCTGGCTTGCCATGTCCAGACTTACCAGCTGTACATGGGCATGTACCTCCGAGACCTGGCAAAGGAGATTGCCGGGTTCTCTGCTGGCCTCTCCAAGGAACCTTTGCAGAGGTTCAAGGCTTTGTCATCAGGGATTCGAGACTGCTCGAAGTTTATATCTCGAGCAGCCTATGATGGCTTCGAGGCTTCGGCCCGAGTAGCAGCGGCCGGCATCGGTGCACGCCGTCAGGCCTGGCTACAGTCATTGGACTATGAGCCATGGGTCCAGGACAAGTTGGTCGATGTCCCTTGCCGGGGTGAGAACCTCTTTGGCAAACCCATGGCTGAAAAGGCTGCAGAAATCGAGGACCGAGACTCTCATCAGGAAAAGGCTGTCCAGGAAGACTTCTGTCCTTTCTCAGAAGAAGGAGGGATCGGGGAAATATCCCTTTTGACCGAGGAAGGCCTCTGCCTACAAATCCTACCCTCAATTCCAGGCCTCTGCAGCTCCCCAACAGGGTCAGCAGGCCAAAGGGCAGGGACATGGGCCCCGTAGGCAGAAAACCCCCAAGCCACCAGCTCCGGTTCCTGCACAGCAGGGAGCAGGGTTTTGACTCCCACTGCATAGCCTCTCCTCCTCAGCTGGCTCCTCTCAGCACAGGAGACCGGCTGACACGTGTACCGCCCACAGGTGGGGATACCTGGGTACTGAGCATAGTCAAAAGGGCTATTGCCCACTTCAACCAGTTACCCCCTCCTACTTTACAGGGGAGCCTCCAAGACTCCCTCTTCACGAGAACCTCCTCCTTCAGGAGTTGGCAAGTCTTCTAAGGGAGCAGGCGGTGGAACCGGTGCCTTACCACCTGAGAGGCCACAGCTTCTATTCACGGTACTTTCTGGTACCAAAAAGGACTGGAGGCCTCAGGCCCATCCTAGACTTGCGAAATCTCAACAAGGTTCCTGGAGAGGGAAAGTTCAAGATGCTTACCCTTGGAATACTGCTGCCCTACCTCCAGCAGGGAGATTGGCTATGCTCCTTAGACCTGAAGGATGCTTATACTCACATCCTCATTCATCCAGACCACAGACAATATCTCAGATTTGTAGTGGGAGGAAATCATTTTCAGTACAGAGTACTTCCATTTGGCCTAAACCTCTGCACGCCAGGGCTTTCACCAAATGCCTGGCGGTGGTGGCGGCCTATCTCAGAAACCAGGGCATCTTTGTCTTTCCATACTGGACGACTGGCTCATCAGGGGTCAGTCTCCCCAGGAGGCCAGACAAGCCACTCTTCGCACTGTCTCTCTGCTCCAGCGCCTAGGCTTTGTCATAAACTTCGCAAAGTCCACTTTGCTCCCCTCACAGGACCTAGAGTTCATAGGGGCAAGGTTGGATACCCTACAAGCAATGGCTTATTTGCCCGGGAACAGGGCTCACAGACTGATGGCTCTGGCCCAGCAGTTTCGCAGGGGATCTCTGGTCTCTGCCAGACATTTCCTGAAGCTTTTGGGCTACATGGCATCCACGGTCCATGTCACTCCAAATGCTCGTCTGCATATGCGAGCCTGCTCAATGGTGCCTCAGAGCTCAGTGGATACAGGCCACAGGGACTTAAGAGACAAAGTAAAGAGTGTCCAGACTGCTAGCGGCCTCTCTGCAGTGGTGGCTACATCTCCCCAAACCTGATCAAAGGGGTGCCTTTCCAGGCAACCACCACACACACAGGTTGCTGACACCTGATGCTTCGCGTTCAAAGTTGGTCGTTGCACATTGCCACGGGGGCATGTACTCAGGGCCTCTGGTCCCCTTGGGAGTCCAAACAGCAGATCAATCCTGTTGGAGTTGCGAGCTATTCAATTAGCTCTACAAACTTTCTCTCATGTCCTCTCTCACCAGTCGGTCCTTGATTCAGACGGAAAAAAACCAAGTAGCCAATGTTCTATGTGAAACAAGGCAAGGAGGCACAGGAATCCTACTTCTGTGCCAGGAAGCACAGGTCCTGTGTGCCTTTGCAGTCAAGCACACATGTTTCTCAAGGCGGTTTATCCTAACCTGGACCACGAATAAATTCACCTGGCCAGACAGGCTGAGTCATGGATTCCTAACAGCCTCACGAATGGCAGTTGAATCCCCTAGTGGTCCAGCAGATTCTTCCTGAAATGGCGGTCTTCCATCCATATTCTCTTTGTCAGTCCACTGAAAACCGTCAGCTGCCCAGGTTCTGTTCCAGGACAACCGCATCCCTCCTGCAGAAATTGCAGCAGACTGCACTTCCCTAATCTCTTGGTCTACGGGCCTGCTGTATGACGTTTCCCTCCAACACCCTTAGTGGCCCGAAACCCTATTCAAGGTTCTTCGGGGCCAAGACGACCGCCTCAGATGAAATCCTGGTAGCCCCTCCAGATGGCCGAGGCAACCCTGGTTTCCACTCCTTCTGCAATTGGCGGAGGGGGGGTGGACACTCCACTCCCTCTGGGGCGTGCAACCCAATCTCCCTGTCTCAGGATCAGGGATCTCTCCTGCACCCCAACCCCTCCAGTCCCTCCATTTGATGGCCTGGCTGCTGAAAGGGTAGTTCTAGCCCCCTTACTTCTACCTAGGAAGTGCGCGGAGGTGGTTCTGGCCTCTAGGAGACAATCCACCCAGAAATCTTATGCCCTCAAGTGGCGTAGGTTCTCCACCTGGCTGTGCTCAGTGCCAAGAGGATCCCAGTGTTCGTAGCCTTGGTACCAGTGGTGCTGCCAAGTATCTGCTTCAACTGTCGAACCTAGGCCTTAAATCCAACTCTGTTCGGGTCCACCCTCAGTGCCTCTGTCAGCGTACCACTCTCCGGTGGAGGGCCAGTCTCTGTCGGTCCAACCCTTAGTGGCCCGCTTCCCTCAGAGGCCTGCTTTTGCTTCAAGCCTCCGATTCTTTTCTCCACCAGCTCCTGAGTGGGCTTTGAATGTGGTCTTGCAACAACTTACTCGCCCACCGTTTGAGCCGATGGCTACCTGTCATTTACGCTTCCTTTCCTGGAAGGCCCTTGTTCTTGGTGTCTCTTACCTCGGCCAGGCGTGTGAGTGCAAAACTACAGGCTCTGGTTTCCTGATTAGACCGTACACACGGTTCTAATAGGAAACAGGGTGGTCTTACAGACTCATCCTAAGTTCCTTCCAAAGGTTGTCTCCTCTATACCTCCTACCTCAATCCGGATGGTGGGTCTTCACCCGACATTCTTTCCCAGGACGCATGCCAGCCGGGCTGTAATGGTCTTGCATACTGTGGGGGGGCCCTAATCCCACCCCAGGCCACGGCCCTATAGGCAATAGGGGTGTGCCACTGTTTAGGATCTTTGAATAAGGACTTATTTGTCCTCGTCCAGAGCTTGGGCTGCGGGGACTTGTAGTTGTGCTACCACTTAAAAACACAGAGTAGTATTGAGAACTGAGCGGTTCTTTTTTTCAAACAAGACACCAACAGGAATTATTTCCTTCTTCTCACAAGCATTATACCCGCTCAAACAAAACGACAGGATTCTTCTCCAAAACAAATGATGTCAGGAACCCAATCACACAGAGACCAACCAACCAACCACCGGAGTGAAATCAGGCTTTAGCTGGCTTTCACAACATAGTTAGCTGTTTCCCAAACATACAGCAATAAACCCAGTTCCCATTTTCTTCAAATCAACAACGTAATGTGCCTTTTTTCTTGTCTTCTTTCCTTCAAAAGGGTACTTAGCAATTCAACTAGAATTCATTCGCCTGTCCTACTCCCTGCTTTTGGTGGTTTTCAGGTTTACAGACTTTTTCCTTTTATCCAGCAGCTTCTATTCTGCCTTTTTGGCAACCGGAAAACAGTACCCATTCTAAAATCCTCTGAGTCCGAATCAGGTTCAACAGATTCTTCCTACCTGCATTTCCTCTGGTTTTTTTCAACCTGTAGGTCTGGCTCTAAGCCTTCTTGCAATGCTTCTTGCTTGCAACTCTCTAAGAGCTCCTGCATTTCTACCTCCAACTGGGGCTTCTTACTAGGAAAAGGGTTTTCACCTTCGTGAGAAGTTTCTTTTCCTGACTCAAACGCCAGAGTGGCTCTAACTGGCTTAGGTCACCCTTAGGTATAGTTTTATCCACCCACCTTCTCTGGTAACAGGTGAAATCTTTTTAGCTGTTCCATGTACTGGAGGAACTGCACCCTTGCCCCTTGTCTGCAATCCTTTCAGCTACAGCTCTACTGGCTTCAGCACCAATTGCAGTTTTCCCTGCAAGCCT